>BOPP01000007.1:7563727-7575379 GCA_017312745.1 Gryllus bimaculatus
GACCTACCTGTCGGCTAACAGTGTTTTTCCCAACAGCGGAGTACCGCTCCAACAAGGACAAGCTCTGAGATCTCGACCGGTCTTCCGAAATGAGTGGTAGTTAAGTGCATGCAAGTGTAAAGGTGGATAAGTAAGGGGTGAGAATAGGAGAAGGAAGGGGAGGAAAGATCATGCGCCGTCAGTGGCTCGTGTATTAGGGCACTGCTCCGGCATTCGCCTGGTATACGAGAAACCACGGAAAATTATTGACCAAAGCAGCCGGCCGCTAGAATTCTCTTCCAAACAGCGGCTGAATTCGACCTAACTATCAAGCTCGTGTTGAAAATCCTGCCGTTCTCAGAACGCGTATCATAGGACCTGCCGGTCAGACTTACTGCAGAGGCTTCAACCTGAACCACCTAAGCCGGTGAGGGTGTTTATTTATTGAAAATATATCAGCAATGTCTATGTGACAACCAGTAGTGACAATAACAAGTACAAAATTCGAAAAATAAAAACTGAAGGCTTCCCAGTTGCTTGAAAGTTGCTAAACATTAGCTTATGCATCCTATTAGTAAGGAAAATAAACATAAATTATTTTTCTTAAATATTTTATGAAATGGCGAGGAATGTTAAAATACCATATTAATATATGCATTGTTATAATTTAATATGAACAGGAAGTTTTTTGGACTCAATTTTTTTTCTTTTCGGGCGTAGAATTTGACAAAACCAACATTCTGCAATGTTTCTGTGGCTACTATCAGATCATAATCGAAAATGATCGAATTTGCAAATACGTTAATAAAAACAGAACTATTACTTTAAACCATATAATGCGTCAAATCTTCCTAGGAACAACATTCACTGACCAGAAAAATAAGACAATATATTTAGTGTCCAAAATTTTTTTTATTGAGTTTTCTCCGGTTTTTCATGGATTTTGTGGTGCTACGAAAAAGAGAAAAGACTTTAGTCTGCACGGCAGCAATTTGCGCCATCTTCAACAGAGTACACTCAGTGCAGGAGCGATAAATGGATAAAAACATTTATAAACGTTGAAGTACTGCCAGTTTCGTGAAATCTACACCTCAAAAGTGCTGACAGATGTTCGGTTTTACCCGTCCGGCTTTGCACATTTGGTATTAATCTACAGCCACCCTGAAAACCCGTGGAAGCACAGATGTTCGGCGATGACCACTATCTCCAATGATAAAAACATGCACTACATTTACGAGGATTATGATCATAATAGTTACGCACCTGGAAATAACTACCAGGCCCTGGAGATCCGAAGGTAAGAATCCCGACAATGGCAGGATGTTCGCCACTGGCTAGGGAGCTAGGTCAAGTTCAGCCGCTGTCTGGTGGACAATACTAGCGAACGGCTGATTGGTAGTTTTCCGTGGTTTCTCCAATCAACACTGGACGACAGCCGGCTTTAATAAATTATAATATACTAACAAATGGCTGAGAAATGGAACAGAATCAGCATATATAAACCAGGGAGTAAGACAGGGATGCCCGCTCTCGCCAACGCTGAGAGATTTCTTCGTTTTGTGGCAGGATATTCACTATTAGACCACAAAAAAAGTGTAGATGTCAGAGAAGAACTAAATGTTGAACCGGTTATTAATACCATGATAAAATATCGAGAAAACTAGAAAGGTCATGTCCTGAGAATGCCAGAACATAGGATAAGTAAAACTATTATTCAATATGTACCTAAAGGAAAAAGAAGTGTAGGACGTCCCTTGAAGAGATGGCATGAACAATTCTGAGACGGAACAGACCAAGAGGTCTAATCCTTGCTGTCGATGATGATGATGATGATGACTAACAAACGAATCACAGACCACGCACGATCTCACCTTCCTCTTCCTGGTCCTATCCTCAACCTTTACTTACACACACTTACACTTGTAAGCACCACACTGTCGCACTTGCCAGGAGACCGGACGGGAGCTTAGAGCTTGCCCCGTTTGGGGCGGTGCCTCGCAGGTGGGAGATACCTGGTTGGGAAAAATCTCCGCGAGCCGATTGCGCCGGATCTAGTCAGCCTGCGAGGGAAAAACACCACCTTCCGCGGCAAAAGCATGCACTACTCTTAAGGGAATAATGACCTTAGCAGTTGTCACACCCGGAATCAATCAACGAAATAATCAATAAACCAATTCAGCGATTGAAAAAAACTGAATCCTTCATAGATGAAACTCCTTCATAGATGTGAGTAAAAGTGTTTAGGTTTCGTTCAACCACGAACCGACAAACATTGCGCTAATTTCACCTGTAGGGTTGTCTCTATAGAAGTTCGTGATTTCTTAGACAGATAAAATGGGATGGATGAAACATGATGTAGTGACCGTCCGAAATAAAAACTTCGTTTCATTATATGTGCAAGAAGGCACTGCGAAAATCTTCACTTGTCTGTATATCACTTGTTTATATTCCATAAAAATTTATAATTTCACTTTTATACAAAATCTATAAACACTATAATATAACAATAAAAACATGTTTATTTTTCTCTTAATGATTTTTATGGGTATTCATTGCATTATGTAGACGAAAGAATGTGATTTTGTTTGAAAATGCGAGTATTATAATAACTAACTACTGAGTTAATCGAACAATCAGAAATGCCTTTCTATCAATTATGCTTCGTTTTATTGGAATTATTGCACGTCTTAAGAGATACTACATACAAATGTTAGCAATTTCTCTTTTTTGTATTTAGTTTCATTACCAGTTATACTAGCCGGTTTTGGATCGTAAATAAAGCTAAGCATGAGAATGTAACGATAAAACGCAAATATAACACCTTTAAGTATATTTCTTGGTGTACAAATATTTATACAGTACGTTAACGAGAGTTGAACAATATTCACGAAATGAAATTAGGTTAAGAAAAGTAACCATTAGAAAATTACACTGCTTACTGTGGTGTACGTCAATACTGGGGGGGGGGGTTCGAGGAAACGCTTGCGTGTCATGTACGTACAACTGAGCACGGAAGTATCGACAGATAAGAAAAATGAATGACACACTTCGCAATCGATATTTTATAACATTGTGGGGCAGTGGGATGCACGGTACCCCGGGAGTGGCTCTCGCTCTCTACAAAAGTCAGCGATGTTTACCGGAATTCTCTTAGGTAAATATTCTTACTTACTCGCTATAAAGTAGAGAGAAAGTTATGTAATGTTGCGCGAAAAAATGGCGAACTATTGGCAGAAAAACTCTCTGAACAGCGTCCTGGTAACAAAGACGTGGATATATCTAGCTGCTAAATTTATAAAAAATCCTCAAACGCTTAGAGTAGCCCGAATTCATGTTTTGTAGGTCATTGATACCTAAAAATCGAATAGCGGCAAAACTTCTGTCCGTCTTTCCATCTGAGAACAACGCAACTGGCTAAACCGTTCAGCCAATTTTCTCCAAAATTGATATTCCCAAATTGTTCTGGCTGATGTTGCAGTCCCTTGAATTTGAAAGAGATATTTTAATTTTGAAGTATTCTTTTCATGAAGCCCAAGAGACGTTTTCAAAATTTTCAAAAAAAGTAGCTCCATCGATTTTAATTAAATTTTGTTTTGGATAATGTGAAGGACATTTATGAGAATTGAGCAGGTCTCATGATTACTGGAAACGCTGATTTTTCGAAGAGTTCAAAAACCCAAAATGTTTTAGGAGCCTTCCTACAACCAAAATATTGAAGATATTAAGAACCCACTACGCACAGACTTTGCGGATCTTCAGCTCTGTCAAGATGGCGTGAGAGATACTAAGTCTAATGCTCAACATGAATCGAATGTCTTCCGTGAGCCGCTGACGCGCCGGTTACTTCTGACGGCAACATCTACCGCAGCAATGGCAGAAGCGGTCGTGACACGATGCGCCTGTCCTGATCTACTGTTATCTTCCAATGACTTTCAACATTGGCAAAATCGATTATTCCATTCAATCATACGCGCACGTGACATAGTGTGTTCACCATTCCGGCATGCGTTTGACCTTCTGGCACCCCTTGCGTACCACTTTCCCGGCCCCCTTAATAATATCGAACGCGATCAGACTCGCTGATCTCACTTCGAGCACGTCTAGCACACACACGGCAGAGTGGTGAATGTTTGCGCTGTTCCTTCCTGCAGCCCAACACAAGGTACTTCTATACACTCACCTATCAGGGTTACCGACTTTCGTGACATACTCGTTACATAGTTGGTCTCGTTTTTATTTGACTTATCCTCACATTTTCTAGCGCACATTTGAAATATAGTAGTATAGAGATGTTGACTTTTGCCTTTGGCCGAAACGTGGTTACCGGCACAAGCTATTTTTGTGCTTCAGTTGTTTTTTAGGTGACCGAAATCTAGGCAATGCGCGATCTACAAGGGTCCGTAGATTTTTTTGTTTTTTTTATCGTGACTTATTTTGTAGAATGTTTTCTTTCGAATAAGAACCAAAATAATCTTCAGCAAGTATAGGTATTGGTATGTCATCTTTTAGAAGACTTCAGACATTAGCAGAATCACATTTTAATTTTAATTACGAAATAAAGTAATTTTTCGAGATTTCAACAAGTTTTTTTATTAATACGTATAATTTTTGTTCTTTGGATCACCGAAAATACGTAACTTTCATTGGATGTCGATGTTTCTAACCACTACACGGTAGTCACCTATCATTATCAACTACGTTTTTAATTTATTTTATTTTGTTTTATTTCGACAGAAAAGTTACATACGGCCATGGATTTAAGGGTTTGAACGTTGGTTTTCTTTTGTAAAAGATTTATGGGAGAAAGTTTTAAAGCTTTGACACTCTAATCATTGAAACACACTTCATTGTTTGGGTCACTAGACATGTTAGTATTGAATGAATTCACGATATAAGTCTGGTAACGGCCCTGATGAATATCTCGCGACATTAGAGTTTGTGATACCTTTCAACATCTCTTACGAATATTGGGTCTTGATCTTTCACTTTCACGCACTGATAAACAGCTGGACTGTTTGCTTTCATTTAAGATTGTAGGGAAGTCACACTAACGTTTTTGTTGCCAATTGCTTTGATTGCCCTGGCGAAGTGGGTGTCATGTAGGCTGATGCAAGACCGGCTGATTAATGACTATTTGTGCATGATATACTGATGAATTGAGTTTCAAAGAGAAACATTCAATGTAATTTCAATTAATGTTTATTATTGTCTTGAACACCGGCGCCGCTGTTATTTGCCTTGTACTAATGAAGCACTGACTTGCAATCTGATTAGAAGCGCACTACAAAAACATTAGATAGGACATTTGCTGAGATGTGAACTGCCCGTCTGCGCATCAACGCATCTCAGTTCCACAATGTCCCCTTAGCACACCGGTAAGACAAAAAGACTTGTGTGGGTGTTAAGATGTGATGCAAATGAAACTGGAAATGCTCCCCATTACTTCTCACATAATAATAATAATAATAATAAATAATAAATAATAAATAATAAATAATAAATAATAAATAATAAATAATAAATAATAAATAATAATAATAATAATAATAATAATAATAATAATAATAATAATAATAATAATAATAATAATAATGATTTTATTGAAGTCGTGGGGATCAGGTCATCAGGCCCGCTCTTCCGCCTAACCACATAAAATATACAAATGCGACGAAAAAGGAAATATTATTCAAATGTAAAATGTAGAGGACAAAACATGTACAAGACAAGTTTTTAGTGAAACACACATAATTTAAAGGCAACATATAAGCACATAATACCAAAAGTTTAACAGATGCAATTATTTTACAAAAAATGTTTGCGAGCATTTTGAACGCAAAGTCGGAAGTTGAAAATAAAGTTTGAAATGAATAAGAAAATTTTTGTATGCGTCCTAAGCGGTAGCCTGGCATTTACTCCAGCGACCAATTTTTTTCACTACCAAAACACCACTTCACCCGCCGCTTCAACCTGATAGAAATCCTGCTGATAGCAGAATACCACCAGATAGGCTGCTTTCTAATACAATGATAAGTTAAACTAAACCCCATTCTCCAAATAAAAATAAAATAAAATAACTCCACAACCTTTCTCAATCCACAAAAATCTTTCTCGGAATTCGAACCTCACAACCCTGGTAACCGCGTGGTTGGGAGCACTTACTTTAAGACCCTTTCTCGAAACCGCCATTTTGTCTTTTCCTATTTCATCCTATTTGAGTAATCCATCTTTCTGTTAGTACTGCACGGCATATCCTGAAAGCCTCATTTGTATTTCCACGCACGCAAGCTCTGTATTTCCAGAAATGTGTCATTGTTCATACATGCACATTTATGTCACGCTTAATTACAATTGAACGAGTCCATTTCATTACCTTGTTTACTGGGAAAACGCTTCATTTAAAGTAATTTTCTGTGCTAAATGACTGTAGTTGGTATGACCATGAGTTTAGCAGTTTCATACAGAGATTACATAAAACAGTTCATGGATGAGAAATATTCAGTGTGCCATGCATCTTATTGACTATTAATTGAAATATATTTCTGTATGTAAAGTATAAAAGAGGATCATGAGAGTTGCACAACCCCGCAAATTTAAACACATTTTACTTAAGATTATAAGCAGGTATCTTTCTTTATTTTAACTAAGCTGAAAAGGTTTCAATAAAATAGGTTAAATAAGTTTTTCTTATCTCTGGCATAGTGAGCAAAACATTGATATATAAATCACAGTATCTATATTAATCGACGTATATGAATCACATATGTAATGAGACGTTCGAGTTAATTAACAACTTACTATACAAACGTTTACTTAAAAGTATAGTAATGTGTGTCAAGAAACAATTATAAAACCAAAACATAGAAAACATACTCGATCAGTTCCTCTTCTTTTATTCAGCACACAAAGCTGTTAACTGACAATGCACGATTTGAAGTCCACTGCACGATATCTTTCGTGTAAGCCTAGTATTGGCTCGCTACTTGAAACTGCAGACAAAAAAAACAAGCGTCATCTGACAGGTTTGAGCAGCAATGATTCTTGCACTACACCTTGTCGCGCCTGGTAAATTTCATGTAAAAACAATTACGTTTTCGTAATGATCTCTGCGTCTGTTGACTACGGCATTTATGGCTAAATAGGTGTATTTATGAAATATGCTTAAAAAAAGGAATTGGATAAATAGGTTTTCATAATAAAATTCTAGATCATTTTCTCTTTAATATTTGTTAAATAATTCACTAATGTTCAAATATATACTTTACTTCATAAAACAATTGTTAATTATATTTTTAGTAGAAAAGTTCTAAATTATTGCCAATTTTAGGTTCATAATTCATTCTTTTTTAAACACACAAAATCATTTACTATTGGTATTTTTCTGGATCAGCACACAATACTTCATAAGTCAGAATTCCAGAATTTTCGTGAAAGGATGCCCTCTGCTGTATTGGGTTGAAGCCATCTCTTTGTAAACTATTTCACACATATTCTGATCCATCATCTTGTTTCTTGGGAGACATTATGGAAATTTTTATTTTCCAACCTAATTTCTTCCTAGAATTCAAAGTGCGAGCCCCTTACGTCACCTACAGAAAACACCCATTCGCGCGGGATATTCAGGAATGTTTGTTTCCGGGACCATAAACTTTTATGGTTGTTAGACTTGTACGTTTAGTGCATGTTATATACCAGGACGTGGCGGTGTCCTTCCGTTGCTGATATCCGTCGCTGACTTCACGTCTGCTAACGGAAGTTCCACCTCCTAAAATCTCCCCCAGGATTCGAACTCGGATTCGAAATCGGGGCACAGCCCCCATTCGAGAACAGCTATAAACTCCCTACTGATCCACCGACATGAGTGGTAGAATAGTGCATGTAAGTGTACATGTGAGTGTTTTAGTAGAGGTGAGGGACAAGAATGAAGAAGGAAAGATCGCGCGCGGATCGAGCCCCGATTGTTAAGTTACTATTCCGGCATTCGCCTGATATTGATTGGAGAAACTACGAAAAACTAACGATCAGAGCAGCCGGCCGCTAGAATTGTCCTGCAGCCAGCGGCTGAATTCGATCCAGCTATTTTGCTAGTGATGATAATGCGCCCCCATCGGAAATCGATCCCTAGTGTTTCGCAGTCAACAATGCTGCAGACGCAACGGAAATGCTGTGTTCCGCTTCATTGGGCTGATACATTAAAGACTTAGATCGCGGGAGAAAATTTCAAAATGGATTGCTCTTCTGGGGCGAGGCGATGTAAGGAAGGGAGAGGGAAGGCTTTTAAAAATGTAAACTTAGCAAATTTACCCAATTGGCCAAAAAATTTGTCAACATCTTTTTAGAATGCATCACACCTTATTAATGACGTCACTTCACTGATCAATAGACCTTGCTGTGGTGAGAAATTTCGCAAATCCGCCCAGCTGGCCCCAAACCTCATGTCTATCTTTTGAGAATACATAAAACCTTATTTATGAGTCATGTTGCTGGAAAAGAGGCCTTCCAAATTTAGCAAACTTCCTCAAGTAAAAGTAAATTTAGAACACCTCTTCAGTTGACCCGATACCCTCGGTCAACATCATGACGTCACACCTTGTGTGACGTCACGTTGCTGGACAGGAGGCCTTGCTGTGGTAAAACAAATTTATCAAATTCCCCCGTTGGCCCCAAACCTTAGGTTTATCTTTTGAAAATGCATTACACCTCGTGTATGACGTCATGTTGCTGGACAGGAGGCCTTGCTCTGGTAAAACAAATTCATCAAATTCCCCGTTGGCCCCAAACCTTAGGTTTATCTTTTGAGAATCCATTACAGCTCGCGTATGACGTCATGTTGGTGGTCAGGAGGCCTTGCTGTGGTAAAGCAAGTTTATCAAACTTCCTGAGTTGGCCCCAAACCTTAGGTTTATCTTTTGAAATGCATTACACCTTGTGTGTGACGTCATATTGGTGGTCAGGAGGCCTTGCTGTGGTAAAGCAAATTTATCAAACTTCCCGAGTTGGCCCCAAACCTTAGGTTTGTCTTATGAGAATGCATTACACCTCGTGTATGACGTCATGTTGCTGGTCAGGAGGCCTTGCTGAGGCGGAGGCGTGTGTCCGGAGAGCGCTAGTTCATTCAATATCCGCCGTGTTGCACCTGACGAGAAACTTGCGTGCTTCGTGTGTCGCGTCGCTGGTAATTACGGCCCCTCGCTACTCATCGCTCGCTCTGTCACGCTGCGTTGCTTTCGTTCCTGAACTTTCTCAAATAGACGATCAATTTGCGACGTCAATTACAGCTTCCTTAAAAGGTCAGCGGGGAGCTTCCCCCACCCCACCCCCACCAATATAGAATTTTGAACGTTAAAACATAACATTGCAACAGATAAGGTTATTCACAGATTAAAATTAAATAATGTAAACCGTTAATTGGCAACAATGACCATTTATCTTTTCATTTGTTGATAGCATTTAATAAGTTTACCTTCCAAGAAACATAAATGGACATTTTTCCGAACTATATATATATATATATATATATATATATATATTGTTTCTAAATATTCAAGATGACACATTCTATTGGTTCGCACAATGTCAAAAATAATTAAAAACTGCATGTGACATTTGAACAAGAAGTCCAACCTGTGCATGTTTTCTTGATCCCTCGAAGTTATTTTAATCTAAACGCAATATGCACGTTTACTACATACACACGCTCTTTTAGTTTGCAGCTTGATTTATGATTACTACAAGACGCAATCAGCGATTTTGACAAAATTTTACATATTCACTCTTGTGTGTCAGAAAATAATTGCATTGGAAAACGAGCTGTATATATTGACTCAGTAGTCATCGTGCCCAACGTGAAGTAACTCATTCGCGCAGAAAAAATGTGTCAGAAGATTATTTGATAGTACGTCTGACGAAATAACTAAATCCTTCACTAACACCACACAGAGCTCAAGAAACCGTCCATAGATAGTTAAGTTACATCTGTGACGAGAAGCAAAGAAAAAGGTAGAGCTTACCATTTGCTTAATCGATTCAGGGAAGCCGGACAAACTGATTAAAATAGGTGGCATTCCCCCACGTTCTGAAATTCAATACTTGCTGTAGGCATAATCAGTTGTTGCCAGAATGTAATTACAAATTTAAACATCTTACATTAACATAATTTTCATTGCATAGTAAACCACAGCCTACTTAGCGCTTAGCGTGTACGTCTGTTAGCGCTCTTGGCTCATCGTGAGTCGCCGCGTAGAAGGCTGTGGTCCCAATCACAGCCTTCTATACGGCGTCACGCGGTCAGCCAACAGCACTCACAAGATTCTGGCTGCTGATGCATACGACTTCACACTACGCTAGTTAGTTTTATCATGAGTAAGAACACTGATCTCTTCTAAGAAAGCACGCACTCTTTCTTAATAGTCCATTGCGAAGCAACAAACTGCATAAATGAATAGTACAAACGTATGTCTGATTTGCGTTAATTTATCTCAGAGTAAGGAGGAAGAACTAAATGCTTTTTGCACCTTTCTAAATATTCGTGATAAAATACTCATTATTACAGAGTTTTTCACATAAGAAGCGCCGTATTGTAGACAATACTTTTGAGCCTCTTCATATGTTCGAACTGAAAGTTATGTTACAGTCATATCGGAAAACGCTACACTATCAAGATTTGCGTGGGAAATCACATGCCTTGTATCCTGCATTATTTAAAAAATGTGTTCAGGATAAGTAGATTTTTTGTCGACTGTGGCGGATGAATGTGCTGTTAACTCTATATTCCCATTAAACAGCAACATCGTAGTTGAAATCGTAGGCTTCCGCGGCTAGTCATGTAAATGATCTTGGCTGTCCGGGTGACGCCACATCGAAGGCTGTAGTACTGCATATTTTGACACGGCGGCATCCGGACTACCAAGAACATTTGCATCATCGGGGTTGGCAACTCTAATCGAACAATTGAGAAACAAGAATTGTGGCATTATGGGAATTTAGCATTAGTCACTACAACTAATCGTTACACTGATCGTTTGTCGTGTTGTGTTTGATCAGAATGTTGCGATATTATTTCTTCTCCCTCGGTCATTACACCAGTTGGGCATGTGTCGACACGTTGATCGATCAATTTTTTTGCAGTCTTGCAAAAATTCTTTTTCCTCTGGATGCGTTGTTCAAGAATTGTTTTAAAATACATTCATTTTCCATTTTCAATTTATTTCCATTCGTTTATACTTTTTTCGATTTTTCAAATTCCAATGTTCACCCAAATCGGTTCGCTATTTAACATTCCTCTTTTTGTTACTCCTTAAATTGACCTAAAAAATTCTTCTGAGTTGCTTGTACTCTGTTGTAGAATTCAGAATCTTGTTAGCTTCTGCAAGTCGCAAGATACTACCATAAATTTGTAAAACTTCATTACGAAACTTTTACGACTTTTCGGACATAGAGAGGTGCGTCAGCTTGTCTTTTTCCGTGAGTTGTTGTGAAGTGTGTGGAAGTGAATTGAAGTACAGTGCAGAGCACTAGATTGAACTGGATTACGCTGGTCCGCCGTGTTCATTGTGCGCAGTGCAGTGCAGTGCAGTGCAGGGCAGGACAGTAGTGTGCCGTTTAATGATGAGAATCGCAATGCGGTCCAGTGCTATTGTGTGTCATATAAAGTTTATTCGACGCAATCCTGCCACC
>BOPP01000007.1:7575678-7597877 GCA_017312745.1 Gryllus bimaculatus
CTTTGACCTGTAAACATTATGGCTTGGGTGGTCAGCGCAAAGCTTGTTGCCGACAGACACTGAACCAATAAGAGCCTGGGTTTCGAGTTCCCACGAAGACGCGATTCAAAATCATACTATTGGTATTTTTTCTTGATCAGTCACACAATACTTCATAGGTCAGGAATTCAGATATTTTGTGGGAAAGGGGATGCCCTCTGCGGTTATGGTTGGAAGCCATCTCTTTGTAAACTTTCACCATATTTCTGATCCATTCATCTGTTTTTGGGAGACATTTATGAAAAGTTTTTATTTTTCCACCCGAATCTCTTCCTAGAATTCAAGTGCTGATGTTCCTATACGTACCGTACAGAAAACACCATTCGCTGCGGGATATTCAGGAATGTTTGGTTTCCGGGACCATTAATTTTATGGTTGTTCGAACGTTGTACGTTTAGTGGATGTTATATACGGACGGTGGCGGTGTACTTCTCGTTGTCTGATATCCGTCGCTCGACTTTCATACGTTGCTAACGGAGTTCCCCGCCTAAAATCTCCCCAGGATTTCGAACATCGGATTCGATAATCGGGGCACAGCCCCCATATCTGAGAACAGCTATAACCCTACTGGATCACCGCATGAGTGTAGGATAGTTGCAGTAAGTGTATACATTATTTATAGTAGAGGTGAGGGACAAGATGAAGAAGGAAAGATTCGCGCGCGGGATCGAAGCCCGGCTTGTTTAAGTTACTATTACCGGCATTTCTGCTGATATGATGGAGAAACTACGAATAACTAACGATCAGAGCAGCGGCCGCTAGAAATTGTTCCTGGCAGCTAGCGGCTCGAATTCGGTCCCTATTTTGCTAGTGATGATTATGGCCCCATCGGAAACGATCTAGTGGTTTCGCAGTCTACAATCGCAGATCGCAACGGAAATGCTGTGTTCCGCTTCATTGGCTGTATACATTTGAAGACTTAGATCGCGGGATGAATAATTTAACATGGATTGCTCTTTTCTGGGGGCGCGCGATGTAAGTGAAGGGAGAGGGAAGGCTTTTAAAAATGTAACTTAGCAATTTACCCAATGGACCAAAAAATTTGTCACATCTTATTTAGAATGCAATCACACCTTATTACATGACGTCAGTTCACTGATCAATAGAAACTTGCTTGTGGTGGAGAAATTTCGGGCAAATCCGCCCATGCTGGCCAAACCTCATGTCTATCTTTTTTGGATACATAACGCTTATTTATGAGTCATGTTGCTGTGAGAAAGCAGGCCTTCCCAAATTTAGCAAACTTCCTCAAGTAAAGTAAATTTAGAACACCTCTTAGTTGACCCCGATATCCCTCGTAACATCATGACGTAACTTGTTGGTGACGTCACGTTGCTTGGGACAGGAGAGCTTGCTGCAGTAAGGCAAATTATCAAACTTCCCGAGTTGGCCCCAAACCTTAGGTTTGTATCTTTTGAGAATGCATCACACTCGTGTATGACGTCTGTACTGAAAAGGAGACCTTGCTGGACGGTAGGCAAATTTATCAAACTTCCCGAGTTGGCCCCAAACCTTAGGTTTTTCTTATGAGAATGCACTTACAGACTCGTGTATGACGTCATGTTTGCTGGTAGAGGCCTTGCTGAGGCGGAAGGCGTGTGTGTCGGGAGCGGCTAGTTCATTCATATCCGCCGTGTTGGCAACCTGATAGGAAACTTGCGTTGCTTCGTGTGGTCGCGTGACTGGTGAATACGGCCCCTCGGCTACTGCATCGCTCGCTCTGTCACGCTGCGGTTGCTTTCGGTTCCTGAAACTTTCTCAATAGACGATCAATTTGCGACGTCAATTACAGCTTCCTTAAAAGGTCGCGGGAGCTTCCCCATCCCACCAATAAAGAATTTTGGACGTTAAAACATACATTGCAAAGATAAGGTTATTCACACATTGGAATTAAAATAATTAACCTAATTGCACAATGACGCATTTATCTTTTCATTTCTTGATAGCATTTCAATAAGGTTTACTTCAAGAAACATAATGGACATTTTTCACCGGAACTCTCTCTCTCTCTCTCTCTCGTCTCTCTCTCTATATATATATATATATATATTATATTTATATATATATATATATATATATATATATATAATAAATTATGGTCTTTTTAAATATTCAAGATGACACATTCTATTGGTTTGACAATGTCAAAAATAATTAAAAACGCATGTGACATTTGGAACAGAAAGTCCAACCTTGTGCATGTTTTCTTTTAGCCCGTCGAAGTTATTTTAATCTAAACCAATATGCACGTTTCTACACGCTCTTTTTAGTATGCCAGCTTTGATTTATGATTACTACAAGACGCATCAGCGAATTTTGACAAAATTTACGGTATTCACGCTCATGTGTGTCAGAAAATATTACATTGGAAAGTGAGCTAATAATATTTTGAACTGCGGTAGTCATCGTGCCCAACGTGAAGTAACTCATTCGCGCAGAAAAAAATTTGTAGAAGATTATTTGATAGTCACGTTGACGATAATAAATCTTTACTAACACACACAACAGAGCTCGAAGAAACCGTCCATAGCTAGTTAAGTTACATCTGTGACGAGAAGCAAAGAAAAAGGTAGAGCTTATCCATTTGCTTAATCGATTAGGGAAGCCGGACAAACTGATTAAAATAGGTGGCATTCCCCACGTTCTTGAAATTTCCAATACTTGCTGTAGGCTAATCAGTTGTGCAGAATGTAATTCAATTTAAACATGCTTAACATTAACATAATTTTCATTGCATAGTAACCACAAGCCTATTTAGCGCTTAGCGTTGTACGTCTGTTAGCGCTCTTGGCTCATCGTGGAGTCGCCGCGTAGAAGGCTGTGGTCCCAATCACAAGCCTTCTCTAAGCGGCGTCACCGGTCAGCCAAGCAGCACTCACAGATTCTGGCTGCTGATGCATACGGACTTCACACTACGCTAGTTAGTTTTATCATGAGTAAGAACACTGATTCTTCTAAGAAAGGCACGCACTCTTTTCTTAAATAGTCATTGCGAAGGACACACTGGCATAAATGAATCGTTAAAACACAGTTTGATTTTGCGGTAATTTACCTCAGTGTAAGGAGGAATAAATTCTTTTGTGCCTTTCAGAAATTCGGATAAAATACTCATTATTACAGGTTTTTCACACTAAGAAGCGCGTATTGTAGGACAATACTTTTTGAGCCTCTTCATATGTTTCGATGAAAAGTTTATGTTAGCAGTCATATTGGAAAAACGCTGCACTGTCAAGATTTGCGTGGGAAATCAATGCATGTATCCTGCACTATTAAAAAAATGTGTTCAGGATAAGTGATTTTTTGTCGTCTGTTGGCGGATGAAATGGTGCTGTTAAGTCTATTATCCCTTTCCATTAAACGCAACATCGTAGTTGAAATGGTAGGCTTCCGCGCGTAGTCACTGTAATGATTTGGCTGTCGGGGTGACGCACGTCCAAGGCTGTAGTACTGGCATTATTTTGACACGGCGGCACCGCGGACAGCCAAGATATTTCATGACTAGCCGCGGAAAGCCTACGAATCTCTAATCGAGTCAACTGCAGAAAAGCAAGAATTGTGAATTATGGCAATTTTTTTGTCTTTTGTGTTTGTCTGAATGTTGCGCAATATGTTTCTTGAATGTTGCAATATCGTTTCTTCTCCCTCGGACATTACACCAGTTGGGCATGTGTCGACTCGTTGATCGATCAATTTTTTTTTTTTTTTTTGCAATCTTGGAGAACTTCCTTTTCCTCTGGATGCGTTGTAGAGGAAATGTTTTAAAATACATTCATTTTCTATTTTCAATTTATTTCCATTCGTTTATACTTTTTTCGATTTTTCAAATTCCAATGTTCATCGAAATCGATTCAATATTTAACATTCCTCTTTTTGTTACTCCTTGAACTGACCTAAAAATTCTTCTCAGTTTCTTGTACTCTGTTGTAGAATTGAGAATCTTCTTTTTTTCTTGTTTTTTATCTTCTGCAAGTCGCAAGATACTACCATAAATTTGTAAAACTTCATTACGGAACTTTTACGACTTTTCGGACATAGAGAGGCGAGTCAGCTTGTCTTTTTCCGTGAGTTGTTGTGAAGTGTGTGGAAGTGCAGAGCACTGGATTGAACTGAATTGCGCTGGTCCACGGTGTTCACTGTGTGCAGTGCAGTGCAGGGCAGGACAGTAGTGTACCGTTTAATGGTGAGAATCGCAATGCGGTCCAGTGCTATTGTGTGTCATATAAAGTTTATTCGACGCAATCCTGCCACCGTCGGGACTCGAACAGTAGGACTTCCAGGTAGGGGCACTGCAGTGACATCAATTGATACCCTGATTCACCTCATCCAGTCAAGCAGTATGTGCATATGTATTGCCTGGGTTACGATTTTGCACCTTTCGGTGCCTACACACGTCCATACTCCACGGTTGAAACTGCTGTCATCAGTTACAGTCACCTTGGTACCTACCAGTCTCCATGCCCATCGCATCGACGTTGAGTCATGAGCCCATAATTGAATTGAATTGAATTAATACCTTATTTTACGTGGCAAATGTCGCTACGCTCCTTTCACCAACTAGCAGAGAAAGGAGGTATATCTTGGACGAGAAACAAGCAATTTCAATTTAGCTCAGAGGCGTCATTTAGGCTTGAGGATCTCTTACATGCAAGTAAATCTACTAACGTGGGACCGCCGGATTTACTTCCCCTCCGAAGGAAGGCGCACGAAGGATTTTTTCGCCCTCACTGCTTCGATCGGGTTTGAACCCGCCAACTTGGGTACAACAGTCCGTTACGCCCATAGCGGTCCTAGCACATACAGTTTGAGAATCGCAGCTCGTGAGCCTATCCCGAGTCCTGTATTAGAAAAAGGCAGTGAGATTGACGCGTAGGCTACTGTGGATGTTACCAATGGATTAAATAGAGTTCCTTCTTAGATTCTTGGCAATCCAGGAGACGAAGCGTCCTAGGCATGTTTCGACTATTGTATTGCATTCTTCCTTAGGAATTGTGTCCCGAAGAAGATACAGTATGACGGCCAAAATGTTGACAACTGTGCCTAGGACGTGGCATCTTCTGAATGATGAAGCGTCTAAGAAGACACATTGTTTTTAAATGGCTGCGACGTTGCCACGCCCAAACCCTTGTGTTGCACACTTGGTCTTATCCCCTCTCACAGAACTCACCTGTGAGAGGGAAGATATTAAGGATGGAATTTGAGGTTTAAGGACGATGCGTGCTGAGATAGGAATATATATTTTATCCGTAGCCATTGTAACCTTGGCAGTTGTGTAGACATCCCTAGACACATTTTGCCAATGTTTTGACCGTTATACTGCGATCTTGTTCAGGAATTTAGCTCTGAGTATGATCGCAGTGTGGCGGCCAAAACGTTGGTAACTAACTACTAGGGCGCGACGTCTCCCAGGCAGCCAACAATGTACACCCTCTTTAGGAGACGGTTACGTTGCCATCCGTAAGCCATTGCGTCGCACCGTTGGTCTTATCCCCTCTCATACAACTTTCCGGTGAAAGCGAAGGAATTGAATATAGGATCTAAGGTTTAACCGTCAAGCGGATGCGCTGTTACACGGAGAGCAACATTCATTTATTTTTGCTTCTCGTATATTTTAACGGAAAATTTGGGAGCTGACCACGTAGTGTATTCTTACAGCAAATTATTAGCCAACGAATGATGTTGTAATGATCTCTGTCAACACAACGATAGCAGTTTCCTGGCGCATTTTGTCGCAGCCTACGCTGCCCGTTGATCTGTCAGTTGCACGCGTGTCCACTCCAATGAGTCAGAGTGATACTGAAACCCACGCGTGGCGCTTCTGCAGAAAGCAGAATGGGAGTCTTTATGGAGAATAAAATTGTCGAAATATTGTTGTGAGACTTCTTTCACATATACGAAAGACCAACATAAAAGTGACAACAGACAACGCAACATATACTTTGTCAAAAGGCTGTTAGAAATTTGTTTGACGAAAGTAGTGACTGCGAAAAAAAGTACCTCCTGAGTGTTTACCAGCAAAACACGAGTAGTATAATCCTCTACTTTTGTATTCCTCAATAATATTACTCCAGTTTCATTTGTACCAAAGAAAATCATGACAAACATGACATAAACTGTGATTGGAGAAAGCAATGCAACATCATGCATTATAATTCCACAAAAGGAGTGGAGTCTGTAGATCAGATGAGCAGTTGATATTCCTTATCAAGGATTACCAGGTGGCCAAGGTGTCTTTTCTTCAGATTATTGGATATTGAGGGTGTTCTCTTGAAAGGCAACATCCCTAAGAGGTCGTAGAAAATATTTGCGCAATTTGGCATTTTCTTTGTTTGAAACTTGTGTAGTTAGAAAATGAAACATTTCTTTACATTCTTTCTATATTTAGTATTTCTGAACCTGCATAGCAAAGATGAAACCATAGCAGAGAAAGAATCAAACAGAAAACGCGGCAACTGCGTGATATGCCGCCGGGGTGAAGAAAACAACACTCGGTGTCTAATGTAAAGACAATCCTCTGGCAATCAGCACGAAATGAGTGTTTATAACTAAATCTTATCTTCTTATACTGTATAAAGCATATTTTGATGTGGGATGAGTTTACAATTTGTAAGTAAGTACATAATTTTAAAAAAACTTACTACACGTAGAAATAAAAAGATACTTCTTAATGTTATTCAATACAGTTATTCTAAATGCGTTAAAAAATATCACACTATAGTTATTTAATCAGATATTTCCTTCGTATGCACGTGAAGTTGAAAAATCGCGGTGTTGCGCGACGTGCTACGCGCGTCCACTGGTGTGACTAAATAAAGCGCGGCCGTTCGAGGGTTAAGGCTGATGCATGCCTGCTGTGCATGTATGCATGCTGTGTTGCCCTCGGAGGCTGGTTGGTTAGCGTGCTCGCTTTCCACGGCGCAACCCCGAGTTCGATTCCTGGCCGGGGCAAAATAATAACTGTGCTCATTCCTTACAAATGTCCCGGTATCTATTGCTGTGTGACGTTAAGAAAGCCTACTCTAAGGTTCAGAATACCGGAAAACACGATGAAGGGACGTCTTCGTGCTAACCTTACGACCTTATACCATGGTTGAGAGGTTGGCCGCAGCCCGTAACGGGCTGTCAAGCCGTGGGACAGTCAGGACAGCATTCTTTGTTAGGAATGTACATTATTCTAAAGCAACCAACATCCAATTCTTACACCTATTTCGAGCCTCTAGCCCATGTCATAAATAACGTTAACTTGGGGGAGGGGGTAAATTTCTAAAGACCCTGAGCCACCCTGCCCGGACAGGAATATAAGAATGAGATTTCAAAATAGATACATTTGGAAGGCGATGCATTTTGGAAGCCATGCTGTCATGCCACAATACAAGTACCCAGGTCCGTAGCAAGATTTAGTAAGATTCCAACCTGTTCCCCTTCGATCGGAATTTTCTAAGGAGCATTTTTTTAAGGCCGACCATTAGCGAGCAGTAATCAGAAGATGCTGTGCTGACTTGACTTTCACTTCGGGTAAATTGCAGAGTTCAAGTGTAAGTAAACCAGGTCAAGGGTAAAGGAGGCGCTTTGAGTGCTGGGAATTTTCAAAGGAATCTGTGGGGAGAAGAAAAACATACAAGGTGAGGGGAAAGAGAAGAGAGGGAGAGAAGGGTGGGGAGAGAGAGGGGGGAGAGAAACTATGAGAGAAACCAGAGAGAAGGCAACGGAAAGAAAAGATTTATGGAGCAGCTATCTCCGAGGAATATTTAAAGAATGAGGGCACGGGAAGTTGTTTGTTTTTGGCTTCTCTTAAACTCTTCATTTTTTAGGCTAATAAGCTGAGTGAAATGTCAGCGGTAAACAAGATGTTGAGATGTGATGTTTCTCACAAGGTTTATTTTATGCTGTAAAATAGCAGTAAAGTAACTTTATGAAAGGCATTTACATGATCGTTTGTAAAAGCACAATTTCTCAATATTGATTGGAGATATTTTTTCCAAATGCTGCATTGAAGTATTTTCACACCAACATATGAAAAGAAACAATTTTTTTCTAAAAGACGAATGGTTATTAGTTTTGTATTAAAACCATCAAGGATGTGAGGTGACAACTAGCAGATATAAATAGAACCTACGTTTTTACTAAAGTACAAATACTTCAATGTGTACGCAAATAAGTTGACTTCCGAAATTGCAGCCAATAAACAGCAACAATAAGTAGAAGTGGACCGAGTACTTATGTTATATAAAGGAGCATTATTAGAATGATAACTTCCGTGAAAGGTGGGCTTAAGGAATATTCAGCAGAAAAAGTGCAATAAACATGTCACTGATTTCTTAACGGCATGAGGTTAGAGCTGACTTACTTATTTGAATGGCGCCTAGAAGGGAGACGTATAAAGCGGATGCTTAGAGTTTTGTGGTGGAGGGTGGATGCAAAGTGAAGAATACGGGGGAAAATGAATACTAAGAGACCAACTCGAATAGTTTATGCCATTACAGACATAATAGCTCTAGCTTAGTGTGTCGTCTCCACCGTCATCAACTTTAAAAAGTATTTTCATGCGTTGATTTTTTATTACTGCTATGAAAGGTTATATTTTTAATTAAACATTGAACAGTTCTCAGGTACAGGCATGTATAGTGTCCTAAAAGTTTAATACTTACCACTAGAGCTCACGTAAGTCGATGTTCAAGTGTTCAGATAAACCTGTGACTCTAACAAAGTAAACAAAATACATTCGTGTGACAGCATCAGTTACTACTAAACCTAATGTATCATTAGTGTATTGTACTTCAATTAAAATAAAGTGAAAGTTTGTATGGGTGCATAGAAACAGTGTATGACACGTGATAAAAGTTATTTTGTTTTGCCACGTATCGCAGCCATTCCTACTCTCAAATTAAAATGTCACTTTTACCACTCGTACCATATATAAAAAATGCGTAATAGTTATTTAATGTACGCCACTTTTCTTTTACATTACATTTATTACTATTTACATTCATGATTATAATTGCCAATAGTCTTTAAATCCTGAGATTCAAAATCTCATATCCACAACTCTGAGATCAAGACTTTAGAGCCACAACACCCTCTTTCAGGTACTCAAACACACACAGTCAGGCTGGCATATAGATGCACCAAAACGCAATGCATTAGGTGGCGTTCGCTTCGTCAGTTGAAGGATTACCAACCTTCTTGGTTCGTTACGCAGTCGTGCACCACGGTTGTGACCACCTCAATATTTCCTGAGTGAGGTAGAGTGCACTCCTGAATCCAAAACCCAGCTGTCAGCTATCTGAGCTGGTCACAGCTGAGGGCATGGAACCCTTAAACAGACTCATATCTGCGCCTTCCTCGGCAGTAAAGATGCAAACCTCACCGGGAATCTAGAAACTTGAACAGGAAGTTCCAATTCCCTGCTAGGGTGCTTATAAATGAGATCGAAGTCCCTACTCTGCCTAATAAACAGGTCGTGTGGTGTGTTCATCCTGGTATCTCTACCAGCGTAGAGCAGCCCTGCCACAAAAAGCTATTGTTCCCAACTCGTCTCCCGGCGTGTGTGGTGGTGTACGCTGCAACAGGTAGTGTGTGCACAACCCACAGCCATATCAATGTGTGTCAGGGTATCCCAGCGTGGCGCACGATTAACTCTTTAAGTCACCAACTCGTCTCCGTGATGTGTGGAAGTGTCTTCTAGTAAACGTGCGTTTATCAGCAGACGGGAGGGGGACAAGAATGAGAAAAGAAAGACCGCACGACTAATGGTCCGTTTGTTATGGAACTACTGCGTCATTCGCTTAGTATTAATCGAAGAAACTCTAAAACCTACAGAACATCTACCTGGCTACCGATCTCTGGCATTCTTCTCTAGACAGCAGCTGAACTGAACCTAATTATACACGCAGCTTCGAAATCGCGTCTTCGTGGGAACTCGAAACCCCAGGCTCTTTTGGTTAGTGGTGCTGCGTCGGCAACAGCTGTTGCGCTGAGCCACCCAAGCCAGTTAATGTTTAAGGGTCAAAGGGCAGAGGGCAGAGGGCCCTACCCGCACTCTTAGAGTCTCGGCCGGTCTTGTGCCTCTCCGTGGCGAGGCGTGGCGTTGGGTGCCGTGGCGTGGCGTGTTCGGGTCGAACTTGTCAGCTCTACGTCGCCCACCGTTGGTCTCAGCTAAATCGCATGACCGTCCCCCTCCCTGTACCCCGCCTCCACCCTCCCATCCCCGTCCTCTCGCGGCTCAGCCGCGCCCTCGCTCCCCACCCTCGTGCACAGTGTGCGCAAAGCGCTGGGATCCGCGCGCAAAAGTTGGATGAGGGAAGGAGAACTCGGGCTCTTTGGACACACTGCAACAGCTGTTGTCCCCGCAACGTCCCTGACCGGGAGGGCCGAGGGTTCGATAGCTCACGGTGCAGGATTGTCGACAACAACTACTTAGCAATATCGACGTCGGACGCAGTCGCGAGAAGAATTCTAGAGTTAGCATAATGCTCCATTCGGAAGTTTTCCGTGCTTTCTCCGATAAGGTCTAGACAAATGCGCACACAGTACTAAAACAGTACACAGTGCTACATCTAACAAACGTGTACGATATTTTTCCCCTAACCTTGTTCCTTCGTCTCTCCTTACAAACACACACTTACACCTGCAACGCTACACTTTCACACTCAGTCGGCTGGTTATATCTTGTTCTGGCTGCGAGGGAGCCACACTGGGAGAAACATATTGCTGGGGAAATCACCGCATGCTGACGTTTAGATCAGCGCCGGATCTCATGTACCAGCTAGGAAAAAATAGTAGCCGTCTCCTCCTGACTGTAACAGGTTTAACTATTCGGGCAAACATGACCGCCTATGGTCACAACTCGTGCATTAAGTAATCTCGAATGAATCTCTTCGGCTCCTGGTTGTCTTTATGATATGATTACAATGCCATGACTATTTCTGCTCCACTTCTTTAATGCCATCATTCATAACAGAATTCCACATGTTTTCCGCCGAGCTCAACAAAAGAATCAAATTAATTCCCGCGCAAGAAAACACGATTGAATTGTGATCCAGTTCTGCCCACCTGTATTCACACACGAGGCAACTGTGTGTAAAACGACCTGCCGCCTTATGCCAACATCCGCGAAGGGGCGGGACGGAGGAACGGGTCCGAACTTGCGTCGGATTCGCCCGCTTACCAGCGGCTAATCTGATAACGGCCGATGCGTCCCCGGGGATTCCCCTCGAGATAAAGGTCATCAGGGAGCCTTGTTCTTCCGCAACGAACAGGGAAATCGACAGGAATCTCCAAAGTGACCAGATTGAGGGAAATTTCCTCTACGCTTTCTTCTGAAAAAACGTCTCTGTCCGACTGGAATGTCGTATTGTTCGAGTCCCGACCGTTTCGCATATTTGCCACTAGCTCTGTAGCTGAATTGAATTCAGGCTCTGGCAGGAAGTGAATATCTAATCGTTTGTTGGGCTGATAAGTAACGCAGTATTGTAGTCTCCCCGACCAATGCTAGGTCAAAGCTGGAGCGGAATCCAAACAAACTATATACGGACTGCGCGTGATCTTTTCTACGTCCGTACCCATGCGTTTCCCTTACACACACACACACACACACACACACATCTTATGTGTTCGTGCACAACACTACCGAACAGATAGGGAAACCAGTTGAGAGTTAAAAGTTTGTCCCGACTGTGGGGGTAACACCCTGGGGGGAGACACAGGAAGGGGGAAGACGTAATGCTGGGGTGTTAGTCGTCGCCAGATGGAACATGAACCCAACATTCTCCCTTTTATAACATCATTAAACAAACTAGTGAACAAAGTAGTTGAACGCACCCACAAAACACTAAATATTTATTCGGCCAATAAAGCAAAAATATTAATATTTATATATCAGTAATATTCATATATCAGTAATATTTATATATCAGTAATATTTATATATCAGCTATGCTGCCCCGCCTTGCCAACCCGCTCTCGTTCTCGCCAACGCACGCACAAACGGGGTGACGTGCACCGTGACGTCATAATACGCTACAATCAAGATCAATTTTCCAAATAAAAAGTTCCTTGGGACATGTTGTTAAATTATGTAGACTGTGATAGTCCGTTTGGATCAGAACGTTTTGCAATAGTGGTTTAAATGTATATATAGAGTATATAGTTTGAAATGTAATTGTTATAATTTTGCGGTAGCGTAACAGAGAGTACTTAAAAGTAAATATCATTTTGTAGAAGTTATCCTCCAATGTACCTTTTAATGTTGTAATTTATGTTTAGCCGAAATAGTCGTTAACTGACCATTATTATTGACGCAACGATAAATAATTTGTTTTATCGGTCATATGCGTCTTTAACCCTTGTTAACATGCAACCCTATAACCTTGTTAAGTGCACTTGTACCTACCTGTAGATTAAGAAATTTAAAATCCTTAACAACGGGTTTTAACATTCTTACAACATTCTAACAACTCACTCATCGCAAGTCAACATTATTACGAAAACACAACATGGTAATTTTCAAGACAAATAGTAATCAATGAAACGCATTATCTTTGCGGATGTTCATTATTACATTAAGAACGTAAAACAAAGGTTTGTCTTTATAAAAGGAATAAGTGTAAATTATTTTGGCAAGTTCTTAAAGCACGCAAGCATTACATCTTCTGTAATCACGGCTACGTGATTTTGTAATTGCCAAGTTTTAAATTCTTCTTATGCCTTCTCGTATCGCTCTTTAGATTTTTCACGGATTAAATCTAGCGTGGCTTTCGCAGCTGCATCCAAAATTTCTTGAGGTACAGACGAATTTTCAGCGTTCATCTTCCTAAGCCACGGTATACAAGTGTATTGTTGAAATAGATATATCGCAAGCAATACCCAACAATATCGATTATCGTGCCGCAACAACAGAATTCATGTGTTTCATATCGCTGTAATGTCGTAAGCTTTCTCAAAAAAATTAGATTTTATCGTGACTGCAAAACTCTGAATATTCCCCGAAAAGTTAGTGTTATTACTATCTCGTCTAAATTAAAAATCCGCCTCGATTTTTAACTTTTGGCATCGGCAGTAATAACACGCATAACCTTTTTAGGCATGTTAATAGCTATAAACCTTTCACTTTTAAGGAAATTTAACCTACCAAGTACCTTTTGGGGGAAAATTTCATTTGATGAAAAAATACTCTCCATGCATTTCCCAACACTGATTGACAAAACGTTCTCTGCTTAGGCGGCAAACAAGAGAAGTCGGTTTGTTTGGGGAACTGAGAGCGACTTGAGTGCTTTCAAAAGGCCCAGCATTCAAGGGCATTTTCTTTATTTCCGGTGCTTGTCTTCAGAGAGATGTCTTTCCAACAGTACAGGCAAATATTTCCCCGTACTCGTAGATTTGGGTAAGCTTTAAGATTGCGTCTTAAGAAATGTACATTTGTAAATACTTTTTAAATGAATGGCAAGTAATGAATTGTATTTAAAAATTGTAAGAATATTTTGTCACCGAATGTAATATGTAATATTCTCAATATTCAAATGAAATGACGATAATTTGGGTGATTTTCAGTTTTTTACATGACTAACATGCCTTTTTTTATTGTGGTGATTAGTGAAATCCTTGGAGTTGTGGAGTTAACGTGTGCAAAATTACCCAATATTTCAATTTTTACTAAGAAATATACCAATGTGAATGTATAGAATAAATCCAATTTTAAACTCACATTTTGTTGTTTGTTTCTTAAAAGCAATGTTGCATATTAGTGTGAGTGTGAGTGTGTGTGTGTGTGTGTGTGTGTGTGTGTGTGTGTGTGTGAAAGAAGACCGATTATATATTCGATCTAACAAGACGTATTGGAAATACATATTTACCTGAACCAACTTCAACTTGTTTTATCAGGAAACACGGTTTTTGGATTAGTGATTTTCACTTATTTACTGTCCACATACTGGATAAAAAACTAGGAGTATCATGAGTAAAACCTGACAAAAATGTGCATTTCATGAATGAATCTTATAATTGTGGATTATTTAATGCTAATGTCATTTGTATATTTATGAATTTAAATATATTTTACTTCATATTCAAGGTAATTAAAACCGCCGCATTAAACGTTTGCAGAACTCTGAAAATGGGAGATGATTCTGAAAGGAAGTGAATATGGGACATATGAAACAAGTTACTAGTATTCTGCAGATATATTAAAAATCAAATGCTATAATGATATACATAAAACAGCCAGTAAGTTTGGCAAAAAATTGTCCAGATTTATTTGCGCAGTTTTCTCAAAAACAATTCAATTTGTTAGGAGTTATTATATAATATCCGGCGCAATGTGTTGACGTATTGTTGTACCTTCCTGCCATCTGTTCCACGTGTGCAGGACGAAACATTTATCAAAGTTATGACGAATGAAAACTGATTTATGGGAGAATTATTTGGAATATTGAATTGACATATTTCGTTATTAGTAAGTAAACTACAGTAGTATAAATTCGTTGTATTGAGAACTATTACTTTTTAAGCATCCTGAAACTTTACATTTTGTTAACAAGGATAAAAAGTATCCCCTATTATTTAGTGCAAATATAATCTTATGGACGAACACACATTTTTTCTAAAATAATTTTAAAAACTTAAGTCTAATTAATCCTGAATCGCGGTCTATCAAAAAATAAAATTAATTTACAAGTGATAAACGTTTCCATTTATGAGCTAATATTATTAATACTTTTAAACAATGCGTAGAATCGTGCTGATCACTTACCTGCACAATGTAAAGAGGAATTTAACCAGGAGAATCTTATTAATTCATATTTGATGAAATAAAAAATAATAAACAATCATGTTCCCAAGAGGAAAGAGGTAAAAGAGGAAAGAGGTAAAGTTCAGACTTCTTAGTACCTCTATATCAAGGATCGAGATACACATAATATTTTTTTATCTCCGACCAAGAAGCTTGGAGGATTGATTCCGATACCATAGCACTTGTTTTATTATTACCGATAACGTAATTAAAAATCCTCTTAATAGCAATAAAGGGAGAAAGTACTCTAAAACGTTTCCTTATAAACAATCGTTTGTGAATATTTTAAAATGTGGAAATACTGTTGTTTTTATAGCGGTAATAACATACAACAAGTCTCTTTAAAATTATTGAAAGAGTTTGTATTAACTGTGTTTACTTTATTTCTACAATTTCCTGCCAAAAGAATGCCCATCAAAAATAACAACACATTTTCGTGCAGGGGTACGCTCATGGTTTTCCATGTGTTTCTATGTAGAATTCCCGACTCGAAAAGCGCTTAACACATATTCCCAATTCTATGACAAACACGAAAATCTGTAAATTGTGATGTGGGAGAGTCTTCACTTTGCAATATCAAAAGAATTGATCTGAAAGCCTTCAAAGCCATGTATTGATTTCGGAAGTTGTCTATTCATTCAGCCAATTTATTTCCTGTTATTCAATACAAAGTGCTTTTCATTTATGTTTTCGTGGGAATAAATCATTGTAAATGTATCTACACTTTACTAAAGATGTCAATAAGGGTTTATTATCTAAGTCAATTCAATATGCATTCATTTTTCGTTACTCATATTTCTGATCTAGTACGCACTATGTATTAGGTATTCATACAGACCGTGTAAGGTGTGTTTAATTGTCAATATACAGTTTTAACTTCAATTATATTACGAGTAAAATGTATGAAAAACTCAAATAAGACTTCAAAAAATATGAAGTCTCTCAGATTTCCTTGTTAATATTCTATGCGATAAAGCTATGTGTCTTGACTTATTAAAAAATAACCACATGTTTACCATTTACTTCTAATTTCAAAAACTACAAAATCGTGGCCATGAAGGTAACTTCCAACCATGTAACTCTCAACTCCCAACCAGGGGCGTTCCCCACTATTACCTTCTGCAACGTCGTGACTTTAAAAATGGTTCAATTGTTTGAGAGAGGATTGTAATGAATAACACTTATATCTAAAGCCCGGATATATAAAGTGCTTGAGAACAAATGAAAAATATTGTTACAAAAATAAAAGATTTGAATGATGAAGAATCTTTAATTTTAAAGTGATATTGGTGGCTACAGTTCAAAATAGTAAATCGAATTTCATGGTTACTACATTTCCCCCTCCCTTTCATTATCCATTACCGGGTGCATGTGATCACAGCCATGGAAGCTCCCTAAAATCCCAATAAATCATTCAATCAATCACTCCAAACGAAAGTTCAATAGCGAACTCCTCACTACCCTATCGCATTCGAGTGTTCGCATTCCACACTTGCATAGTGTAAATCAGCCAACCTTCGAACCTAGCTGATTACTTCAATTGTAGTTATAAAAATAAAAAAGCATGACTTGCGGTATTTAAAAAGATAAATGCACTTGTAAAATAGTGATTAGAGATCCTTAACTTCTATTTTCTCAGATACTTTGATCTATACAGTGAGAGAGAGAGAATTGTGATGTTGCAACGAATAATGACATTCTTTGTGAGAAAACCACTTATTGGCGGGCACTGATATCGAAAAAGTTGATGAACCTTGCTCTTATATGTTTTCTAACTTGTTGTGTAGACAGAATTCACGTTTTGTAGGCCCTTGATACCGAAACCTTGGTTTACAGCAAAAGTCTACCCGTTTGTCTGTGTGTCGTCACAAGTGCCTAAACCGAAAATTTTCTCCAAAATTAACAGTTTCCGAACGACCTGGTGAATTTAGAGGCCCTGTGAATAGCCAAGAGGATACGAATTTTTAATTTACGAATTTAGGGTACTTTATAAGCAGTTTTAACCTCATTTTCAAAATTCTCTCAAAAATAGCTCCAGATTTTTGGATAATTGTTTCTCGGATAGAGCAAATTACGTCTCTTTTTCGTTGAACTCTCTGAATTTTAAACTTAATCAGTTATTTCTAACTTGCCATGGTTTGAATTTTTCGGGGTCTTCATACAAACGGACAATTTTTCTTAATTAAATCTGTTCTTTAAAACCAGTTCTTTAAATAATGACAATGAAAATTCTAAAATTTTCAAAATTGTACAAGCAAAGCGTATTTTTCTCAAGCATTGACAATGTTGTGATTACCTGGGAGGCGAAAAGGTAACGTGAATGGCATGCTTAACTTAAGACCCTAAGTTAGAATCCCAACCTGAAAAAAAAATTGCTGGTTGAAAATATTTTGGGGCTTCTCGCAGTATTATAAATCTGTGTAGTTTTTACCAATAATTCGATAAAGTTTGGGATGAAGGGGGTATATTACAAATACCGCATTTAAAAAAGGGTTAAAAATCAAATTCACGCATTTAATGAAACAATATTGTTCTGCTTATTTAATAATAAAATGATAAATGCATATTTAATATTTAAAAACGTGTTTCTGATATTAATTTAATTACAATACTATAACTGAAACTCATTTAAATAATACAAGTTTTAATGTCTTATTCTATGACTGTCTTAATATTAAATAATATTATGCAAATATGGTCCTCTATGTGTTTAAAGACAGCCAAATTAAAATGAAGATAAATCAAATAATAATAAAAAATATTTTACGAGATTTTCCCTATTTCTTACTCCAAATAATTTTATTGTCTATAAATATATATATATATATATATATATATATATATATATATATATATAGAAGACCATATTACAGGTTTTAGTTTAATATTATATTGAAACGGCATGCTAAAATTTTTATGTTAGCAAATGTTCTGTTCAAAGCCAAAAATGTATTTTCGCTTATTTGTTAATGAAGCAAAAATGGAAAAAAGATATCCGGATTTTTCTGCCAGCCACCCAAGTTTTATCTTGGATCATTGGTTAACGATCGATGCACTGATCTAAACGACGCGCTCTCGATGACAGTAGAATATCGGAAGGGGGTTCGGAGAGAAAAAAAGCTTCGTGGCGTGTTTAAACTGATGCGTACGCTCGCTTCTTGCGACGAACAAAAGACGACTCAGCCGCTCCCTGCGTCATTGCTTCTCCCCCAAAGTAGAAAGGGGTTCGCAAGGGGGTGGCGTTCAGCTCTACGCCCTCGCTTTCCTCGAGCCCAGAGAACCGCGGCGTCACGTAGCGAATCGCTGAATCACTCCGTACTTGGGGGAAAAATCCTACGATTCAGTTGGATGAAAAATATCTCGGAACTAGTGGCCTGCAATTGCAAAACTGCTGATGAACAAAGTTACACAAAATGATTATTCGAAATGTAGAACGCACATGCTTAAGAACACAAGTAAACTACTCTCACAAAACACTTCGATCAATTAAATAGTTTAAAACAACGGGTTTGGCGAATACTGCAATAACCTAATAGTATGTAAAGAGTAAAAGAGTATAAGAGTATTTTACGTATCAAAAACATAAAAGAAGTTGCTGCTCCATTAGGCAGAGTAATAGTAAAAATTTAAAGGCAGATGATGTCTCTCTTGCTGTCACATGATAGCTGTGTCTTAAGCAGTAACACACTGAGTATGGGAATTTATTCAGGAAGAGAATAGGCGGAAAAACATAATTTAATATTTGTATTTTTCAGTCAAAACTGGAACTGTTAATTGTTTTGTTTTGTTTTGTTTTATTTTGTTTTCACGAATTCCTGGAAGCTGCATATTTTTCTGTCAACTTATCGTGTATGCAAAATTAATAATCTGAATATGCAATGATTCACAATTTGAGTGAATACTCGTCAGGATTTTGGAAAATTGACTTGTTAGATTCCAGGCTATACTCGTATTACTCTTAACTTTTTTTAATTAGCACAAACGTTTTTTGTGTTTATTCTCTCTTATATGTGGTATAGAAAAAACTATTGAAATTGTGCAAATTTCGAATGACATGTTTCTTTTAATTCATTGTATACTTAATTGGAATTTTCTATTTTCAAGTTTTTAAAAATTACAAAATTAGTGAAGTATCGATCTCGGACTTATGGATCGTGGATTCGAGTCCCACCTGGGCATGGTTGTATTGTCTTCGTCCTTTCACCCCCTATCATCATCATATCGTGTCATCCTCACAGTTACCATTCCGTTGCACGCAATAGTGGTCGCTAATGACCTAGAAGTTGATGCGACTTTAAATAACAAAAAAAAATTATAAATTAAACGTTAGTGTGATCACTCTCAGTAAACTGTTCTTGAAGATTAGAGCATGTCTTGGGAGGTAACCCTGAAACATTCAGGATCTTCGATTTTTTCGGGAATCTTCATCCTTAACGTCCGTCTCTAAATAATTCCAGTTCATCAATCGTATATTGTTTGCAATGAATAGTCTTCCTATTGCGATGACATATGATTTCTCGTTTGAGGGGAATGTCCGAAACTCAACTCAACACAGCGTGAATGAGAATTTTTAAAGTCGGTTCTTCGTTCCCATGATTTTTTTATCAATTCCAGGCATATACCGCAGTGCTTGAACGCATTCTCACAAACCCTAAGTCGTTTGAAAAGAAGAAGTGCAGGAACTCTTCTGGATGACGTCTCATACTGTGTGATTACCTAATCTTACCTAACCTCAATTGCAACTGTAGAAGTAAACAGTAATAGTAGTAAACAGTAATAATACTAGTAAATTTTATACTATTTTTGTCATATTAAATATTCAGATAGTAAAATAATTAGTGCTTGTGTATTTAAACACAAATATAAACATTACGTAAAATTAAATCTTTGTCATCCTCTACTGAGAAGTTACAATTGTCACCAAACCATTATTACAATAATGCAATTAAATTAGCAAATTGATGTTCCCCAATGGGTTTAAATGAACTCGGGGCTCTCAGAGTTTGAAAGAAATCTATGATTTTTTAGGATACTTTACATGAAACCTCAAAAATATTTTCAAGCGTTTCTCAAACAATCTACAAATTTTTTGATGAAACGTAGTCCTCGGATAGGATAAAGGACGCTTAAGGGAATGGCGCATGTCTCCTTTTCGTTGAAGTCCCTGATTTTTTCGAAAATTGCAAAAATTCAAAATTGTTTTCAGGGCCTTCCTAGAACTACAATATTAAAAGTAAATTCCTAAGCGACATTTATTGTTAAAAGACATATTGAAATAAGGTTACGTACATTTTTGCTAATATGAGTTGTTTTTGCGTTATTTCCGCTTGAAATTAATGTAATATTAAGAACACTCTTTTTTCAAAAACCTCCTCAATATTTTTCTTATTTTTTCACGGATAAAACAAGGAACACTTAAAAGAATGCCGCAGGTCTCATTTTCGTTGAACTTTGAAGTTTGGAAAATTGCAAATTTTGAAATAATGCGAGAAAAAATCTGTTCTGTTGTAGCACCATTAGTTCTTAAAAGGCTTATGAGTGGCAAAGTTAACTTTAATGTCAACGTTTTGTAGACGTGTAATGTTCGATTTGCTAAAACCTTCTATTCCCGCACAATACTTTTCGTGTGAGCTCATCGGCTTGAAATTTTCTCTCCGGGCACATACCGGAGTTTGGAGGTCACAAGAGACTAGGGCTATATTTTAGAAGGCGCTGAGGAAAAGCGTCTTTCAATTAAGTTGTCTTCTCGATTTCCTCTTGCTTCAATAAACAAGTGGAGCGAGAACGAGAGGCGTCCAAACAAGAGAAGGGAGAAAGGGAAATAGAAGTAATTGAGAAGACAATCTTCTCCTGAGCTCCTGAAGGATAAATACGCAAGTTTTTAGCCAGGAGGTAATTGTCTGATGCTGTATTTTGGGAGAAATTCGTGTACAAGCGGCGAGCTGTTTTTCACTTGTCTTTGTATAACACTGAGTGACAGAGAAATTTAAATTTGTGGTGTAGACTCTCAAAATAATGCGTTAGTTTCAAGGTGCTGATATTAACTAAGGAATTCTAAAAATAAAAATACTCATGCGGCCATTTTTTTGTAGATAACTTTTGCACTGTCCCTTTTGGTTTGTTTTTTTTATTTGTGTATTTATCTGAAAGGTTTAGCTTCAATTTTTTTAAAAAGTTTCTAAAATTTGTTTAATAATTTATCATTGATTTTTGCAGTCTGAAAGTACTCATCGGTTATTTCTCATTTACAATAAACTAATAATACGATGTTTTTCCAAATATAGAACCAAATGCATTTACAGACGCCCCGTTCTCTTCATTGATAAATAACAACTTGGATAGAAGGTTTTTTTCTTGAAATTCTGCATCTTATTCTGCTGAATCGAAGACATGAATAAAATCCGATTGATTTTCTAGTTCGCAAATGGAGTATACCCTGAGTCATCGGAACATCTCAATTTTTATATGCCAGCTCCATGACTCAGCGATTTGTTTCGCGAATTGATGTTTTCTTCTCCCGGATTACGTCTGCGTGGAGCCAGACAACAAGAGACGAAGGAAAAAGAAATGGAAGTTTCTTGGTATTCGCAAAATCCATACATGTTTAGCCTTATACAAGCACCTTTTACACTGCAATGTCGCTTATTTCGATGCTTAGTGTATTTGGACGGGCTGAGCTGGCTTAGGGCATCAACTGAGATCATTGCACACTGCAACGTCTCTGATCTAGAGGTCTTAGGGTTCGATACTCGACTGTGGCAGTATTTTCAACAATAAATAGATACTTAGATTTAGTCTCTGTCTAGAGGAGAATTCTAGTAGCCGGCCGCTCTGATCGGTAGTTTTCTTGCTTTCTCTGATCAACAGGCGAATGCCAGAGCAGTATACTAACAAACGGGTCTACGGATCGTGCCTCTTCCTTGTCCTATTATCACACTTTACATACACACACACACTTACATTCAGTAAACAATCCCACACGTCAAGAGACCTCTCAGTACTGTCGGGACTATCAGACGATCTTGTCCCGGCTGGGGCGGTGCCCCGATTGTGAAATATACCTGGATAGGGACGTGAAGGTCGGCTATCAGAGGGACTGGCTATCAGAGGGGCTGGCTATCAGAGGGACTGGCTATCAGAGGGACTGGCTATCAGAGGGACTGGCTATCAGAGGGACTGGCTATTAGAGGGACTGGCTATCAGAGGGACTGGCTATCAGAGGGACTGGCTAGCAGAGGGACTGGCTAGCAGAGGGACTGGCTAGCAGATAAACAGCCTAGCAGATAAACAGCCTAGCAGACTAACAGACAAACGTTTTGACTGAACTCACTCCCTTCAGAACCAGATACCCAGACAACTTTGTTGATCTGTCGACAAA
>BOPP01000007.1:7597902-7627314 GCA_017312745.1 Gryllus bimaculatus
TACAGGCTCAACGAGTCATTCGTCTTTGACTTCTATACTTTCTCGAAACAATAATAGCAAATTAAATTGGTCGCAAAATTGATGGGGCGCAACAATGGGTTTAAATTGAACTCGGGGCTCTCAGAGTTTTTGAAAGAAATCTATGATTTTTTAGATACTTTACATGAAACCCTCAAAAAATATTTTCAAGCGCTTTTCTCAACAATCTACAATTTTTTTGATGAAACGTATCCTCGATAGGATAAAGGACGCTTAAGGGAATGGTGCATGTCTCCTTTTCGTTGAAGTCGCCTGATTTTTCGAAAATTGCAAAATTCAAAATTGTTTTCAGGGCTTCCTAAACTACACATATTAAAAGTAAATTCTAAGCGACATTTATTGGTTTAAAGAATATTGAAATAAGGTTACGACGTACATTTTTTGGCTAAATATGAGTTTTGTTTTTTTTTGCGTTATTTCCGTTGAAATTAATGTAATATTAAAAGACACTCTTTTTTCAAAACCTCCTCAATAATTTTTCTTATTTTTTCAGCGGATAAAACAAGGACAACTTACAAGAGGAATGCCGCAGGTCTCATTTCCGTTGAACTTTGAAGTTTGGAAGAATTGCCAATTTGGAAATATGCGCAGACAAAAATCTGTTCTGGTGTAGCACCATTAGTCTAAAAGGCTTATGAGTGGCAAAGTTAACTTTAATGTCAACGTTTTGTAAGACGTGTAAATGTTCGATTTGCTAAAACCTTCTATTCCCGCACATACTTTTGCGTGTGACTCCTCGGCTTGAAAATGTTCTCTCCGGGCACATACCGGAGTTTGGAGCTCACAAGTTGCTAAGGCGATATTTTAGAAGGCGCTGAGGGAAAAGCGTCTTTCAATTAAGTTAGTCTTCTCGATTTCCTTTCTGCTTCAATAAACAAGTGGACGCGAAGAACGAAGAGCGTACCAAACAAGAGAAGGGAGAAACGGAGAATAGAAGTAATTGAGAAGACACATCTTCTCCTGAGCTCTGGAAATAAACGCAAGTTTTTAGCCAGGAGGTAATTGCGATGCTGATTTTGGGAGAAATCCGTGTAACAAGCGGCGAGCTGTTTTTTCATTGGTCTTTGTTACCACTGAGTAGCAGAGAAATTTATCAATTTGTGGTGTAACTCTCTAAAATAATGCGTTAGTTTCAAGGTGCTATATTAACTAAGGAATTCTTAAAAATAAAAATACTCATGCAGCGCATTTTTTTTAGAATAACTTTTGCACTGTCCTTTTGTTGTTTTTTTATTGTGTATTTATTCTGAAAGGTTTAGCCTTCAATTTTTTTAAAAAGTTCTAAAATTGTTTAATAATTTATCATTGATTTTTGCAGCTGAAAGTACCATCGTATTCTCATTTACAATAAACTAATAATACGGATGTTTTTCCAAAAATATAGAACCAAAATGCATTTACAGACGCCCCTTCTCTCATTGATAACATAAAACTTTGATAGAAGTTTTTTTTCTGAAATTCTCATGCTTATTCTGCCTGAATCGAAGACAAGTCGAATAAAAATCGATTGATTTTCTAGTTCGCAAATGGAGTATACCCTGATCATCGAACATTCAATTTTTATATGCCAGACTCCATGACTCAGCGATTTGCTTCGGCGAATTATGTTTTTTCTTCTTCCCGGATACGTCTGCCATGAGCCAGACAAACAGAGAGACGAAGGAACAGAAATGGAAGTTCTGTGGTATTCGGAAAATCATATATTTTTAGACCTTATACAAGCGCCTTTACACTGCAATGTCGCGCATTTCCGATGCTTAGTGTAAATTGAACGAGGTGAGGTGGCTTCAGACATCAACTGAGGTTCTTTGCACACTAGCAATTGTCTTTGATCTACAGGACTTAGGGTCAAGACTCGACTTTTGCAGTATTTTAAAACAATAAATACTTAGATTAGTCTCTGTCTAGAGGAGAATTCTAGTAGCCGGTCGCGCGCTGATTTCAGTATTTCCTTGCTTTCTCCTACGATCAACACCAGGCGAATGCCGTAGCAGTGGTAATAACAACATGGTGCTACGGATCGTGCCTCTTGCCTTGACCTATCAGCAATTTAACAACACCACAAATGTGTGGTAACATACACTTACATCACTAAACAATCCCACACGTCGAAGACCTGTCAGTACGCATCATACTGTCGAGTACTGTCGGACGATCTTGTCGCCGGCGTGGCGGTTGCCGATTGTAAAAATATACCTGATAGGGAACAAGTGAAAGGTTGCTATCAGAAGGAGTGGTTAGCAGACTGGACTGGCTAGCAGAGGCTTCGAAGCTTAGACCAGAGGACTGCGTAGGCAGAATAAAAACAAGCCTAGCAGAATACAAAACGAAGACGTTTTGAACTGAACTCACTCCCTTCAGAACCAATCCATACCCAGACAAACTTTGATAGATGCTGTCGACAAATCTTCCTTTTCTCTACAGACATTTGCATAAACGTTTTTCTTCCCGTAAAATACATACTCGAAGATGAACGGAAGGGCGGTTTCGCCTAAGAGCTTCGCGCGCGGGTTCGCAAGGTCGACTGGGCGCCGTGCGCGTTTACCGCGGGGGTTGAGCGGGTGGTGCGGGGGCGGGGCGGGGCGGGGGGCCGGGAGGCCGCGGCCGCGTGCGGGACGCGGCAGCGCTGGTTGCGCGGTGCCAGGCGCCGCCGCCGCCGCCGCCGCCGCTGCTCCGAATCGAATGCGCGCTGCCCCACAGACCTACAGACTCTCATATTTCCACGGCCTTCGCTCGCGGTCGGCGCTCGGCGCGAGATGTTTTTACTTCATCGCCCTTGCTTCGTAAGGAAAGAAAGTATTGCAACTATGCACCGGAAAACGTCAGAAAAACTCTTGTTCCTGGACCTTGGTAATGAAAATATTTCTAGAATGCGGGAACTGTTTGAGATTTTGGAATACCATGTGTTCATGAATTAAAATGTAATGTTTACTTTACACTCCTACTCCTAAATCAAACTTGGCCAAATATACACTTAAACCTCTTGTGCTCTGGACCCCTAAATTAAACTTTGATTTTGAATGCGCGGCTTAGTGTGATTATGCAACACGTAACACGCGATACTCGTCTCTTTATGGTCTGGATATGGTGTGTTCTTTGCAAGTAAAAGCTAATTTTAATAACCACGAAGGGAGTACGTTTTATCTTCCTAGGAAGAAGTCTACAATATGAAAACATTCTGGCCTTTTTATCTATTACAATTTTTGGGTGAATGAACTTGCTGAGATGGATTAGAACATCAACTGAAGTCACAGCAGTAACTCCCACCCACCCACCGATGCTAGGATTTTCGACACTCGACAGAGACCTAGGTCGAGGTCAGCCGCTAGGCCTATATGATGTAGCGTATGGTTAAGAATCTTGCGCATGAAGTGAAAACTGATGCTGTGTCCTAGGCCACCTACGTAAGTAGAAATACTCTATTAGTAGGTGCGACTGCATAGGAAATCGAGATAAGTCACATCTTTATTTTGTCGTCTTTGAAATTTTATCTTTGATAGACACAAGTATTCCGTTAATCGCGCTCGTCAAAGACAGTATCATCGCTGTTGACTTGTTGATGCGCGAATGAATAAACTTAATTGGTTGTAGTAATCAGGCGAGTTTTTGACAAACCCACTTCACCCAATTACCTTAAAACTTGCAACATTTAAAGAACTTCTTAGCGCATTTTACGCTCTCGGGGGTTAATCAAAAGTCGTAAACGGGGAACGTAGATCCTCACTGTAGCCACAAGTTCTTTTAATATTAAGTGCGTAAAATGATTGTTTTTTCACAAAATTATTTCGCTCACGAAATATTATTAATAGTTCTACGGTAGCAATGCTACGATAAAAATGCACCATTACGAATCATTGTTTCATTTCTGCTCTTCAATTATGCTCTTCAGTTGCTCTTCAGTTATTAAAAAAGCGCGGGAAGAAAATATCTTTATTCGCCATTGTTGGGCAAAGAAGTATTTTTTAGACAGCAACAAGTTAAAGACGTTCTTTTAGGGCGTATGTAGCGTGTTAAAAGTTCATTTTTTAGCACTCGTGTTATATGTACGGCGATGCTCAATTATTTAGATAAATCTGTGAATGCAACAAAGAAAACAAAATACATTCGTCTGGCCGCAATAGCTCCTACTGACCTTACTCCTACTGTATCATTGATTTGTGTACTTGAATAAAAATAAAATGACGATAAAGAACGATTGTCTAATAAAATATGACACAGTGGTAGAAGTGATTTTATTTTTCCCGTAGGATTGCGCGATTCAAGCTATCGGTCTGGTGCCGCAACCTTTCTGGCTGAAAATTATACGTTACTTAACCACTCGTCTCGTAAATTTGTACTTAAAATTTTTACCGGTGACGTAAAATAACTTTTTATCACGATGACGTGACGTTGTTCAGAAAGTTTTGGGAAAATTCTACCTTTACTCATGCGTAGCGAAACGTAATGTTACGTTTTTACGCCCATAGAAAAAATGTTGATGAGCAGGCGATTTACTAGAAGTATTGAACAGGTCTGTTAATATAAAGAGATTAGTAAGGTGGCTAGAGCGCTACCTTCGGAAAGTCAATTCCCAGATTCAATCGCGTCTTCGGGTGGGGCATTTCCCAATGATGGAAATGGGGAATGATGTGTCAGTAAAAAAATTCTAACAAATTACCCAGCAAAATTAAATATATTTATTATTATATATACATTGTTATATATACATTTTTCAACATAGGAAACCTGTGTTATGAAGAATCTATTTTACCGCATGTGCAAAGAAGATAATAAAACCATTCGTTTGAGAGTGCTAATCAAATGTTACGCTGTAGTAATTAACCCGTTGCAACAGTATTTATTACAATTAAATAAATTTCTTAACAGTTTTCAATCAATCAAGGCATAAGTGATTTATAACGCCAAAAACAATGAAAGTACTTTTAACAAGTGTCCTCTACAAATTCCTCGCATCTCCCAATAATCATGATTTTTTTATTATGAATTAAACGATAAACTTGCTTTCTACTTCATTTCATGAAATATAGAAACGTGTAATGTGATTTTATGACTTTCATTCATCAGTTATTCTGGGATAACTAGAATTCGTTTCAGGGCAGGGAAAGTAACTGGAAAGGAGGATATTTCACCTCCAATTTGGTGATTGCCACCATGTCTCACTTTATTTTCTCGTTGGGAGATAGCCCATTACATCTTGGTCGATGAGATTGATATATTAATTTCGTAATCGTTCCAGCCACTCCGATGAAAATGGAATTGCTGTGTTCTGTAGAAAGAAAGATTTTTTTCAGTTAGTGAACGTCCCTCTAAGTACTAATTGATTGACTTGGATGTTTCAGAAATTAATTTTCAAAGAAAGAATCCGTTAGAGTATGGTCAGAGTGGCGAGTCCTTAATTGAAGCTTCGCCGGGAGGTTCTAGATTCGGGTCTCATCTGAGACAGTTTTTTTACTCCAACTACAAAATCTAGGTTGTACCGCACTCCAGTCTGCTATAACGTCTGCCAGCTGCTGTGATTAATCGTTCGCGCACTTTCCATCGATCAACCCTGGGCGGATGCTGGAGTAGCAACTACGCAACAGGACACGGATTGCTCACTATACTTCCTTCCCTCCCTCCCATCTGGTCCCTATTGCTAGCAGTTGTGTCCATGAGATGCCCTCTTCTTATCACTCGTGTATTGCAACCTGTTTAGTCTCCGACACTGCTGCAAGAACACGAATGTCCAAACACTCAATTTGGGATGAAGGGGAGAGAGGGGGTGGGGAGAGCTAAAGGTGAGAAAGTGAGAGAAAGTGAAAATGGGGGAGAGGATTCTGGAGAGAGCAGAAGAGCAGAGTAAGAGAGAAAGGGGGGGGGAAGAAAATGAGGTTTAAAGAAAGGTAGGTAGAGAATGATATGAAAGTGCCATTTCGTTCGTTCATGGAACTAAAACAATGAAGAACAGTTTTTTCCTTTCTTCTTCCTTTTTTACACTATATTTTTACATTATATTTTTGCGCTCAATAATCGATATCATCTCTCTTTCCTCTCAAGTATCTACAACTATAATGTGCACCAGATGTTTATAACCTGACAGAGCGTGTTGAAGAGGGAACGACAAAATCCCACCCTAACGCCCGCTTGTAGACAGTTCTGAATGTGAAACTATGCTTTACCTTATACGCCGCCTTTTTCCAAGATTTCTCCGGCTGCGATGACTCAGTAGCAGAATGCCAGTAGACTATTCGGCGTCGCTTATCGATATATTCTAGCTTTCGAGTTCCAGCGATGCTGTGTGCCATTACTCCCTCCACAGGGCCCTCCCTAGGACGAATTTAGTCACGCTCTGGAGGAGAGCCCTTGCGGTCGATTGCGCTAATCGATAGGGTTTGGTTGTTTGTACATGCCAGGGAAATCATGTAAACAATCGGGACACGGACTGCGCGATTTTTCCTTTTTCATTCATTCTCGTTCCTTCCTCATCGCTACACTCTTAAGGCCCATTCACAATGCAAAACTAAACATACGCGTAGCGACAGACATAAACATTAACATAAGAGATTGACTGAAGTATTCACAATGCCTAACATAAACGTAACAAACTAAGAGTTTCTATTGGCTGTGGAGACATTCTGGTTTACTATTGAAATTGGAATGTGAGATGATTTCAAGGTATCGACTGTGTCCATGGCCCATATGGCGTTAGTTCTTCTATCGACTCGCTCTATTTCTATTCCTAATTTTGAGGTTCCGTTCTGTTATTGGTTCATTTCTTATGTCTTACTTAAGTATAAGCTTAGAAGCTTGAAGCTTTTAAGTTGACGTCTTACGTGTTATGCTTTTGCGAATGCATTGTGAATGAGTCCGCTTATAGACGTAGTTCTAACTTTCATGTTAACGTCATGCTTATGTTTATATTTGCATTGTGAATGGGCCTTTACACGAACTACACTATCACACAGGTCGGGAGCTTAGAACTTGCGCCGGCTGCGTACTGATGGCAAAGTTTAGCAAAACATCGATATATCGACACTTCGATACATCGCCAAAATATTTTCGATGTCGATGAAAACATCGTTGTTTAAAATATCGATGTCTTAAAAATGATGAGATATTTCGAAGTAACGTTTCCTGGTTCTAAAGCGATACGTAAGACGTCAATATATTAGTTGAAAGTATGTTCTGCCTTAAATTTGACTGTCGTCTTAATTTTGTAATCAATGTTCTACGTAGTCAACGTTCAAATTTCAGTTTAACGATACGTATTACGGCGTACAAAATAACGAAAAACGGTACCAACACTGGGAAAAGGTTGCAAGTAGAGAACGGTTTCGTGCCGCCTCGGGATCTAGAATAGTGAAAGTTGTCAATGGCTCTTGATTCTGAGCAATCCACAAATAAAATAGATACTGGATATTTTATTTATATCATGAGATTTTTTTTAAATATCAATGTTTCTGTACAAATATATCGATCTGAAGAAAACATCGATGTTATAATATCGATATTTCTGCTCGAAAATATCGATGTTTTAAAAATCTATTTTTTTCGACCTTCCTACGCCAGGATCACTCCCCCACTGTGCTATATATATATATATATATATATATATATATATATATATATATAATATATATATACTATCTGGCAAACGAATAAGTTACAAGTCGACGAGTGAGGCAATGCCAGATTTCATTTCCTGTAGGGAAGGAACACCGCTACTGCCAGGTTCACTACTCACACCAGACATAGCCAAACTCTTTGACGCTCCCCTAAACACTAGTAAATCAATCGACTAAATTTTGAGACGGTTCCAATAGCAACCGAGCCACCTCGATCTGTATTGTCTCACAGCGCACAACGATCTGACAGTCCATGGCTAAGAACTCCGGCAGATTTAGGGGATAGGGCCTTTAAACATCCGACGCAAAAAGATTGAAGTGATATATTCATGGTATTAGTCCAGAATCTTGCTGGGGAAGTAATTGTGATATGATTATGAATAATGATGTAGCAAGACGTGAATGAAAGGCAGGGGAAACAGGAGAATTTCAAGATGAGTTTGTCTCAGGTGTTCAAGTGAATCTTCTTCACTTTATGCAAAGCCTGAGAGAAATCTAGTCAGAGCTGCCAAACCTTTTTGGAAATTGTGTAAAACACTTTTCAAAATGTGACATAAGTTATGAAAATGTAATCCCTAATTTTACTAATTTATGGATAACTAGAGCTCAACTCAGAATTCAAATCGACATCACTTGCTCATCATATTCAGGTGGGCATTTTAATATCTTTAAAAAATAATTCGGCTTCGATCCATTCGAATGAGAACGTAAAACAATGCCAGACAAAATTAATAAATGTGCAATGATTACGCAACTGTAGTTAATTGATCAATAAGAAATGAATTTGTCAAAGCGATTAACGTAGATATTTCCCATACTCATCTCTGTCGGTCAGTATTCATTTATTTGGAAACACTCATCCGCCAATTATAATTCATTTTATTTAAAAAATAAATTACGAGTTATTTTTGAATTAATAATAAAATTGATAATAAGTTGTTGATTTCTATCATAAATTAAATTTTACTCATTATACTGAAATGTGACAAATATAACTTATATTTCGATTGTTAAAAGTATAATCAAAACTACATGAGGTGTAACCTCTGTAACCTGTTTAAAAGTAAGAACAAATGTAGGTAAATGCTGTAACTCTAATCTTTTTATCAGGGCTCACCGGAGCTTTTGAATAAATTCTCACAACCTGTAAAAAACTTGCTATCCCTTGAAAACTGATATTAAAGGAAATAAATATATTTTGTCCTTTCTTTAATTGAACTAATTTTCCAACATGAATAAAGATATAACAACTTTTTAACAAAGTCATTGTTAAATGGTAAATAATCATGCAGCACTAACCTCGTTATAGTTTATCGTTATATGATTTTTTCATAAATAAAAGAGTATATGATTATATTTGCTAAGTAATGATAAATGTATCAAATTATCATTTTATTCTCTAAAGTGAACATACATTAGGAGAATAAGTTATTAATACTACCTAAACGCCACGAGTCTGCCATCTGGCAATTGTTTTATTAAGCAGCATGTTTGACATCTCTGCATTATAGTACGCTTTCGTGTTGCAGCATCCCCTGTAATTGTGTTGTTACATTAATTTAGTTGGAACTCCGAGAATGAAGGGGAGGAGGAGACGAAGTTGAAGAAAAAATAAGATAGATGAGAAGGAGGAGGAGAAGGAAGAGCAGAGGAAGAAAATAGAGAAAGAAAAATAAAAAGAAAAGAAAATAGCAGAAAGAGAGGGAAAGTATTAGAAAGAGAGAAGGAAGAAGTAGCAGAGAGAATGAAGTAGCAGAAGAAGAGGAAGCAGACGAAGAGGAGGAAGAAGTAGCATAAGGGGGAAGTATTCAAAGAAGAGGACGTAGGAGAAGAGACAGAAGACGTATAAGCAGAAAAAGAATGAGAATACGAAGAAGAGGAGGGAGGAGGAGGAAGAGGAGAAGAAGATGAAGAAGAAGAAGAAGAAGAAGTAGAAGAAGAAGAGGAAAAAGAATGAGAAGAATTAGAGCTTTTGCCTTAGCTCAATGCTATGTGCTCTTTACTTATCGAATTGCGTAGCTTGCACATCGATATTCTTACGTATCGTATTCCCACACGTACTCACATTCCTCCAGCTCCTCAGACCCTCGACTGCTTCAGCAGTCGTACATTTAACTCACTTTTATCAAATCCTTCACCCATCAGCGTATTGACCTGAATTCAACCAATACTATGGGTCCCTTACTTGCTTGTGTTGCAATCATGTAGTTTGCATATACTTCAATTAAGCAGCCCCAGAACTTTAGGACTTAAACTGCTAGACCAGTCGTGCACTTAACTCACAATCACCCAAATTTTAACCCTTCATCTCATTAACTCGAATTAGACCAAAAACTTAGTGCTCACATTCCTCCGCCTCCTCCGACCTTTGGCTGCTAGAACTGTCTCACTTAACTCACTTACCTCACTTTCATCAAAACCTTAACCCATCAGCTTATTGACCCGAATTCGACCAATGTTACGTGCCCTTTACTTGCTCGTGTTGCAGTCATGTAGTTTGCACCTTCTTACTTATTCACACATTCTTATTCTCACTTTTGCAGCCCCACAACATTAGGCAATCGACTCAATAGATCAGTTGTACCTTTAAATAACATTCATCAAAATCTACAGCCATCAAGTGATTGACCTGAATACAAATCCGAAATCAAATGATGGTACTCACATTCAAGTGCTTGGTACTCACATTCCTCCAGCCTTCGACTGCTAGACCTGACGTACACTTAACCCATCAACTTATTGACCCGAATTCGACCAATATTATGGCCCAATAATACGAACCTATACTATGGATTGACACCTCTGTCCTTCGACTGCTAGACCACTTTCACCAAAACCTTAACCCATAAGTGTATTGACCAAAAGACGTCAAGAGCGGTGTACTCACATTCCTCAGCCTCCTGCGCGGCCTGGTCCACGGCACCGGCCGCCTGCCCCGTGACGCCCTTGACGGCGGCGCCGGCCTTGGCGGCGGCGCCCTCCGCCGCCCGCCCCACCTCCTCCGCCACCTTCTTGGCGGCCTCCTTGGCGGCGCCGCCCGCCGCCGCGGCCGCCGCCGCCGCCTGCTCGCCCACGCTCGCCACCGCCTCCTTGCTCGTGTTGCACCCCATCGCGTTTACGGGCACCTCCTGCCGCTGCTTGCGCGAGGGACCGACGGCTTGACTTCCCCGCGCTGGAGAAGACCGCACGCGGCGGCTGTGGTGGGGGTGGCGAGTGGCACGCGGCACTTAGCACTGGTCGCGCAGTCGATTTTTTGTTGTTCACTCGATTTTCTTTCACACCTTCGCGTCGGTTTGGAATTTCACTTCCAGAGACTCGTCGCGATGAACACGACTGCGGCGTTTTACTCGATTCGAGAACGAGTCCTCACTTCGCGATCGCGAGTTTCCGCCGTATCCGGTGGTCGATTCGCGGAGTCGGAACGCGCTGTACGTCCCGGAGTCGGAGTGTCGCCGAGTCGAGTCCCGAAGAGGCGAGAGCGCTACCGTAGGCCACTGGGCATCGCGGAGCGCGCACGCGGGACTGGCAGGCCGATGCCGCGGGCGCTGGCGCCACGCAGTCGCCCGCTCCCCCGCCCCCTCCCCGCCCCACTGGGGTGCCGCGGAGTGCGCATGCGCCGTGCGGGACCACGTGCACGACGCGCCGCGGCGCCGCCCCGCCCCCCACCGCGCCTCACCCCGCGATCGCGGCAGTGCGTGGGGAATTGACTGCACATTGGTGGCGCAATGCGAGAACTTCGATGGTCCGAAAGTCTCCACAATGCGAATTTGGTGTTCGCAATTTCCTTTCAACACTCACGTTGATTGACCTGTATAGTGTAATATTACGAAATGAAAACCTCGGTACCTCGAGATCGTCGACCTGTTGGGGTGGCTCACGGGCACCGTTGTTACTGCATCTGCAGCGTCTCTAACCGGGAGGTACTAGGGTTCGTATCCGGCGCCTCGCCTCGTCCCGCTCTCACGCACGCGAAGAAGATAGTGCCTGGTGAATAAGTAAAGGTTGGCACAATGCGAGGACGTCGATGATCCGAAATTTTCCGTAATACGAAGTTTGTTCATTTCTCTTCACCTTCGCCTTTCAACGCTCTTGTTGATGTGTCTATGTATTATTACGAATGGAAAACTTGTTTAACTCAAAAATCTAGCTCTCTCAAAAACGTCGGCATGATGAGATGGCTCACGGACACCATTCTTATTCGCCATCTTCATGTCCTCAATCGCGAAGTTACTGGGCGTTCCCAATCCCTTCCTCACCCCGCCCCGCCCCACTCCCCTAGCCCCGCCCATCCAAGCCCAGACCCCTCAAACCCCAGACACCGTCCCCAACCTCCGCCCCCTTTCCACCCCCACCTCACACCCACCGCACCGCACCTCGCTCAAACACCCGACCCCCCCTTATCCTGCCCGACCCTACCCTGCCCGCCACACCCCGCCCCATCCCGCTCCCACGCACTAGAACGTATTCCCTACATTCCGTACCCCACCAGAACCCTACATTCCGTAGAGAATTGGCCACACATTGCGCGGGTTGGCGCAATGTGAGAATCTCGATAACCCTAAAACTTCTACAATACGAAATGTATTTATTTTTTTCACCTTCGGCTCAAGCTCGAATGTTCAATGACCTGTACACGAAAGTAAAACCTCTTAAACTCAAAAACCCTTGGTATCTCGAGAATATCAACATAATAGGATGGCTCATTCTTATTGCATCTACAGTGTCTCTAATCAGGTAGTACGAGGGTTCCAATTCTTTGACACGCACGCATCCGAACCTCGCACACGAAACTAACAGTGCTTAGGTAATTGACCGCACATTGCGCGGGTTGGCGCAGTGCGAGAATCTCGATGATCCGAAAATTTCCACTGTAGGAATTTGTTTATTTTTTTCACCGTAGCCTTTCAACATCCCCGCTGAAAAGCGAAGGTGAAGAGAAGCAAAGGCTAACCAACCCATCACCTGTATAATATTACGGAAAAAACCTCTATGACTCAAAGACCTCGTTATCTTGAGAACATTGACCTGCTGGGATGACTCACGGACGTAACTGTTACTGCATTTGCAACGTCTCTAACCGGGAGGTACAAGGGTTCTAGTCCACGCCTTGCCCCGCCCTTTCACTTTGCATGGCGTGCAAACGTGTGGATGTAAAGGAAATTGGCCCCAAATTGCGCGAAATTGGCTAAATAAGAGCAGGAGAACATCGATAAGTCACTACATACATTAGGAGTAGTTGATTTTTTCTCTTCATCTTTATCTTTCAATACCCATGTTCAATGACTTTTGTGCGATTAGTACTACGAAAAGGAAAATCTCTATACCTCAATATCCTCGGTATCTCTGGAACGTCTGTTTGGATGGCTCATTTTCAGAATTGTCAGTGCCTCTGCAGCCGATTTGACCGGGAGTGCTAGGATTCTAGACCGGCCCCTACCCTCGCTTCGCGCGCGCCACGCCCTACATGGCATGCGGTCTTCCTCTTTGAAGAAGCTTCAAAACTCGCCGTTGAGGGTACTTACTAGGGGCGGGTTTTGATTACCTAAAACATCGCCGAAAATCAATAAAATGCTCTTGAAATGTGTTTAAAATGCCCCACAACCAGAGAAAATGACGTAAAAATGTTATCAAAACCAGTTCGGATAAACTCTAGATGCTGAATATGTTGTTACTGATGTAATCGAGGCTTCTTCCTTTCGTTCAAGTGAACTAACGCGAGCAAACGTTTGGTTTTGCCTGTTCTTTACCAAGAAATCTCCATCTTTAGGTATTCCTAAATCGGAAAAGACATTTTCCCTACAATATTAAAAAAAAGTTTAAAAACAGCTTCATTTTTTTCTTGAACTTTTGAGTGTAGAGCCACAATACACCTATTCCTATGGACCGTGTGGCTTTGAATTGAAATGTTCGAATTTACAAAAAATATACAGTTGTAACATCTTTAACTTCTCCAGTTTCTATTCATACATTCTAGAGACCTTTCATGGTTTCATGCATTAGTAGACAAAAGATTTACATCGTCTCTTACGTTTCTCAATATTTCTAGAAGTTTCTCAAAATCTAAATAGTTTCCCCAGTGTAAGTAAAAAACGTTGCGTATTCGAAAGCACTTCCACGACATTTTCTAAAAACTTCTCTAAAAGTGTACATGGATATGCTTCGGGCTGGGTTATATTATGAGATTTGGCTGGTATCCACAAAATTTAGGAGCAATGTGTAGGCAACCCGCTGAACGCTCATGCTTATTGACTGAGAGGATTGCCTATACGACCCTGAAACTCCAGGCTCTGAAATACTTGCCAGCAATGCTATTGCCGCATTGCCGCATTTGCAAGCTTTGTAATGTTTTTTTTTTAATTTAAGATCCATTAACATATAGGTCATTAGCGACCATTGTTGCATTTAATGGTATGGTAACTGTGAACTATGACATGATATGGTAATGATAGGGGGTGAAAGGACGAACACAAATTCAACCATACCCGAGGCTGGACCCGCGATCCACGGCACTGCCTGAACAATCTCGGCCATCCGGACCGTCCATATCGGACATTGTTGTTGACTATCACAAGTTTAGTTATACTTACGTATATGATAATGGCTTTTTTTTTAATTTATTTCTACCTGCTCGGCATATCTGCCTTTCAGGTGTGTTCATTATACAATGTTCTACACATTAACTTTTAGGGATGCACATCCACATGCGTTACCTCCTCTCTCAGGGGTCTGATGAAACGTTGTACTTTGAGAAGAAACTGTGGATAACAGTTTTTGGATTTATATGTGATAATTTTGAGGAGAGGGTGTCAGTGGGTGGAATTTTTGGAAAGTGGAAGATGGGTAGGTGATTTGGCTCTATGATAATCTAAAGGAAAATCTCTAAGGAAAATATGGATTGACGACGATGAGCCCTGCGAAATATGCCATTGTCATACTGTTTCTCAATTTCATGGAAATATTGTTATTAGTACAAATTAATAAATGAATTTTATATATACCTTGCTTATTTTATCAATTTTTCATTTACCTTCTGTAGTAGTTATTTCACTTTGTACTTTTTTCCTATTTCATTTATTGTTCCTTCAAAATTACTTGTTTATTTTTGTAATATATATTTATATTTTATTCAATTATTCACTAATTCAATGTTTTCACTAAACTTACAAATTATATTTAAAAACAAATTGTGATTAGGAGATTTTTTAGCACATATGTCTGCAATGTGGCTGAAATAGCTTTATGCAGAAATAAACGCATATGACAAAACAATATCGTATAATTACTTTTAAATACAGAAGTGCATACACGCATGGAGGAAAGGAGGTTGTAAGCGTATTCGTCTGACGAATGATAATGAAAGCAATGCCCTATCGTGAAAGGAATTAGAGTAGAAGACAAAATTTAAAGTGATAAGTAAGGAAAGGAATTTATTGTCATAAAAAAAGCAAAATATGTACTCATATATACCTTTTTTCCTAAAGATGTGAGAAAAATGGAACATATGTAAAATAAAATTCATTATAGTGTTTAAAATTGCTCTATACAAACATTTTCCGAACACATGGCGTCGCCGATCAGATCTTAACATGGATTTGGAGCGGCTGAAAGAAATTTTCCTCTACAGAAGTAATTGTCTCCACTACCTAGATTTTTTTGTGTGTGTTGGGGTGGGGAGTAAAATGAACCCAACCCCCCCTCAAAACAAGGTGATAAATAATTACTTGTAAAAAATTGGTTTTCGATCGAGTTACGTATGAACACATTGAAAAACAAACGAGTAGTTGTTTGAAATCACTTCTGCCTTCTAAACATCCGCTTATTCTTGATTCTGAGTGCTCAATTTCCAAGAAGGGAGGGTAAAGTTTGACAATACGTGGCAAATGTTTGATGGGCATACAAGCATAAAATCGTTACATTGTATTGTAAGAAATATATTCTAGTACACATATTGCAAACTCGCCCATGAAATGTTCGATTTCTACGTATAAATATATTAAAATGTAACGAAATGTTCAAGTAGTGCGAACTTATAGATAAATATGTAGAAATATGTTACTATGCCAAAATATGTAAAATAAAAATAGTTCGAATTCATTCAGGATGCCTTGTAAATTCTAAAAAGTATTGCAAACATGCACCTTATTCCAGTAAAAATGTGTATTTGCACTAAAATCCGTTCCCTACAGGTAAGCATGAGAAAATTGAGATAAAGAGATTCGCTCTGCAAGGTTCGACAACGTCTGTCGCTTTGAGCTCCGCTTTTCTCTCAGCACCACGGCAATTGCCACCGAAATATCTCATAGCTAGGTGACGGGTTTTAATGAATTGTCTTTCTGTCTTTTCTTCCTTTTCACTTATGAACAATGCATTTTATTATATTAATTAATTTTATGTTTTGATAAAAGGAAATTATCCATTTTTATGTCACTTTTTTAAATTTTTCGTCGAATACGATTAATAACACATTTTTTACCCTTTTCGGTCACGTTTATTGCATTTTCGCTGATTTCATCGATTTTAATATCGTTTGAATGGTACTTGCTTCAAATAATATTTACGAAATGCAACAAGTGTTGCATGTATGCTGAGTATCCTATTCGACTTCTTTGCTCAGAAATTGTAAAGTCAGCTGTCACAAAGTAATGTAAGATTTCTGCGACGCCTATCAGCGTCCTTTTTGACTCGGCCGATTTCGGGATAACTAAAGACAGATATTTCCTGGTAAAGAATAGTCTAAACCAAACGTTTACAACCAGAGTTCACTTGAATCAAAGAATGAAGCCTCGATTACATAAGTAACAGCTTGAGTTGTTCATGGTACAATTTTTTACGTCATTTTTCTTGGCTTTTATGAAATTTTAAAAACATTTTAATAGCATTTTGTGGATCATTTTGGTCAATTTGTTAGGTCATCAAAATCTGCTCATAGTAATTACCCTCATCGGCGAGTTTTAAAGCTTCTTCAAAGAAGAAGGCCGCACGTCATCAAAACTCGCTCCCTACTCATAAGCTACCCTGGCCCTAGCTCCAGCGGCGGCGTAGCGGCGACGTTCTGAGAATCAAGAGCAATCGACCCACCTTCTAGGAGGGAAAATGTCATGACCCCTTTGCACGCTATCCGAAATAATCCAACATCGCACAAAAAGCATGTTCTTGCAATGAGGTGGATGATCTGCCTATTATGCGTAACTTCACTCACTCTCAGTCTATCAGAATCGAAAGATGAGTATTGATTCAAATATGCTATGAGTTGATATTTTCTGCTGAGAATTTGAGGCGAGAAATTAGGGCTTATTATCATTTTGAGAAGTGGAGCACAGACCGTTCACAACCAATTTATTCTCCGTGTTCGTGCGTGTGTTGGGTTGGCTCACACGCAGTTCAGGGCGTCACATTCACAATCAATGGCATTATAGAGGGAAACAAATGCTGCGCCATCACAACTTTATTCCTCTTCAGCACTTTTTTAAATACAGAATTATATGATCATCAATACAGCATAAAGGTCCATGTCTTTACCTCTGCCAAAAGGTAGCACGATCTTTCTTCAAAACATTAATTCACTCAGTTCTTTCATACCACAAACAAACTGTACTACTATTCGATTCTCTGAAGAAGGGAGTCTTAAATATAGACAAAATGAGTTTAGTGTCCAACTTATTAATTTTTAGTTACACTTACAATTTTGGGCGAAATCTATTGATGGTCGTTCTTAGAATCCAAAATCACTACACTACTAAAAAATTATTCATGACTTCTAAATTAAATAGAGAACTTTTCGATTTGAGGACTGTTTGATACGAGGACTTTTCTGTACGAGAATTTTTCCGTACAAGGACTTTTCCGTACGAGAACTTTTCCGTACGAGGACTGAGTTGTGATCAGACGTCTTGGCATATCGCGGCGATGAAACGAAAGCAATAAATAGAAATAGATAAAATTTCATTGGTCGCGAATGATCTAGTATCTCGAGTATTCGAGTATATAAGGGTGTGAACAGTCAGTGGGTGGGTTCTGGAGACAGTGGGAGAACCTCGTGCGAATGCACAAATTTGGCGCCACGACGGTGCAGCGGCGAGCAGGGATCGCGAGGCAAGTCACGTGTTGATGAGCTTGTGGAGGACTTTGTGTCCTTGGGTGACTGCGGTCACGTGGGAGCTATGCTGTGTGCGTGTTCCGAGGTGGACAGCATTTTTTTTTTCGTGAGAAAACATGAATATATGCCAAGTTTCATGGAGATCGGTCAAATGGCATGAGAGTTTATTGAACTTGGAAAAACATCCATTCTTGTATATAAATATGTTTATACTGAGGTTCCCTAGTGACACCCCCTCACTTTGTAGGTATGTGATTGTTCTAATAAAAGGCATAGAGTCGCTCTGAGTCAGCACCCTGCCGGCGAGCAATGGTAGAAACCCACGTGAGAAGCCTCAGGAGATACTGAAGCGTCACTTTGGCTGCCCTGCTTGGGAAGATGGCGCGGAAGCTCCTTGTACCTGAGAACTGTAGGTAGCAGCCACGGCGTTGTGGGTGGCAGATAGTTTTAGAGTCAGGTGGACGAGCTTGTACTGCAGCGCGTGTCACGTGACAGTGAACTTCCCTCCAACACTCGACGTTCACGTGGGGATATGCCGCCGACTCGCTCATTCTGGTGGTTGTTTATTATTATTATTATTATTATTATTATTATTATTATTATTATTATTATTATTATTATTTATCTTGTAAACCTCGCGCTTTGCGCAAAATTCACGCCCAGGCTGGTGCGTTGCGAGGGTGACAAATGTTACGAGTGGCGCGGTACGAGCGTGCACTCGAGGTGGGGCCTTTCATGGACATATCCTATGGCGTAGCCATAGGATGGTACGATCGCGGCTGGTGGTCGTAAAATACCGGAAAGTATATACATGGTAGTTCGATACATTCGTGCATTTTGTAAATAAAACTGAATGTACTTTTAATTCCACGACACCACAATACCGATACCTCTGCTTTCTCAGGCTTCATTTTCCGTGAGGAAGTTCTGCCAGCGTTACAGTGAAGCCGACTCATGGAAACTGAATCCCAATCACGGAATCCCTCTTAATATGCGTTTATCAGTGGATGCTCGTGGCTTGAAAAGCCGGTGGTTCACAAAATTAATCAGGGATGGTTTACGAAATACGTATGGCAGTAAGGCCAATATTTCTCTGTCTGCGATGCACTACTGTTCTATACTTTGTGCTGCATGCACTAGAAGCTAGAAATACTTGAAAGCCAAGAATCCAGTCTCTCCTCTGTCGGGTTTAACCGAGTAATATGGCGGTTACCCTGTTATGTAGGATATAATAATTTCGTACTCATTTTAAACGGTTTTTGATATTAAAACATTTATGCCGCTGGACCCAATTTGTCACTGCCTTTGTGAGGAAGATTGCCCACCTGTGCCTTTCTCTGTCCTTCGGGATCGTGCCTTTGTCCCACGGAGCACGCGGCGATGCAAAAGCGATCTTAATGCCTTTCGATTGGCTTTTTATCTGGCAGTAGCGGATTTTAGACACTAGATAGATAGGTCGAATACAGGATCGGGAGAGGTAGTTCAGGGCATCGACTGATGTGTCTGCAGTTCCTCTGACCGCGAGGTCCTAGGTTCGAGTCCCGACGCGGCAGAATTTTCGACACTGGCTACGTCGAGGAGAATTTTACCGATCGGCTGCTCTGATCGGTAGTTTTCCGGAGATTCTCCTGTCCCCTCCAGGCGAATGTCGGATCTTATTCTCCACAACGAAACACGGACCGCGCGCGATCTTTCTTTCCCATTCCTTGTCCTGTCCTACTCCTTACTTACACACACGTACGTGCACTACACAACCACACATACCCGGAGATCGTACGGGAGCTGTGAGCTTGTCCTGGCTTGGGTGGTGTCCCGCTGGTTAGAGATACCGATTGGGGAAAAAACCACTAGTGGACGGTTGTCCAAAAAGTGTAGTACACTTACGGGACTAAATATCTTAGCCATTTACGCTCCCGGAATCATTGATGAATCAATCGACTACAGCTGTTGTCTGATGGAGATTCTGGCGGTCAACTTGCCAGGTTGGAATATTTTGTGGTTTCGCTGATCAATACCCAGCGAATGCCGGGGCAGTGTCTTAACAAAAGAGAAACGGCCGGTCCGGATGGCCGAGATCGTTAAGGCAGTAGTGCCGTAGCGATATCGGTCCGAAAAGGATCGCGGGTTAGAGTTTCGCCTCGGGCGCGGTTGTATGATTTTTCATTAGCCACCTTCATTAACTGAAAATTCATTATCTCTATTTGTTAAAATTCATGTAAAGAAGTTGAAAAATGTTCATGATAAAATGAATTATACAGGGAGTTCCCACCAACTGTAGGCCACCACCACAACTTCGAAATGCAGTTTTTGCTCAACAATGTGGAATTGTGGGGCATTTAATATGGTGTATAGATATTGTTTGAAATATTTGTAATTTTTGAGATATCTAATCATCTTTGATTATTTAAATGAAACCATTTTTTCTCACTGGCAATAGGTAGAGCATAAAAAGAGGAATACAAATATGTTAATGTTTTGATAGTATTATGAGTACGAAATTATACATTCTGACTTGTGAATTTAAATTAAATGTATTATATTTTCTGAAGAAGCTCTGGCAACTGTTGCTTTTGGGGAAGGTAGCCTTAGCGGCCAATCGCTGCAAAAGTGCTGGCGCCATGAAGATAGAATCCCAAAAGTACCTGTTGCAAGAGTTACTACAGGAAATCTTGTATGTTTTCATTAAAATCACATGTCAGAAAGAATAATTTTTAACTGAAAATACTATCAAAATGTTACCATATGTTCCATCATTGCATTCCTCTTGTTATAATCATGCTAGTGAGAAAAAATATGGTTCTATTTAAAAAATAAAAAATGATTAAATTTCTCAAAAACTAAAAATATTTCAAACAATATCTGTACACCATATTGTATGCCTCAAGATTCTGCATCGTTGAACAAAACCTGCACTTTGATATCATGAACCATTTAAAAGTTATGAGGGTGGCCCCTAGTTAGTGGGACACCTGTTTATCAAATAATATAAATCATATATCAAAATTATTTACTTTAATTATATAAAGAAATGGAGTTGTAATGGAGACTCATTGTTAATACTGTTTTAAAACGCTTCTGTCAGTAGTTCCATACACATCTTGATTTAAATAGCTAAAACAGAACTGGTAGACAGAAATAGGTAAAACAGAACTGACAGTATGGTGCTGTCTTAAAATGGGAAATGTATTTTTATTACCCACTGCAATTCATTCCTACTAACAAACAAAGAAACAAACAAAAAACAAAACAAAAAAATTGCTCTGAGACATGATTTCTACTTTCAAAGTTTGCCATAGCATTGAAAAAAATCATAAGATTACATATTGAAGTTCGTTTAAAATATTTGAAAATTCACAAAATGGATTAATATTTCATTTACCTCAAACAGTAAAAGTGCAATTTTTTAAAATTATTCTTATTATTAGTATAAACTGTAACAATTTGTGCCATTGTATTATGGGGAGGCTGTTGCTGCAAGAATTCCCCTCTTGTTAACATATATATAGTGGACAAAGATTCAATATTTGAGTAACTTTTGGTCAAACATTTTTGTCAAATCATTTTTGTCATTCCGAGCCTCAATTGTATCATCACACTTTGGTAATCAATGAAAATACCTAAATAAAACTTCAAAAAGAAATCCAGTGATTAACCTTTAAAATAACATTTCTCAAGAAACTCCTGATTTAGTTTATTATACAACTTTTTTATAATGGCATTGCAGATCATAAAAACCTATAATGAACATTATTCTCATTAGGAATATTTTTTTAATACCTTTGCAATAATTTGTTTTCCATAATCGCGCCACAATTTAAACCGAAGTGAATAACAAAAGCGAGTTAGTATGAAAAATTATGAATGCCAACTGAAGGAACGTACAAAATTACTGTTTCTTTGCACATGTATTTTAGTCGTGACGTTAATCCTGTTTTTCGCAACAACCCCTAATGAAGCCAAATTTTGCAATTGCCTGAATATGCTATTCTTCAAATGTATTCTAGTGTGAAATAATGTCAAATTTGAAAAACAATCTAAGCCTTGATATATGTTGGTAAACTTGCCCTTTCGTATTGGTGTTGGTATGTAGCGTGCGGTGTGCTGCCAAGTTGTATTCGTATGTTATCGTGTGAATGGTATCGAGTAATACATTTTAATTTGCTAGTGAATGAATAATCAGAAGGCATAGAAAATGCCTTCTCGAACTGACTATGAGGATTCAAGTGATGCGGAATCGAATGGTAAGCATATGTCAACCCTGGCAATCTTAAGGTTGAGGTTATGTGTTACTTATATTTATCTTTTGTGTTTTAGCCAAAGATTCTGGTTCCGACTCGGACAGCGGCGACCAGGGAAGCGGTTCTAGTCGCAGTAGCAGCAGGAGCGGCAGTCCTGTGAGCGCTCAGGGCAGTGCTCCAACACCAGGGCGTAGCTTGGGGGACGACGGAAACTCCGGCAGTGACAGTGACGGCGGAGCCAAATCAGCTCGTAGCGCATCTGTTACCCCGGCGCGCTCGCAAACCAACGAAGGTTACTCGTCGGGATCGCCTTCGGACGGAGAGGGATCTGCAGCCGCGTCCGCAGCAGGATCGAGATCGCAGCGATCCAGAAGCGGTTCTGGAAGCGCGCCCGGCTCGCCACAGTCAGCCGTCTCCAACAGCAGCAGCCGGCGTTCGGCGCGATCGCGATCGGTGGCTAGTCGTAGTAGTCGAACTAGCCGCACCAGCCGTACCAGCCGACGCTCCATCTCCGCCCCTCGCTCTCCTGATGGAAACCAAAGCGACCACTCCCAAAGTGCGGGTTCGCGAGAAGGAAGCCCAGAATCTCGTGCAGACAGTGGTGGATCTCGGGCAGGAAGCCCATCTTCCCACCCAGGCAGTCCTCAATCCCACAAATCTCAAAGTTCACGTTCACATCCACAAAGTCCTCATTCTCAAGCCTCTGGCAGTCCACAAGCTTCTGGTAGTCCTCAAGCTTCTGGAAGCCCTCATGCTTCAGGTAGTCCGCAAGCTTCTCCCCGTTCAGATGCAACTGGACCATCTCGCAGATCTGGTTCACATCGGTCTGAGTCTCCAGAAAGCAATCATTCACGATCTAGATCAAGGTCACGATCAAGATCAGGTTCTCGCTCAAGATCTCCAAGTCAGGAAAAGGCAGCATCAGGTGATGGACATAAAAGTGATGATGAAAAGAGTCACTCAGGTTCTGAACACTCTGACAAAGGTTCTGAGAAGGGGTCAGATAGAGAATCTGACAAAGGTTCTGAAAAGGGATCGGATAAAGAATCCGAGAAGGGATCAGACAGAGAATCTGATCATTCACCGAGGGGGTCAGATGATGAAGACAAACGCTCAGCTAAAAGTGATAAGAAAGATCATTCTGACCAGTCGGGTAAGATTTCTATTGCCATGAAATATAACCTGTATTGCTGTAAATAAGCTAGTTAGATCTAGAGGCTTTGATTTACTTTAATGTGTTGAATATGAATATTTTAAATTCCTAGTTCAAAAATATGACTGGTGAATTAGTGAAAATTATTAAAAATATTAAATGCAACTACCTTTGTTGTGACAAAAATATATTTGCAAATACCATGTTTTACTGACTTACAATATCTGATAGTATATTACTTTTCAAGTTGATCTGACAAAATTTTCTTTTCATGTTAATTTGATCCACTTGAAGCTTTGATCCAAATAAGTGTATTTACAATTTATGGATATCCATTATTTCATGAAAAATATGATTTGCAAATGTTCTAATGTAGACTGTTATTCAGCCAACAGTGTAATTGTTTAAAAATTATTTTTCAGGGATGAGAGAAGGGAACATTAAACAAATGATATGTTCATAAGATTTTTCTCTTTTTGGCAATCTTGGGTATATATAACTGGATTGTTTTCCATGCCCTTGAAGAAGACATGATTCTTTCGTTTTTACTTTTTCTTCTTCGTGTTTCTAGTTTTATTTACATAGATTTTGGATATATTTAACAGGTGATGAAAGTGATGTAGAACGGAAATCTGTGAAGAGAAAAGCAGAAAGTAGTGGGGATGAAGGTGATAAGAAAGCTGAAAGTGATGCTGAGAGCGATGATGACAAGTAAGTTAAAAAATAATTTACTACTGGTGTAAAAAAAATAATGCTTGGTTTGAATAGATGTAATGCATAGAAATTAATTCAAATATTAAAAGCATTTACTGTAACTCAACTTCAGATACAACTTAATAATTTTTGGTATTTTTGAACTATCTTTTGCATGTTATTCTTCTTTATTGTTTTACTGCATTTATGGTGTGAATTAAATGTAATTGGTTGAGAATATTTAATATTGTTTAGAAATATTAATTATTTTGAATGTTACAATTGTGTTTTGTCCAGTGAAGATATATTAGGAAATCATGCAGGTAGAAGTATATGATAAAATTAATTCAGAAAATTTACAAATAAGCTGAAATATAACTGTAACAATTTCATGGCAATTTAAACTAATGAAAATTATGCAATAATTATCCATATTATTAAAGTTGTTGAAGTATTTAAGTAATGAAAATATACTGTTGCTAAACATGACAGACTTTTGGAAACGTCACTCAATTGGGTGAAACGGGTGAGGGCTTCATAGACATGGATAATTTAGCTTATCTTCATTGAATTTTACAGTGTTGTGAAGATAAAGTTATCAGAATTTTAGGTTGAAAAAAAACAAACAAAAAGAATATAATGTATTTCTTAGAATATAATATTTTTAACAATGGTATTACTTGTTTTGCAATATATTTTAAGTTTCATGTAGCTATTGTGTTAATTATTGTGTCTGTCCTGTGTTTTGTTAATCCTAAGTATAAACAAAAGATAGAATATGAAAAATGTTTTATAAGTATTATATTATATTAAATCAGGATATGTTTGAAAGAGAGTGTAAATATATTTCATAATTTTTCTCCAAAATTTGGTTGTACAGTAGTGCCCTCATTCTGATATTCTTTAAGAGTGTTATCAGAAGATAATTAAAGAATCTAATTTGAGGAAAAGCTATAAGTTGTAGTTTACTTCTCAGTATTTTGAACTTCATTTTTTATTAACTACGCAAGTTGTTTTTTCTACAAATGTTCTCTTGTATATGGAACTTTGAAAGTAAGAATTTCCTTTGCAGAAAACGAAAGCGAGCTATAATAAGTGATGATAGTGGTTCAGATGCTGAATTGAAACATAAACCAAAAAAGCGTGGAGCTGCGAAGGTAGCAAGTGATGACAGTGATGCTGAGGAGAGACCTGAGAAAGCAGGAAGTGAAGATGAGAGCGGAGGAGAAGGACCCTCTGGTGAGATCAATATAGCAAACTTAATTTGCAGGCTTGTCAATGTGAAGGAAAAGTACATGTCATATGATCCTAAGCAATAAACATGTTATTAAATGAAAAGAAGTATTCTTTGAATTTTCTAGGCAATATTCAGAAATACCCAGAATGTTTCTTATTAATATTTGTACTATTGTTTAAGCACATTCTCGTTATTTTATTAATACATTTCATTTCTAAGATTAAAAAATTGTCCTTTCCAGGATAATTGCATTAATTAATAAAGCTATGAGCAAACAAATATTAGTAATGCTGCAAATATGAAAGCAATTATTCTGTATTTCACTTTTTATTGGTGTTAGTGTTATTATTGTTTTTGTCATTTTGATTTTTAATTTTTAGATGCTCACAAATTATTAGGTTGACAAGTTAGTAGCATTTCTGTTTAAGAACCAAAGAACATTTAATGAACTGCTCATTTCTGAAGTTAATATTCATTTAAGATCATAGATTTGCAGTCTATATAAGCTAATTTTGATAATTTAATTTTTTGTTAAGAACTCAAGAAATTATCCTCAAAACGTTTTATATTTTAATTTAAGGAAAATACTTGGTGTAAATCCCAACTGTAATACAGTGATGGTGGTATTTGATTACCTCACCATATAATAAATAGCTATTATAAGTTATAACATTCAAAGTTCTTTGCCATTATTGTACATTAAATGAAAGTCCATTCTTGCAAAATGCAATATCCAAATGTAATAAAGTATTGTTTGGAGAATTAAAAATGTCACCAGGCTTTATTGTTCTCTTCTCTTGTGTATCTCAACAAATGTCTTTTCCAAATCTCAGATACCTTCTATGAAAGCAACATTTAACAGTGTGAAGTGCTGTCTGTGTTGTGATAATACATAGTTTTACAACAATATATAGATAGCTGCGAAGAGGTTGTTTTTGGAAGGTCTATTCTCACAAATTACTTTATCAGTTTGGTCTAAATTTTAACTACATCGTCCCAAGCCAATGAGCCAAGAATAAATATATCGATGTACTATAAACTACAATTAACATGAGGTTACATAATAATTCTTAAATTTCAATGTTTTAAATAGGGGTATACAATTAATTGAATCATTAAAAATTAACAACTAATAGATGAAAGTCTCAAATCTTGATTTAATGGAGATTTTTGTTTGGAAGCATGCTTTAAAAACTGGAAAGTATCTAGAAGAATATAATTCATTAATGTTTGAAAATTACAGCGACCGCGGAGGCTCTCTTTGGGGATGCAAGTGACATCAGCTCTGACGAGGAAGAGAAAGCAGCAAAAGCTAAGAGAACTGCCAGTACTGAGGATCGTGAAAGTGGAGCTGAGAGTGATGTAGTAGCAGAGCGCAGAGATGATGACGATATGGAAATAGATGGAGCTGAAAGAGCAGAGGCTCAAGAGGGAGAGAATGTAAGTACACAAGCCTAAGATCCTACTTCTAATAGAGGGGAGAGAAATATCATGATTTTTTTTAATGATACATTATTACGTGATATGGCCTTTGTTACTGAGCGTTATGTACACTGTAAAACTTACCTGGATCGAGAAGATTGTGGTTTCAAAAGGAATGATGAAAACATTAGAATTGCACTACATGTTCTTGAAGGAAGAGAATTATAGGATGGAAATGTGAAAAGATATGACAATCCAAAATCAAAATTATAAACCATGTCACTTTAACATCTAGTTAATTAGTAATTTAGTAAATCTGAATCATTAAAATTAGAAAAAGAAAAAAATATGCACCACAATGTTTACTGGTTCTAATCATGCGACAAAAACCCCTTGTGCCAAATGCTCTCAGGCTTTTTGATGCTGCTTTGATCATTAGTATACCCATATAATGACTTGGAGCATAAAAAACTATTTTTTAATTTAAATAAAAATACTATGTAATTTGTAGGTGAAGTGTATAGGGGGCCACAAAATGTATAGTATGTATGTTACATTCATAAATTTGAAATGTGCTGCTTGTCTTTCATTGATTAGGAATTCACAACTGTTAATCAGCAACTTCTTATTGTGGTTGCAGTAATTTTCATTATGAAAATGGTAAATAGTAGTAGCTTGATTCATGTTGTTATAAAGTTTGAATTTATCCACTCTCATGACCACTTTGGTATTAGCTTTAAATGTCACTGCTTCCCACTTTTTGAGTGTACAAGTTGAATGTTGAAGATGGAATCTTTGTAAGATTCTTGTTTATTGTTAATTTTGTAACACGTCTGTAAAAAATAATAGGATTCAAATTTTGACATTAAAATTTTCATGATTAGTATTTTATGTTTCTTTAATTACACTTGTGTAAGTGTGTATAATTGAAGTTGCCATCAGAGGCTAAGTCCGTAATTTCTTGGCCATGTTTCTCTCCCATTATCATCACTGTTATTTTATTTCTATATTTTATGTGCTTTAGATTGTGAACAACCAGTTGACATATTTTTCTATATTTTCTTAGGAGGAAGCAGAAAAGGAGAATGAAGAGCCAATTCCAGAGACAAGAATTGATGTGGAAATCCCTAAAATTACATCTGATCTTGGACGTGAAATCCATTTTGTAAAACTGCCAAACTTCTTGTCTGTGGAGACTCGACCCTTTGACACTGAGACGTATGAAGATGAAATAGATGAAGAAGAAACCTTAGATGAAGAAGGTCGTGCTAGGTAATATGAAAACATATTACATTTTTTTCCAATATTATATCAACTTTTGAAAAATTTCTTCGTATATCTTGAGTATATGTGCATAATTTGATGTAAGATATAGTTCTTTTGAAAAATATTAATATATTGAAATTGTTTTGCTGCCTTTTACAATAATCCTTTTGAGACATTGGCTATCAAAACCACCACATTTGTTGATTTACTGATATTCCCTTTTTTGCATTGCAAAGGTTGTAACACGTTAAAAGTTGCAACAAAGTATGCAAATAAATGTGACGATACATATTTTGTACTTACTACATGTTTTTTACTTGTACTTGTTCTTCCGAAATTTCATCTCTGATTACTGCATAATTTTATTTTTTATTCTAAACAATATCATCAAAAATTGTTTGTAATTTTTTCATTTTTAGACATTAACGCTTAAATTATTATTTGTTCACACCTAATTGATAAGTATTACATAAAATGTCATGTTTCAGCTTTATATGGACAAAAATTTTTTGAAAACTTGTTTATTGATTGACAAAAAAGGGAAAAGGATACCCATGTGTTCAATATTCATATTTTATTTTGTTTTCGTGCTGTATGAATGCTACGTTTCAGAAAAACCTTTTGTGTGGTTTTGTTCCACATTTTTGCTTTTTCAGGCCACAGATGGTTTATATCTTATTGCCTTTGGTAGTGTTTCTTCCTTAATTCATTTGATGTAGGTGACCTACATCTTCCCTACTCTTATCTACCCTCCTGTACCTCTTCTGTTGTATGTTTTTGTTTTGAGGCTTTTTTTGATGCCCTTACTTCTTGGTTAGTCTTTCAAGGGAAATCTACATTCTTTATATTTGTATTATATATAAGAAATATAGATGTGATTAGTTGTTGTTCTTTTTTTAATTTGCTGCGTCTTTAATTGACGCAACATGTCTCCAAGCCTTGCGGGGCATTAAGTGTTTTGTGCTTCCGGAGTAATTCTCCATTAATATTTCAACATATCCATCACGTCACATCTCATCGTAGTCAGTTGTCAAGAGGACTGCGAAGTAGCATCTCTGCGTATGTGCGTCTTATTACGCACCCCTGTGTCACTACTCAGCATCCAGAATTGGGAAGGAATAAGGATTGGGGTAGGGTTTAGGACACTTCACAGGGGTTGGACTAGCCCTGTGAACCATGCAAACTCGCGTTGTGGTAAGAAATTTCACGAGAGGTTTTACAGGGATTCTAAGGGAACTTCAATGGTAAAAGGCAAGCGTCTTCGAGAGCGAACCACGAGAGCAGTTTTTTCATTTTATTTGTAGGAAAAAAATTGTCCAATTGTAAAACTGGGTCATCTTTTATTGAAGTCAATTTTCAGGAACTAATTTTAAGTTACAAGGACAAGATGTCTTCTTATGCTCAGGTAAATTTGATATGTCATTTATATCAAACTGTGTGTATATCAAACTGTGTGTTATATCAAACTGTGTGTGGTGTGTTCCCTCATCATTGATATGCCGACCCAGCCATCCCGGTACCACCTTTGGGCGGTCCCAAGAGCCCAGCGGTTCTGACACCCTAAGCAGAGGAGATCAGTAGATCTCCACTTCGGCTGGGTCTATGCCCTTCCACATTCTGATGATTTCCGACAGTTTCATTTTTCTCAGCTGAGAAGGATCAAA
>BOPP01000007.1:7627339-7680521 GCA_017312745.1 Gryllus bimaculatus
TCGATTCAAAGGTGGAGGCACCACATGGACCCTAACGCCTTCGCTCACTCAACCAGAACAAAGGCCATAGGACACTGTAGCGCCTCCTCCGGATGAAGGCATCGCCACCATCGCCCGACGAGTGCGATGCCACCAGGCCCATTCTTAGGGACAGATTGAAAGTTCAGGACGCGCATGGGCCGTCAGCAGGACTCGATGATCAGCCCTTGCCATCTTGCCTGACATAAGTCGAATTCCTTCGCCCATTTCCAGGGTGTAGTTCAGCTAAACCCCAAAAAAAAGGGCCCCATTTTTTAAAAAAAACTCCTCTTTTTTTTTGTTCAGGGTGTAGTTCGCTACCCAAGGCCATTTTGGCCTGTCTATTTCCATCTTGTTCACGCCATCTCTTAAAGTGTTCTTTGTCCAACCAATCTCGAATCGTGGACTTGATAACACCTTTAGAGGGTTCAGGGCTTTCGATCACATTGTGTGATCTAGTGCCCATTTTAGCTAGCTTGTCAGCCATAATGCAACCCTTAACATTAGAATGGCCAGGGACCCACCATAAATGGAGGTTACAATATCCTCCCAGGTGGTTCAATGCCTCAATACATTCCTTAGCCACTCGTGATTTCACTCACATATTGTCAAGTGTGCGGCTTTGCTATCAGTGCATATGTACACATCTGAGCATCTGCCACAGTCCACTATCTCCTCCAAGGCCATCCTGGCACACCTCAAGATGGCGGTCAGTTTGACTTGGAAGATTGTGGTATGTTCCTTCATGGCATAGAATTTCTTCGTACCTCCTTTCTTGCGATAAATTCCTATGCCAACTTTGTCCTCCTTTTTTGATGCATCCGTATACCATATGTCGCCGTTTGGTGAGAGTTCAGCCAGGTTTGCATCATAGCTTACCTGACCCATAGACAAGCTAATCCTAAACCTCTTTTCAAAACAGCAGAGTCTGTAAATCATCCTTGAATGTACGCGTGTTGATCTTTAGAGAGTGGGGAAGACCTCTCCAGCTTCTCTACTGTGTGTCGTTGTATCAATCGTTCTAACGTTTTCAGCAAGAACGATGTAAGGCTGATTGGCGTGAAATCCTTAGCTGTAACGTAGCTGGGTTTGCCCGGTTTTGGGATGAAGGTGACTCTGGCTACCTCTCCAGCATTCCGGAACGTGCCCTAGGCTAGGCAGCTCTGTGCCAGTAAGGTTTCATAAGTAGATTTTGCCTTTGGTCAGTAGTGCCGGAAATATCCCGTTAGGCCCAGTGACTTTAGGTTCAAGACAATCCATGCCCATTTCGAGCTTATTGCCAATTTAACTTCTCATTTGCGAATTTATAATCACCGTTTCTGCGCCATCTGAGGTAGTTCCCCCTTCTCCCAGTTGTGGACTCCTCATTAGCACTTCTCCGTCCAGGAAGTTGGCCTAATAGGATGAGTCAATGTCTCTTCCGTTTGTGTATATGTGCCATCAGGTAGTTTTATAGCTCCAATCCACGCACTGTGGGTAGAGGTAATACCTTGCCCAGTCTTAAGCCGCTTTCTCTTCCCGTTTCTATTTTTCACAATACTCCAACTTGTCTTTTGGCAGAGCGGGATCTCCATTCTATAGTCATTCCTTTCCTTCTCCATTGGCGAAGAGTTCCTCTCTTCGTTCACGCTCGGCAGATCTTGCCTTTTTGGTAGGCTAATCTCACCTTGTTCTTCATTGTTTCGAGCCGTCCATTCCACCATGGACCCTTCGACTTTCGATCTACCACTCTTGCTTTGCTGCTCCTCAGATAGGCGCCAGTGACAATCACCGTCAGGAGCACCACGGCGTCGTCTAACCCGAAAACCGTTTCGATTCTCTTGGGGAAAACCCTCTGATCACATTCCAGCTCCTGCAGATATCCAACCCAGTCTGTGCTCCGCGGAATGTGGATGTCCTGCAACCCATTTTCCGTAGAACAGCGCTGCCCTGCAACTTACTCCAGAAATGTTTTCACAAGAACCTTCACTTGCATACTGGTGTGGGACAATTTTCTTTGAAAAGTGTGTCCCGTGTAAAATGCACCATAAGGCAATCAGTGCTACTTGTAGATGCTTTCTTATTATATTTAAAAATAAATATATGTATGGTAGGTAGATTGTTTTGTGTAGTACACATTTGTTTTCAACTCGTCATTGTTAATGGAACTTCCTAGCTTCCTAGAAGAGCCTCATTGCATCATTTCTATATTTCACATTTATTTCACTCGCCTTCCCATTTTTTTAACTCCTTTTCTTTCTTTGACAGATATTCTTTACTTTCCTTCTGGTATAATTCATATACACTTCTAATTTTGGTTACCGTTTCATCATCCTAAAACATGATTTAAAAAAATTAACTTACCAGGGAAAAGAAGCATAAAATAAACTTTTCCTAACTAAGAAGTTTCATTTCTACCATCCAAGAGTCTTGCACATTTTTCTTTAATTAATTTCTTCACTGCTAAGATTTATAAAGAGAGGTAAAGAATCAATAATTTGTTGTATGATTTCCTAGACGTGAAGAATGTCAGATCTCTGTCCATGTTTTTGTTGTTGTTTCCAATTATTTTGACTTTTGTTTCTATTTTGCATTTGCCCTGTATCAATGAAATCCCATCCACACACTATCTGTTACTCAAAGAAAATTTATTAGGCCCAATCTACCCATCATTTGTTTAAACATCACTTGTTTTCTTTCTCTGTGTAGGTTGAAACTGAAAGTTGAGAATACAATTCGATGGAGAGAGGTTTTCAACAATCAGGGAGATGTTGTCAAAGAGAGCAACGCTCGTTTTGTGAAGTGGTCAGATGGAAGCTATTCTCTGCACCTTGGCTCTGAAATATTTGATGTGTATAAGCAACCATTGCAGGTATGTCATGATGCAGGTTTGAACGTGTCTGTTTCATAATGTCTTGAGATTTATTACTTTTTTTTTTATGCCTGGGTGTTTTTGTAATTGCGTACATTGAAATTACAAATTTATAATTTCTTATCACAATGATTACATAACTGTGATCTAAAATCACATCATAGAAGAGAATATTACAGGACTGAAAGTTGTATGTTGCCAGTAAGTAGGACCTGTAATGAAAAAAGGTTTTAAAGTAATACGATTTACTTGCGATCATATTAAGGTGTATGTAGTGATAGTAGAATTTAGCACTTTAAATTTAAAAAAATCAGATTTGCAAAATGGCCAAAGCATTTTTTTACTTGATAAAATTAAGACTTAGCATTTTGTAGCATGTTTTGAGAAAATTTGTATTAAGAGAGGACTCTTTGACATAAAAAAAAGGCATATTTTGATGCTTTTAATTTTTGCCATTTAAAAAAGTTAATACAGGTTGAGCTGTCTTTTGTTAGTAATTTTTGAATGATCACAAATGCAGGTGCATTAAATTCATTGAAGTTTCTTCTTTATGATATTTAAGTTAACAAAAGTAACACATTTCATTGGTAGTTGATAAATGAGTTTAAAATGAACATGAAGGTAGGCCCAATAAAAGTGAAGAAAATTTTGTTTCCCATTTTAAAGGAAGAAAAAAATTGTCTGAATTTATTGTTTGTGTTGTAATAGTTAAAATATTTTCACTGGGATAATGAATTTTTATTTCAGAGAATTGGTATATGATATAAAATATGTTGTTACATTTATAAGCTTTCCTCATCCTGAGTAAAAAAATAATGATTTTAACAATGTACTTAAAACAAATTTAATTTTGTTTGAAATTATTATAATTTAAAAATTAAAATATTATTAATAAAATATCTGTATCTTTATATTCGTATTGCCATCAGTGAAAGAGGTGACTTTATCTATATTACTTATTTTCAATTCTTGCAGAAATTGAAAGAAAACTATGCAGTCCCCAACAATATGAGAAGTGTCTATGGATTTGTTATATTCCCCATGAACTCGGGGAATAAACAAAACATTAAATTGGTTGCAATTTTTTCTGAAAAATTGTAAATATTTGATTTTTATTCTGACTAAAATCCAATACTTAATTGTCACAGCTTACAACATAGCTGTCATGCGTCAGTAAGGCTTTATGAAAAGAGCCACCCGCCATTAAATTTTTGGTATTAACGTATTATGCTATTGAACTGCAACTTTTTTATAATCTTGGTGTACAAAAAATTGTTGTACCATGTATCCATATATATTATGTTGTTGCAGTATTCATGAAGATCTTTTGCATTGAAGTTCTTAATTTGTTGCATTGGTATACAGCAGTATTAGATTTGTTGTTCTTGAGCAGTATGCTTGCTACAATTTTGTGTGGTTTTATTTAGCACTTCTGCTTCTGCTGGCCAATAGTTTTTTGTTGGTTTTTCTTTCAGGGTGACCACAATCATCTTTTCATCAGGCAGGGCACAGGTTTGCAGGGTCAAGCTGTGTTCAGAACAAAACTAACTTTCCGACCACATTCTACAGAGTCATTCACTCACAGGAAGATGACCCTATCTTTGGCGGACAGATCTCAGAAGACTTCTGGCATCAAAGTTCTGTCTCAGGTGGGAGCTGATCCCGAGCAGAACAGGCACATCATGATAAAGGTGTGGTATTTGAGTTACCTCTTCTGTAAACAGTTTTGTTAGTAAAATAAGTTATCCTATCGTGTTGTTATATCTGAATTTGTAGATACAAACCTGGTTCAATTCGTGGATTTTACTTGCACTCTTGTGATTTGGGAATTTCTTCATAATTGTAATTTGCCCTTTGTATTAAAAAAAAGATATTTTGCTGTGAATGAAGAATATCAACAACGATTCCGCTCACTAAATTAAAACCAATTGTGTTTAACTATACCTATTAAGTGCCCCAATCAGACAGTGTATCTAAAAAATTTATCTCTTTTATATCTGATTTTTCTTACTGACCCTTCCTACAGGCCAGCAATAAACTGCGATTCATCTATCTTAGTAGGCTATACGTATCAATCGCTGTGTTGATGTGCAATAACACAGGTACTGTACTATAACATGTACAGTACATGTACATGTACTATAATATTGCATCTTTGATTTTAACATTCTTTCAGTTGGTTTCAATATCTGGTGCATTTTGGAACCCTGTTGGATGTAATTTCATTCATGTAATAGTCCTATTAAATAAAATTTGTGTTTTGGAAATTCTCCACAAGTCAGGATGGTTGGTGTTGTCGTTATTGTTGTTGTGGTTGTTGTTGTTTCTTCTTTTTTATTTCTTTTGTTACTGAAAGCATGTAAGTTCTTATATATCTTTTCAATCTTCAAAATTGAAATTATTGATGTTATTATAAAAATCAGGAAACAATTAATAATCGGCATGAAAATAGCATGAAAATCAGAATTGAACATAATGTGATCATTATGCGTAGTTTTCTTCAAAATGAGTTCTTCCCTAAAATTACTAAAAATTAAAAAACTAAACTATTAAATAAAACAAAAAACTAAAAAGAAATTGCGACCAAGTAGGAATCTTTTTATCAAGTAGTATATGGATTTAATGATTTACTAGCCAAAATAAATTTTAACAATATTATGTACATTGGGATAAACTTGGGAAATGCAGTATGTCTGTTATTTAATTGTGAAGATAATTCCAGGAAAGCGGTATAGAAAGAAAAATTTATAAATCATGTGTCAATCATTCTAATAATGAATGAAATTGTCATAATGTTATGTTTGTTTGTTTTTAAATGTATTTTCGTACAGAAAAAACTTTTACTTTAAATTAAATTAAAAAAAACTTGTGACATTATTTTGAATTGAAAAAATTGATTGATTTCAAAAATGTGCTTTGCTAAAAAATCTAAATGAAATTTCAAACTTCAGTTCACTTACAGTAAGGTTTTTAATTATTAAAACACATCAACAATAAACTCTCCCATTCCTTTACTCTTTCTTGCCATACTATGTTTTCATACTAAAGAGAAAGTAATATAAGCAGTGGCTTTTGCTCGTGAGAAACACTTATATAAGTTAATGTAGTACATAATATTGCCTAACTGTTATAAATAATGCAGAGTGTGCCGTTGTAGCACCAGTTCATTATTCGAGATAGTTTTCATCTCTTGTAGAAAAGTTACTACAGCATCCCTAATGTACATCTATAACATAATTTTGTGTGTCAGGAACTGCATTGTAAAGGCCCTATCTTTTAGTAAAATAAACCAAAAGTACTGATATATTACAAAGAATGTGTGTCATGGTGCAAAATTATTTTGTGAAAATAAAGAAGTAAGGAAAGGATGTAATAAAACATGTATGCAACAGGGGAGGATAACCCTGAAGAAATAAAACTGAGGGATTTTTTTGAAATCAGTGGATCTAATCTTAGATTCACATACTGTTGGTTTCAAGAATGCAGTGTCAAAATGACTAATAAATTGGGCATACAGCCTCAATTGCAAAGAGTTCAAATTTTTTTTCTGTGGCCCCTTGAGGGTCTCCCTAAAATTGCTTTGCAGATCTCTAGAGGTCAGCGGTTTGAAAACCTGTTACTGATGATAAAGAAAAATTTTCAGAAGGCAAAAAGCAAAAAGCAAATATTGTGTTGAAGAAATTGAGATGTGTTCTGCTGTTCATAAATTAATATCGGAGTGTGATTCTGTCCTTTCCTTTTTGATGGGTGACTCATGGCAATTATCGTAGTTAATTATAATCTGTCCATTTTTAATAGTACTCATCCTCCTTCATTTTCTTTTCTTTCAGTCTTGTCAATGTCACAGGTTAACCTTTCAGTACCGCTGTTTATATTAAATATTTTTCAACCATTGTAATGTAATTTGTATGAATTACTGCATGAAGAATCAACATGAAAGCTAAACTAAACAAAAATTTTCCGACGCATTACAGAAAAGAAGAAGAGCGTCTTCGAGCATCAAGCGTCGTGAGAGCAAAACAAAAGCGTGGTAAGGGAACGAGGAGCACAACAGGGGGGTTGAGTACCAGTTATCTGAGCCTGATAATCGAGAAGAGGAAGGTTTCTGAGATGAAGGGGCTATCTCTTGGCTGCTATTAAAAACAAATACAAGAAAGGTGGATCTGGCTAAGGGTACGTATAGCTCCTATAAGAAGGGACGTTCCTTGACAAAATTAATTCTAAGTATAGTCCTATCTAATTCTTTGTGGTCTCAAACATGAGAAATCAGTGAACATTGCAGAGTATATCACAGGTGTTGCATTTCCATTGTACTATCATATATCAATTACTCTGTGTTGTACTAAGAGTCTTCTTTTATGATTGTGATGATCATTCTCTCAAGTTTTCATGTCATATGTATCTGTAATGCATTTATTGGTATATGATTTAATTATTCATCTTTACGTTCATGAATACAACACAGCAAACACAATAAAGAATGATACTCTGCTGTAACAAACATGGCATTGGGGGTTCTTAAAGTCTTTGTTGAAAATCCTCTCTATGATATTGTATTCTGTGTTGTGCTATGTGATAATTTGTGAAGAACTCTCTGGCTAATAATCCGGAATTTCTTTACCTGTTAAATACTTTTCAGGTGAATTTTTTATTACAAATTTCTGTATGAAAGCTCACTTCTGATCATTGACAAATATATGTGTGCATTTGCTCCACAATTTTAACTCAATATTGAGTACTCGTAATAACAATCTATAAACAGTGTTTTGATTAGTTGTTGTTGTCGTTTGAAACTAATTGTTTCGGATCTTGGATGAGATCCAACAAGGATTACTCAGTGCCCCCCATGGATATCATTGCATTTAAGAACTACTTGATATCGATTGAATTTCTTTTCTCTTTCTCTCTCTCCATCTCCCACAAAGAACTTGGTGGTGCATTTTATTTTAATCAAATTTTATAATAGAACAAGTTAAGATAAATACAAGGTAAAGAGTGACTCAGCTCTTTCTTGAAATTAAATTATGTCCTTTACAATATTTATTTTAATTTTCAATTTTAATTTCTAAAAACTATTTGTTTAATTTCTAATATAATTTTCAAAAATATTTAAAAATTATTCAAATATATTCTTGGTTCAGAGGTCCAACTCAAAATTACTGCCCCTAGAATCTTGTGTTTAGGGCATTTTGGTGAAACAGTACGAGTATTCTATAAACATTGTTGGGATCATGTTGCAGGTGGTGACAATCGTCCTCCCATATACTCTAGTGATGAAGAAGGATCTGATATTGAGTCAAGAAGAGCAAAACGCTTGGACAAAGCAAAGGCTTTGAAAGACTCAGATGAGGAATCTGAAAAGTCTGCTTCTGGGTCAGGTTCAGGATCTGGGTCAGGTTCTGGTTCAGCCTCGGGTTCTGGATCTGCGGAGGAGGATGAAGAAGACGGAAATCAGTCTGGATGAACTGATTCACAGTACTGAGTGTATATAAAGTTTTTATGACAATCCTGTGGGAATTTAACACACAGGGCAGTAGTTAGTAGTGACACACTCTGTAAAGAAATCAACATTGGGTAAAATAATGTGTAAAAATTGGCTAGATTTGGTATCTTTTGAGAATTTTGTATTGAGAAAAATAACTGCATTGATTTTTACATAAATTCGTTATTTATATTCTGATTTTTAAGAGGATAGTTGTATTCAACAAGGTTATTAATTATTTTCAATATGGAAATCATAATCCCTTTTTTGTCTTTAAGTAATGTACGATATCTGTACATGCTTTGTTTCACGAATTTTACCAGTTTTCAGAAAATAGAATTCAACTGTGTTGTACATTTGTGCAAGGGAAAAGAAACAAGACAAGACATGTGACACGCTATGAGGTCCATTGTACAATTTCCGAATGACATAAATAAAATGTCAGCTTTATAAAATATTGTTTACTTTTTATCTGTTATGCCATTTAATTTTTAATGCAATTTAATATCTCAAACAAAATAAAAATGTTTGAGAAAAGAAGATACAAAGTTTTCAGTTATCATTACTTATAATGTTCTTAATTTTATTAACCTTTTAACTGACACAAACACAGAAAATGTTTGTGTAAGAGAGTGTTGGGACGTGTAAAAATATGGAAATTTTCCCTTCCTGAAAGCCTCCAGATGTGTTAGAACATACAATCTGTTGCTGCAAGTCTCTGAACATGTTAAGATCCAATTGATATCATAGATGACTTTAGTAATATCTGTGCATGATTCTGTTTACTAATATGATATTTTGATGCAGTTATGGTGGTCACAGTGTGTTGGTCTTACAAGTTAATTAACTTGCTAACTACTAACTTACTATGCTATCGTTTTGGTGAGTGTCCTCTACACAAAATCAACAAAAGTTAGTTTCTCAAGGTCTGTAAACACCACGAGAGAGTGCCTCATTGTAGGTTTGACAGGTATGTTCTCTCAAACGACTACTCCGTGAAGAGAAATTTACAGTTACTCTGTCATTTTCCAAACACCATTTTCTTGTCAGACCTGTGAAACCTTGGGATTCCTTACCTGTTGGATTATTATAAAACTTGGGTAGTTAAAAAAGGCTTGTAGAAGTTTTCGTTTTATTCCCAAGTGTTGAAGTTTGTGTAGCATTCTGCATGTTGGAACTTTACCAAAAGCCTTAGAGAAGTCAAGGCAAATGATATCAATAGAAACGTTGTCTAGGATCGCAGTGCAGTCCTGAAGACAAGTAAGGAAGTTTGTGTTTCTGTCTTCCAGGAACAAAACCTTGTTGACTTGGTGGTATACATCCAGTCGCCAAAGCATGATTCAGTACACATTTAAATATTATTTTCTTACAGAATGTTACATAATGAGTTTGTGAGTGCTAATCTATCTGTAGTGGCGGGTGTCAGTTGAAGATAGGTACAAAATCTGCAGTTTTCCAATCAGCTGGCAGGATTCCAGAATCCAAAGAGTTATGCAAGATATAATGTAAAGTTGGGGCAGTTTCTAATGAGCAATTCTTCAGGAAGAGAGGGGAGGTTTCATCTCATTGAGCCACAAACTTCGAATTATGGCTTTTAAGGTAAAAAAAAACTCACTTATTATTTTAAGTTGATATCCTCTAAAGATTCCTTAGTTGGTGATGTATCGATGTTGAAATGTTAATTGACATTGACCGTTGCTGTTTGTCAATGTGGATTAGTGAAATAGGAGTAGAATATTTTGTGCTTATTCTTCTTTTTAAAAGGTGACTAACAGGAGCAGTTGGCTGTTGTCCCTGTTAAATTGATTCCTCTTTCATTCGCCATTCGTTTCGCTGTTCCTTCTATTTTTTGCCAAAATATTACCTCTATATTACCTTATCTGTTTCCCCGCTTCCCTTTCCAAAATATTTTCTAATCATTTCTTCTTTTTCTTTAGGTACTTTACTATGTTTTTTCTCTATTTTCTTGTGCCAACTGAGAACTGATGTTTTCTATGCATCTTTTGACTTTTCGAGCAAGGCAAATTTTAAAATGTTCCGAATTATTGTTTGGATCAGCAATGAAGGTTTACACACATGCACAAATGGATGTTGGTTAACTCCAACACCGATCTCCACAAAAGTTGGCACATCTATGTGTTTTTTTCACTCATTTTCATGTGCTGTTAATTTTTTGTATCTCCACTAGATGGCGCTGTAGATCAAAACTAAATATTCTTGTTAAAACCAACCGGAAACACTTGGCAGCATTTTTGAATCTTTATCGTTAAATAACTCCTGAACGAAAGGCATTAAAAACTAAAATTTTGTGGGCAAAGGCTTCAAAGAAACATATCTCATACCATAATCTACAGGATAAGATCTTGAACATCCTATTACATTTTTGCTAGTCCGGCGCTTCTCGATATTATCCCATCGCTCAGAGACGTGCAGTATCTGCAACTAAATGTGAATGAAAGGGACACAGAGACTGAGTCTGAAATACTGAGACAGGAACAGAGAGAGAAAGGGAGAGGGAAGGAGTAAAAAGGAGATAGGGCACAAGAACATCTGCCGGGTACCGCTAGTAAACCATAAAGTTTTGTGGACACTATGGAAGTTAGTTGTCTTAGGCGACTTCCAACTGCTAGGGGCAAAATCATCAACTAATGGCTCTGGACACATACATTACGGTCATACAGCATACTCTGTCTTCAACATCAGGTGGTGGCATGTGTAAACAAGCAGACAGGCATTGAAAATAATTTTTAAAATATTGATCGCTGTTAGCTAATTCAAATGTTTCAAACTTCTTAAGAAGAAAAAGTTACGTAATACTGCTCGAAAAAATGACGAATTTTTCGCAGATACAGGACACTGGTAAAGAAAAAGTTGATAAATCCAATTGTTAAATTTCGAAGAAGATCCTCTAACACATGGTATAGCAAGGAACCCTGCTTTCTTGGGTTCTTGATACCGAAAAATCGATTGACGGAAAAACGAGTCTGTCCGTCTGTGAACAACGCTAGCAGCTGTTCAGCCGATTGTCTCCAAAACTGATACTCCCTGATCGATCTGATGTCACGCCCCCCTAATTTGAATTGAAACCGACATCTGAATATTGGGGGGTACTTTTCATTAAATTCCTGGAATATTTTAAAATTTAAAAAAAAGAAAATGGCGCCATCGATATTTATAAAATTTTGTTGTTGGATAGGCCAAAAGACGTTTAATGGCGCAGGTCTCATGTTGGTTGAAAACTGATTTTTCGTAAATACAAAAAGTTCACATTTTTTCGGCGTCTTCCGACAACTACAATATTGAAGATAGGGATTTTTCCCTTTGCAAAATCTGTTCATTAAAGATATATTTCGAAATAAGGTCATGTACAATTTTTGGAAAATTTGAGTACGTTGATCACGTTATTTTGTGTAAAATAGACAATTTCAATTTTTGGTGAAACACTTTTTTCTAAAAAACGTGTGCATCGTTTTTTGTGAAATTTTTTTGGATAGTCTGCACAACGTTTAAGAAAATGGTGTAATCTCATTTTCGTTGAAAACCTTGATTTTTCTAAAATTGAAAAAATTATTTTTTTGTCGTCTTCCTACAACTACAATTATAAAAATACAATTTGTTTATTTTCGAAATGCATTAATCAAAAACCGATCTTTTAAGTAAGATCAAGTTGTATTTTATGAAAATATTAGTATTTTTGGTAATTTGCTTCAGACACCCGCTTATTTCATGCGTTACGTGAACGTAATTTTAGGTCTTAGGAAGCAGTGGGATACTACGTAAGTTGGTATTTGTGTATTATTTGTTCGTTTCTTCTCCGAGCATTTGTTATATTTTTAAAATTAATCTTTTAAAAACTATTTAAAACCTATTTTAAATTGCGTCCTTTGAGTTAATTTGTATCCCATACGAACATTAGCTTGTAACCCATTGTTGTAAGTTACGGCTATGCATCGTTGAGTAGAGGGAAATGACCGGTTCTGGAAGTCTCCCGGTCTAAAATGGCTGGTTCTGGAATATCCGGCAGGGTGTGACCCGGGAAGATCGGGTGTAAACATCCGGAGGAGTGTTTAAACCGGAAGAGAGCAGTGGCGAGTGGTGTGACGTCACAAGGTCGCCAAGGGGAGGTAGTCGTGGGCGACCTTGTGACGTCACAGCTGGGCCGAGCACCCGGTCGTTGGGACGATCTTGTGACATCTGTGTCAGCTGCTCTCTCACCTGACCTCACATGCCCTACATTTTCTACAAACCTCTGAAAAAACATTGGCGACTAGAGTGGGGTAGAAGCCCTGCCTGGTGGTGACGCTAGAAGTAAATAAACAATTTTGATGTATATTTATATATATATATATATTATATATATATATATATATATATATATATATAGTGCTTTAGTCTCGAGATGATCCGCGTGAGCGGAGAGATGGAGCGGTGTCTCTTCGTTAATATCGATGAAATTGAGGCTATGAAGAACGGTGGAATCCACCTCCATCATCTTCGTCTCAACGACTCCCATCTTGATAATGTTGGTGGTGCTCGAGCGGCGATCGAGAGTGAACTCTGTTGCTTTTCTTTCCGCGGCGTCTGTTTCTTCGTCCTCTTATCACTGCAGGATTTGGAGAACGATGACTGTGCTATTCACAACGAAAACTATAAAATATGTACGTGGAGTTGTAGGCTTCCGCGGCCAGAGTCCTGTGTATGATCTTGGCTGTCCGAGTGGCGCCGTGTCGAAGGCTGTGTTGCCGACGTTTCGACCATCTGTCGTGGTGATCCGCATACCAGCCCTGAGGAAGACTATGACAAGATGGTCGAAACGTCGGCAACACAGCCTTCTTCGCGGCGTCACCTGGACAGCCAAGATCGTACATAAAATATGTACGTTCACATTTCAACCGCCCTGCGAATTGGAAGAACTGAACGCGCGCGACCGACACTAAAAATTGGATACTACACCACAACCACTTGTGGCGTCATATCAGTCGCCTTGTACAAACGTGACAAAATATCAGCCACGTGCATTTCATGTATATGAAATGCACGAGGAAGTAGTTTGCGACAGCGCGGGTGGGAAGGGGCGCCGGGCTGAACAATGGCAAACCTAGGGTGCGGAAGGGAAGGGCTGTCGTGTCGTGGGTGGCCACTTGTGAACCCCGTAAACCACTTGGGGCAAACTTGTGAACCCCGTAGACATACTGGCTGTGGAAACGTGTCGGCGGAAACAGCGAGATGACGCAGTTCCGTCAGCCGGCCCAGAAAGTAATATAAGCGGGCCCGGACCTAAACTCCTGATTCTTGGGCGCGTCGGTGGGAAGTTGTGTGGGTTGTGCGCAGCGCTGCATTTCAATACATAGGCTACTGAAGCAGGGAACTGAAACGGCGTGCTACATCGAGACGGGAGGTGCGGCGTACTCGCTTGTATGATCACGTTGGGCGACTGGAGCATCACACCGAACAAGATATCAAATTATCAGGCCAGCGGTAGTGGTGACCAGGAACATTCCTTCTGATAACGGTCAATATTATTTATTGTAAAGACTCCACACACTGAACGCCGTGGCAGTGGAAACATACTATACAGAAATACGAAGACACAAAGCGATTCGCAGAGCAGAGGACGGGAGTGATTAAATTTACGTTACAGGAGGATAGAAGTCAGATTGGTTACACGAGTACGTTCATTTGTTATGTAGTCAACTTAGAAGTGTTCAAATGTCCTCAGATTTACATATATGTAAGGATGTAGTGAACCGTACGTGGCCTCTCCCTCCAAAGCTACAATATCTCTCCTCTTGCCTGTGCCCTTTGTCACGACGTACCTCTGTCTTTCTCTCGTGGGTCACGCGGTAATTGAACACTGCGGGTTTGGCGATAAGTGATGAGCGAGAAGTGTCAGTCGAAAGGTAGCTGAAGGTTTCTGCAGTAGGGGTTCTCCCAGCAATCAACAGAAAACACGTGTCTTGAACGGTTTCAGTAATAAGATAAAGTAATGGACCAACACATCGATGAATTCATTTCTTCAGACACTCCAAGGAGGACCTATGCGATCAGGGCAGCGATGGCGACCAATTTGTCAGTGCGATCGCTGCGTATCGCAGTCGCCTCCGCGCTTCCTTACCGCCAAGAGGGGAAATCTCAGTTGCCGCAGGGAGGGGGGGAAACCCCCGAGACTTCATCAAAGATACGTTCGCCATGATGGTTTTCTCGCGAGCGGTACAGCTATAGCTCAGACGAGCTTTAACAGGCCTATTCGAATGCCTGAAACAGATCGACAAACATCTGCGGATATTTTGCACTTGGACGTGCGCGGTCACGACAATAACACCGTTTTCAGCACGCTTATTGGCGCCGGAGATGCGATCATCCGGGACGCCTGCTATCTACAGGAATCCGCAAGCTCGACCGCTGCTTTCCATCAGCCGAGCGTTGACAGTCACCCTTCCCTCCGCCCAAAAGGTTCGGTCCCCGTGGCTAATTGGTTAGTTTGTTGTTAGTGATTCCGGGCGCGTCAACTACTGAGAACGTAAGTCCTGTAAGTGTAGGGCATGATATTTCGTAGGCAGGTGACGGCGATCTTTCCCTGCTGGATGGTGAGATTCCCTCAACCACGTATCGCCCACCAGCGGGGCGTCAACTCAGCCGGGAGAAGTTCTAAGCGCCCAACCGGTCTACCGGCATGTGCAGTAGTGTAGTGCATATTAGTGCAAATGTGTGAGGATAGGACAAGGATGAGGAAGGAAAAGTTGCGTGCGGTCTGTGCTCCCTTTGCTCCGGCATTCGCCTGGTGTTGACTGGAGAAACCGGGGAAGACTACCGATCAGAGCAGCCGGCCTAAAGCATTCTCCTCCAGGCAGCGACTGAATTCGACCAGCTGAAAAGCTAGAATCGGAACTCTAACCCAGGAAAATAAATATTTAAATAATAAGTTAACAAAAATTATATTCTTATCACATAAAACTACATATTTTTAAGTTTAATTTAGGTGTAATTTTATTTTTCTGAAGTAAATGGTGTTTGCCCAATAAAATTTGTAAACATTAGCATGCGCATGATGTTATGGAAAAAGTAATTGGTAATATTTCTGAAAAGTGTGGGATCAGAAAAATTGTTGTCACCTATTTTCAACCTTAGAACACAAATAAAGTTTCTAGTCGCTAAAAAATAATGATGTCTTGTGAGTGTGCAATTTAAAGGGAATGACTCATTTGGAAACGGTGATCACACTCGCTGACGCACACCAAAAAAAAAAGGTGATACAATATTTTCCACTACATTGTCAATGCACATTTCACCATGTCTTCAAGTTTCCTTTAGAAATGTGTTCTCATAAATATCACCAGTATTTTCATTTGTGTTAAGATTATTCTTTCTTCTAAAATTGTGTCTCGTAAAGTCTAATTCACCTTCAGATACACACTCAATTGTTCATTATAGAAAATCACAATATTTTCCCAATCAATGTAGATTTACACTGCTTCATACTTTAATCATTCGCTATTTATTCATAGAAGTTAAGATTTTTTTAATTGATAATAAATTGATAATGGATGTTAAAACAAGTAGTTTGTATAAGCATTTTGTTGAGGTAAAAACACTATTCTCTCACTTCTTCACACATGTGGAATGTAGTAATCCTGCCATCTTTAAAAAAAAAGGGCAGAGAAAGAGTTAGACACAGGGTCCAGAACACACAGCCAAAGACTGCAATTACGAGATCCTTGTGTTCTCATCATTTTATCAACCATTAAGGTATGAGTGTTTTTGTGGCATGGTTGACCTTTATAGAGAATCCTATCTGAACCACCATTCCAAGCAAAAACACCCCTTCTTCAATCATCCATCCAGTGGAAGACACCAGCAAACCACCATGGTCACTTGCTGAGACACTCAGGAAGAATGAAATGAGCAAGGCTTCTTCCCAGGGAGGGACGTTGGAAATTCTGTGGTCACAGGGTAAATGTTCGTAAGTCAAAAATCTTAATTTAGAGAAAACAAAGGTTAGATTATCGAACCGCTTTTGATAAGAGGTGTCAAGCTGTATTTCACAACATATTTTTGATGTGAAGAAGGCAACCTCTGAATTCGGTTGTTTACTTTAAATACAATAAAAATACTTAACTTGTAGTTTCAGTACGTAAATCCAAATCATCAAATTGACTTAAGAACTTTTACCCTGTGAGCATAGAATTGTCCCCCCTCCTCCCTAGAAATTTAAATTCTCCTTGCCAGGAATACAACTAATCCATATTAGGTGCCGTATTCATAATTTTCACACTATTTGTTCTTTGATCATCTCACCCTCCACCCAGGAATTTTGAATGTGTCCGAAAGAATAGCCAATTCACACCCTGCTTCATTTCTTCACACTTATGCAGGCTTCAGCAACCTATCGGTTATCAACTTCTACGAGGGGAATTTTTGTTCACTATGAGTTTGCAGATGACGACTTAGAGCTGAGTGCTGGGTAAAAGTCTTCTTGCAAACTGAACATTCAAATGGTTTCTCTCCTGTGTGGATTCTAATATGGGAAACTAGATTTTCTTTCAGAGCAAATCTCTGTTCACATATATTACATATGAACGGTTTCTCTGTAGTGTGTGTCTGAAGGTGGCTAACAAGATTAGTATGCTGAATGAAACTCATATGGCAAAATTTACACTTGAAGGGTCTTTTGCCAGAATGTGTCAGCATGTGTCGAGTTAGAGTTGTTTCTTCATAGAATCTTCTGTTGCATTTATCACATTTGTATGGTTTTTCACCTAAGTGCGTTCGCTTATGGCAATCAAGCGAATTTTTATGAGCAAACACTTTATCACATTTACTACAAGAAAAAGGCTGTTCTCCTGTATGCAATTGCATGTGATGAACAAGAGAAATATTGTTACGGAATTGTTTGTCACACGTATTGCAGGACCACATTTTTTCAGAACTGCTGGAAGGATGATTAAGATCTTGATTCAACACTTTTGATTTGTCCACAACTGATTTCTCATCTTGGCTGCTGTTACTTCTACTCTTCCTGCCTGTAAACAAAAAAACAATAACTAGGCAACACTATAAAAGAGTGTATTAATATGTGTAAATTGTTAATATTTCTGCGACAACTCTGAACACACTTAATGGAGTGTAGTCTCAGTGTGGAAGAAGAAACATATTCCCCTGTTTTTTCCCCGTTTTTCTACAGCATTTTAAAAATGTTTCATCGATAAGATTTGTATAACATTTCAGACTATTTAGAAAAAATATTAAAGCAAGCCTGAATCTAATTTGTTGCCTCTCTTATTTCGCTGCGATAATGTAAAATTAAAAGTACAAATAGAAATTGACCAAAAAAAGTACTATACTTTCTTTTAGAAATAATATCGAGTTTTATAACCATCTCAAAACTTTCCATGACTTCTAATGATTCTTCCACACATTTCTTCACATTTCCCTCACTATTCCAGAGCAATGAAATTGGGCATCCCGATTCTATTGTATATTCCAGGGTATTTTAATCCTCCAATCAATATACTGTCGGAATCTCACCAAACTGTCTAAAATAGCGTTTCCACGAAAGAAAAAATGAAACAAGATGTAGATGACTTGGTAGCTATTTAAACCAATTTGGTGCCAAATGAATATTTGCTTTCATGCAGGTACAGAAATTTAAATAAATTTAATAATTAAAAGGAATTATTAATGATCGTTTGAAATGGATATATTAAAAATAGAAATTGTGAAGTATTTACCATAAATAAAATATTACTAGATTTATCTAATTAAATAAATGAAAGAGCAAAAAATATGTTAAACGGTTACAAGACTTCAATACTTTAAACACTCACTACACTTCTTTCTTTGGTGTAAGAAGTTGATTATTTTTGCTCACCTTCAGACTTTTGGCTCCCAGAGCCAGCAGGTATTATGATAACTTTTGTAGAGAGAGGAAGATTGATACCATGAGCAGAAACAAACTTTGCAACCTTTTCTTCTCCATTATCATCCGATTTTTCATCCAGGCTGCTGTTACTTCTGCTTCGTTTCCCTGTGGACAAAAACCTTTGGTAACATGATCATCCTATATCCTGGAAGGCATCTTTAAGATGACTTGGCTTCGAGAGCTATCAGCCCGGTGCTTTCAGGAAGATGGTTTGCCCTACAGCGTCTCAGAGGACAGCGTCTGTTCCGTGACCCAGTCGGAGGACTTCTCAGATATAGCAACAGACTTTCTTCATATTTCTAGATAAGATCTCCTTCCAACAAAGAGATAGTGTTGTGAATCAAAAATGTCTTGCCGCACTTCTTCTTGTCATTACCTTGTCAAACTTGTCCTGGCAACCAGCCAGCCTCCATCCAGGTGAATGTTATGAGGTGTTTTACATCCAAAACAAAATTCAAGGCAGATTTGAATGAAAAAATGAGTTTTGTACACATTGACCTTACTAATAAAATAAAATAATTGTTTTCTTTCATTGCATTTAGTTGTTTATTTTCTAAATTGTACTAGCAATAAATTTAACTGCTGAAGTAGGTCAATTTTGGAAATATGATTTTCAAAATTAAAGTAAATATACTGTCATTTTTTATGTATATTATTTGAATATATAGTTCATTGTCAAGTTACAGCAAAAACAATAACAAATGAGTTCAATACTGTTCAAAAATACTATGCCACTTGAGTAAATGCAACATATCTGCTTGAAACAATGGCCAAACTGACGGAGTTGTGAAGCACGCAACCTGGACTCAACCTGCCTTTTTCGTATGTCATCTCAGAGATGCCCTCCAAGCTGTAGGACATCACACTGCCCGCAGGCATACGAGCTGGGAATAATTTCAAGATGTCCCCTCTGACATGGTGTACAAGTGCAACGGGTTCATTTGGCTAGACTGAATATGTCAATACATGTACATTGACTGAGATTCTGATTGTGTCAATATGAATACGTTATAATATTTTTGTTACCATGCTCTGACTCTGTGCCAGAACTCTGTAAAACTTACTGGAATCTCCGAGTACAGATACAAGTTTAATCTATGAAGTGCGTTAAGTGATCCTTGTCTGCAAACTAGGCAACTTCATTGTTGACCCCATCAGTGTAAGGTAACGCACATCAACGCAACTCTCATGTGACACAAGATGTGCCGAATTTTTATCATGCAATTTCCTAGCAATATAGTAGAGCCACACTAGACGACACTAGTGCCCCTATCCTTTCGTTCAGTAGTTTTGTTCAAAATTCCAAAATAGAGAGTTGAAACTAGTTGAAATGTCCTGCCTAGCAACAATCTGAATTCAGTAGAATTCAACACAAAAATTCCTTGGGCTCCTCTACCATAAAATAAACATTCTCACTTATTGATCACCTATGTGGTTATAATTTGGGCATTTTATGATCTTAAAGGTACTTTCATTATCATCATATAAGTGTGAAAAACATATAATTGTAAAATGCATATCGGAAATAATTTAGCATGGGAAGTATAGGAATTTATCTGCATCATAAGCGAAACATATAAGTTCAAAACGTATAAATGGAGTTTCACTTAATGTATTATAATATTATTAGTAACATATTTTACTGCCTTCCATTTTTGCTCACCTTCAGTTTTTTGGATCCCTGAGCCAGCAGGTATTATGGTAACTTTTGTGGAAACAGGAAGATTGAGGTCATGCGCAGAAGCAAACTTTGCAGCCTTTTCCTCTTGGTCGTCTTGTTTGACTTTGTTTCCTTCTTTCTCTTCTTTGACAGGCACTCTTATGCTCTTTTCCTCCTTGATAGTGTGGCTCTTTTCTGTAACAAATTATTTCGCAGGATTTAATATGAGTAGATGGAAGATTATCTGAGATATGTGAGACCAACACAACTTCAGACACAAACTAGTGGGGCTACAGAATGGCTCAGAATCTACTTTCTCACACACCAGTTAGTTTTCTAATCTCTTTCATCTGGGCTAGCTTTCTTGTATTCCCACACCCTCTTCCCAGCTGTTGGCACCCAAACAATTTATTTTTCTCCACATTTTCTCAATTTTTTGTCCTCTAATAGTAGACGTGAAATAACTGTTTAGGAATTTTACAGAAGAGTAAAAGAATCCTATATGGAAATTTTCAATGAAAAATATGGAACTGTTCTTGAGAAAATGTTTACGTGTTTTTGAAAATGCGCAATATTGAGCACATTTTCACAGAAAACATGAGTTTTTGAGAATGTTCATCAGAAATCCTTTAAAGCCAATGTGCTCACAAATGCAATGATGTTTAGAAAATTACCACAATGCAAATATTAACAAAATACAAGATATTAAAAAAAATACATTTATGCAGTGGTGGCTCGTGCTTAGATTGCACAACCCTCAGGTAATCGAAAAAGATCGTATATTACCTTAGGAATATACATTTTCCTTTTAACATCATTCAATATTATAGAAAATGCAGCAATATCAATGTATATGAAATCATTTATAACCAAAGATCGTCCAAATGACACACACTCTGGCTTCTGGTGACTCCCAGGTATTGCACCACGGTCTTGGCTGTTACTGCATTTACTCTTTGGTGTTTTCTTTTAACACGGGGAACATCCAGCCTTTGGTGACATAACCATTTGGAAGGGGGGCTTGTCTACGAGCGCTGCGCGGGGACTGAGGCAGTCCGAGGGTATACCAATATTCTGTCTTCATCTACTCAACCTGCAACTTAATTTTATGAATTTCGCATGTTATTGAGAGTAAACAAGTTCAGTCAAATATTGACAGTATTCACCACATTCTATTTGGAGATTTTGTTTTTATTTGATATTACGTTTGCTGATTCAAAAAGTACATTTGATGAGTTTGTGTAAAGTTAGCCGTTCTGGAAGGAAGTCCCTTCCTCTCTCTCTCTCACAGTGTGCACTTTGCGGTTTCGCTGCAGCCAGTCTGCCCAGAGCCTGCCAGTAGTCTGCAAGCAATATTCTGAATACGAATGTGTGTAGAATATCTTTCATTATTGCAATATGTAAAAGGGTAGTGAAGTTTTCAAAATAAATAATTTTATTTGTATAAAACGTTTCCAAATAAGGAGTTTGTGCAGCACTGGAAATCAAAGCCAGAACAAGACTTGAATAAGAAAGCATAAAGATGTTCTTTCATCATTTTGTTGGAAAAATCTTAGAACCCAGATGGCTCGGAGTGGAGCATCTAGCATCAATTTTCACCAAGGCTTCACTAAACCAAAACACAAATGATGCATGGAGCTCAAGGACTGTTGAATATTAGATCTTCAGTATTGCTTCCACAGGAGTGAATTCAATTCAATTCATCAATAACATCGACACTTTCCCCTGAAGACAATACTTTCTGATCCTGAAGCTAAGTACCATTTTGATTGATCAATGAACAATTGATTCATCTAATTTTCAATTGTCTCCTTTCTGTTTTCTCCTTACCACCCCATTCTACGAGTAACCTGTTATATGGTAGATGTGTGACTCGTGAGCTGAAGATTTACTTTGAAAAAATAGAAGCTGTAATTATGTTATAATACACTTATGTGCAGTGCTTGATTTCTGACTGAAAGCACCGAAATGGCATTTCGGTAGGAATAATTATTAAATTATTTTGTAAATATATACCAACTATTTCTATTAAATTAATAATTAATTTAGGGTGCATTTCAGGACCTAAAATTTTATAAATCAAGCACTACTTACGTGTGAGTTGATCTAAAATGTTTTTCATTTCATTTCAATCTTCATTAATATTAATTTCTTACCAGAATGTTTTCTTCTTGGATGTAGCACTCTGAATTTTGAAACCTTTCTTTGTTGTGTTGAAGATAAATTTCCTTCGAAATATTTATCAATGACTATTCGCTCTGCTTGAACAACACATTCAGGCACTGTAACATTGCCATAATTATTAACATCATTAACAAGCGCATACAAGAATCTAATACGAGTTATACACAAAGCAAATATACCACTAGTTACTTACAGTTTGTTGTTTGTTTAGAGCTCTTCACACCATTGACAGAGCTTGCCAATTCAGATGGATTAGTTGCATTCCTTACCCTGATCTCATTTGTACTCGCTTTTGTTGGAAGAGAAATGCTTTCAGGATCTAGAAAAAAGTCGCACATCATAGTAAATAACTGATAAAAACAATTACTGTATTGGGTTCCCTCATCATGACAGTTGATACTGTATACTTTCACCGATATGTCAAAATAAAGATAAGTAATATACAGTAAAACTTCACTTTTATGATTTTCAAGGGACAGAAAGGAAAAATATATAAGTGAGAAATATGCATAACTGAATTTGAATATTATGAGTAGGAATGTGATTTATATGCAACGAAAACAGCAAAATATGCACATATATATGTAATTATATTTGGTAATATAAGCAATTAAAAAAGTATACAAACTAGTATAATGTGCACGTATAAAAAAGTGTAATGTGGGAAATATGGTTAAAGAAATTAAAAAAACAGAAACCATATAAATTATTACAAGCGACAAACATTATGTCAAGGGCTTAATTTTTGAAGAACTCTCATTTCTTAGAAAAATAATGGGAGATGCAGAGAATGTACATTTCACAAAATAAAACAATGTAGGTATTAAAACAAAAATACGACTTCCGCTCAATTCACGGGTCTGATTCTTTTAACACCACTTCACATTTGCACCGTGTGTGGGTACATGTAGGCGCTCAGCAGATGCACTGTTTTATTTTGACTGATTCTGCCGATGATAAGTCTTGGCGAGCTTCTCAAGTAGCAATGCGAGGCGAGCAACAATGCTGATCTGTGGCTATGGCAACATAAACAAATTCTCGAAAGCCCATTGCTTCAAAGCAGGTCACATGATGTACCATAGCAAGTGGCGAGAGAACTGTCAGAGCACTTCCTTTTTGAAGATGAGTAAAAAAGTGCGACACAATTATGCAAATATGCGAAAATTGGCAATTATGGTGATGTATGTCACAATATGCAAAATAAAAATAGTTTAAATTGATTCTAAAAACCTCAAAACATATACAACTTGTTGAAACGGGACATTTTAGTTTACAGAAAAAAATGCAAATGCATATAAATCACAACCCTCATTATGCGCAAAACAAAAACTCAATACTTTTACAAAGGTATGCTCCACTCTTGGACCTGCTTGCAGGAACTAATGTTAATTTTGATTTATTTAGTCAAAAAACAGTAAAACTGTATGTGACGTATTGTGGAGAGGCACCTTTTGTGCATGTTTTCTTGAGCTCCAGAATCTCTTTCCATCATTTGACCTATAAATAGTTAAATTATGAATAAATGATTCAAAAACAGCTAAGTAAGCAATTTTTTAAAACTAAATATTTTCACATGTGCGCATAGTGAAAGTTAATTTATGACAAGAAGCACAACAATGAGCTATCTCAGCATTTGCTCAATGGATAATGGGAACCTGATAGAGAACGGAAGCTTAAGTACATTAATTGTTTCTTAGAAGACATGCACGCCAAGCATAGGCAAGCCCAGTGGAAAAGAAAGCACTGATATTTGCACTTTATGCAACCAGTCCTTTAATGTCAGTATAAATCTTTGATTTCCTTAAGTTTCAATATTTCCTTTAAACACACTGAATTTTTAAAATGCAATGTTGGTGAATGTTATGCAAAGCCTCACCACACACACTAGAACTCCTGTTTTTTCATACTGTAGTTTTGCCCAAAATTCCAAAATGGTAAGTTGAAATTGTTTGAAATGCCCTGCACAGAGTTGAAATTAAACAACCTGAAGTCAGTAAAATTCAACACAAAAATTCCTTGGGCTCCTCTACAATAATGTAAACACTCTCTATTGGTCACCTATGTCATTATCATTTGGACATTCTATGGCCTTAAAAGGGACTTTCATTATAAATGTATAAGCATGGAAAACATATAAATGTAAAATGCACATCAATTTAACATGGGAAGTATAAGAATTTATCAGGGACTTACAGTAAAACTGTGTTTATTCATTGTTTTTTGTAATTCAACAATCATAATAATAATTATAATAATCCGGGGTCATGATGTAAACTCACTGAACCCCTAAAAGGGTAGTGGCCTCCTGTCAGAATGAGGTGGTGGTTCTACTTATCTCTTTAGGTGAACCAGTCCTTAAGAGATGATGATTAGGGATACTACTAATAAAATGCATTCTAACTGCAACTTACAATGATGTGCCTCGGTGTTATTCACTTGCTCAGTTGTACCACTTGCATTTTTAATCAACAATTTATCGTTTGCTTTTGCTACTTGAGTTTCCAAGTCTGAAATATTTCAACATAGGGAGATCCTTGAGATCCTACAGTAACAACTCTTCATTCATAGAGCTATTATTCAAATTCAGTAGCTGTAACATTTACCTGATGAAAAGGGATTTTTTCTCACACGCTTGATCCTGACCCCTTTGCCTATTAGTGGTTCTATTCCACAATTTTCTTCTAAATTTAATTGCTCAGGATGGGTGAGACTGTCAGGATCTGAAAGATGCAATGATAGAAAGAAGATAAATTGAAATGCAATTGAACTGCATGCTGGCAATTATTTAATCAAGATATTTACTCACAAGGATGTTTATTTTTTGAGCTCCGATTTGAGACAGACGCATTTGCAGTGTCCAAATTTTCACGTGAATTTATCTGCCCAACTTGAGCACTATCTTCAGGAGCTGAAATGCATAAAATGACAAATGGGTTTCATCGCATGAGCAGTAGAGTGGTTGTTGTTGTTGCAATGTCAAAATTTATTCAATCTCTGGGACTTCTCCAAATTCACAAGTATGCTAAATATACATTTAGTAATATCCCGTGTAACATTGTGAGGAGCTTAGTAGTTATTTTGTCATAGCAGCCTTTCATTATATTGAAAAACATCAATAATTAAGAACATCTACTACCATATATCCGTTGCAAGATCTCTATTACTTCAACATGAATTTACCAATGATAAAGCTTATTATTTATTAGAAGAAAGATATATTAAATAATTACATTGCATTATTATAATTACATTAGTTTCAAGTTTCCTGTATTTTCCTCCTAATCTTTTAAATAGCATTTAATAGTTATTTTATTCTGGTTATGTGTGGAGTGTAATGTTCACTTGTTCACCCCCTCCACTCAGCGTTACTAACCTAACAAAAAGTAAAGGGTTACAAGGATCTGAGGATCGGATATGTACAAGTAAACAAAGTGATTATAAGACAGATTTACGCATGTTTGTTACAGAGGATTCACACAACTTGATTCAATAACAAACATTATTGAATTGAAATCCCAGTTACATGATGTACAAAGTTAAGGGAATGGTTTACTTCCATGTGAATGACTTAATTTTGATGAAACACAAATCAACAGTATTAAAATATTGGGCACAACGTGCACAATAAAAAAGTAGTGTTTCGCTTGGTGGCTGATCTGAAGTGCCTCACTCCATGATTTCCCGTCTTAGTTTTCTGAGGAGAAAATATTTCAAAACATCTTCAAACCTCAATTACGCACACGAAACCAAAAGTAAAACCAGAAAAAAATGTGCAAAAATTTCACACTACATGGCAAAGAGTGTGTGAATTTCACGGTTGGTAACCTATGTGTTTTACAAGTAGTGAGGGTAATTTATGAACAAGCGAATGTCGCACACTGCTTGATAACTAGCAGTTCACCAGAATACTCAAGATTCATCATTCATTAATTCAAAAACGGTCCACATGCCATCTTTGGTTGTCAGAGTAGCACGATCTGGAAAGACTAACCATCTTGCTAGTACACAAAGCTCATTAAGTCTCTGGCTTCAAACCTCTTTAACTACATACAAAATATCCAATTTACTGAAACGTTTTGTTGGACAAGTTAGACAGAATCAATTAAAACTGGCAACAAAATTATTAGTGTAGACCAACCTTAGCAAGAATGCATTCAGCACAGTTGCACTGAATTCCAAAAATTGATATAAATGCATTTTCCTTTTCTCTTTTGCACCTCTATGTCTCTTCAATAATTCTAATGAATGCATCCCTACATCTCCTTTTTCAATGAAAATTGTCTCTACAAATCCTAACACAAGTAATTACTCAAACAGGATATTTACTCACGAGAATATTTGTTCCTTGAGCTCATAGTTGTTTGTTCTGTCGTGTCAATCGCACCTCCATTACGATTTATATTTTGAGTCAGAGGTTCTACTTTAATATCACACTTGGAATTTGCAACCTCAAAAGTAGATTTCACAGAATCTTCAGGCACTAAATTATCTGGTATTGATGTTGACTCAGATGTCAGGGAATACACTGACTGGATGTGAATAGTAGAAGTACTATCAAGAGTATGTACATCTGCTTGTACTGGAGCAGGTGTTGGACCCAAATTGGTAACATAACCAGGGTTAATTTTATTCATAAATTTGGAGTCAGATTCATCTTCAGAGCACTGCTGTAATATTGGAGTTGTTATTCCTTTCATATTACAATCAAAAATTTGAGAACCACTTTCTTCTGAAAGCTAAAAAGCAAGAAATTATTAGTATATATTCTAGGCCTATTCTAACAAATACACAAGTATTTCCTTTTGATTTTGACTTAATACTCACAAGTTCTCTGCCCCTAGTGTCCAAACCAATGATCTGCAGTGAATTTGCTACGTCCAAGAAAGTATTGAGCTGTGTGTGAGGTATCTGCACACTACCATGGTACACATATTCTAAAATCATCTTCAAATATTTGTATTCAATATCTTTAAACACAATAATGGGTTGTTGATTCGTATCTTGAGAAAATAGTAACTGAAAACAATACAGAACAATATATTTTGTCACCATGTGAAACTTCTAATCTTTCACACACACACACACACACACCCCTCTTCTAAATATTACATATATGGAGATTGCAAGTCACTGGTTTAGACCATCAAAATGGAACTTATCTTGTTACATGATAATATTTCTCTAAATCAATACTTACTGGAAAGGATCTAGGATAGATTCCATAGCCCTTTAAAACCCAATTATTTTTTTCTTTCCAATTTCAAATAATGTTATTTTCTTTTTAATTCTAGATTTAAAAATTTGTCACAATATTTTTTTTAACATTGCATTTCTAGGATTGGAATGGGTGTACCCACACGACCATGAGTCATGTAATCATGATTTCAGAATTTCTAAAATGAAACTAATGAATTCATTGTTTAAAAGAAAAAAAGAATATTTTAACATAACATTTAACTTACATTTTTACATGAAAATCTTTGTAACAATTTTTTTTTTTTAAACAACATAAACAAACTTTTCAATTCTTACAGAGAATTTAGGAATGACTCTTGTAATTATTGTTATTTGCAATTGGTCTTCATCAAATTTCCAGTTTTTAAAATATAATAAATCTTTGTGAAATTTGCAGCCTGGACAAAAAGTTTCCATCAAAATACTGAAATAATTACTTCGAACTTCTGCCTCAACGTTAATATTTGAAAAATCTTGTAGCCTAGAAAAATCCTTCGACTGAAAAGAAGTTTTATGCCACAAAAATCATTTGGTTATCTTTTTCTTTGCTTTTTGAAACATTTTTTTCTGGATTGTGCACACCTGGGAACATTGATGACACAATAGGCTTGTCAACTCTGTGCTGATTGTCTCCTTTTCTCCGGAGTGGATGATGTGTAATAATAATAATAATAATAATAATAATAATAACAATAATTTTGTTCTGAAGGGTTAAGTCTTATGTTTGTACATGCTGAAATAATATTCAAGGACTCAGTTTTGCAGTCATTTGATAAAGAATTTCCTACATACCGCTCCCTGCAGAATGCATCATGATTCTTGTTAGACTACTCAAATTGTAATCATTATTTAAAATATACTTAAGAAATTTGACAATCTGTGATGCCAGAGTGCTTGGACATCTAAACTAACGTTAAATTTATGAATATTAGGGAAGAAAATTATATTTGTAACATTTACTTTCAATATTGAAAATTTTAACATAAATACGTTTTTAGTTCCCTAACCACAAAACTTAATCTAAGCAATCTACTATAGCAATCTACTTGAGACACACTTCAAAAAACAATCAAATAAAAGCACAAGTTTACTAGCACAGACCCATATAATTTGAATTCCAAAAGATATGGATCCTGTGATCTCTGATTGGACTGAAAATGCAATCTAGCGGTATAACATGTAACTACTACCCTTCCTAAAACCCTCACAGTTGTTATGCACCAGTGTTTGCAATCATAGTCTCACCAGAGTCGGCAAAATTTCAAAAGACCTAACTCTCATGATCATGAGAGTCAATGGGATGGGTGATCTAAAGTGTTCCAGATCCTGTTACCATCAATATACTCGAGATTAATGATGCAGTTGATTTTTGGGCATTGTAAGAAAGGATGAATATCTTGAATTGAGAATGGCAAGCACATTTTTTTTGTGCCAAGCACTGGTGGAAATGGAGTTCATTAAGGTTTTAAAAGTATGCAACATGTGAATGGTATTTGTGAACCATTATAATATTTTGTAAAAATTGTGTTTCTTGAACAAAGCCTATTTGAGGTGAACACAAAAGACGTTATCTTCCTCTTATTATAGTAATTTATCATAAATTTCTACATTTTGGGGATGCAATTTTTTTCTTTTGGTTAGGTATTCTGTAATTATATAAAAACATGTTTCGGAAATGTAAAGACCATATAAAATTATAATTAATTTTTATTTCTCACAATATTTCTTACTACTATTGCTTTCATCAAACAAAATCTCATTAAATAAAATGGAGTAATCACAAAGTATTTTCCATTTAAATGTGAATAAAGAAAAGTAAATAAATCTTACATTTCTATATTCACATTGAATGAATAAAGAATGATAAATAAACAAGTAATGGTTTGTACACAAGAGTGCAGAATGTGTTTAGTATTCTAGCATTAATGAATGTATATTTTCAATCAGTAAATGCTACTAGAAACTTGTAAGTCTACAGGTTCAGACATAATACAATACTATTATTCAACTGCAGCTTTTTGGATGCAATGGCACTAAATTTCAGCAAGTTTGCCTTCATGCCTTGAAATCATCACTAGATTTTGCTTTCCTCATTAAAATTAGCTAGAAAATTGTATAATTAAGTACCTGAAAGTAAGGACTACATGATGACAAAATGATTCGATGAGCCTTAAGAAATCGTCCTCCAGCTGCCAGAGTACAGTCTACCAAAACATTGCTTTCCAAAAGATTTTCTAGGGTTTTCAACACTGTATTAGAATGATCATCTCCTTTGAGACATAACATAGGCATTTTCAGAAGCTGAAATAACAAAAAAACAACAACATTGAAGCATCCTTGTTTACATTATAATTTTTGAAGGCAAATATATACCTTTTTTCTACATGCAAGAAAATTACAGAAATAACATTAAAACAATGACACAAACGTTTAGTTACCTTACTCAAAAAGTCACAGTACACAAAATAACTTCTAGACGAAGCTTAAACTTTGTCAAGGTAAAATGCACAACACTTCACAACCGTTTAAATTTTACACCTTCTAATGAAGTGAAGACAAATTTCAGTAATAGATAAAAAAAACTGTTTTAAATATCACACCGAGGAAGTTTGATTTCAAGTGTGTAACGCGATGTAGAATCAGCTGTTTACAACAGTTACAACCACGTTTGCATAAGTTAGTTTACATCGGAAGGTCATAAAACAACGTAGGAAATATTTATTGACAATTATCTTCTTGTAACTAGTGCTGCCCTCTGTGGCAGGGGGATCAGTAAAGTTGTGGGAAATATGAATGTACGGATAATGTTGACACTTCAAAAAAACGTCTGTACATTGCATACTATTTTATGAAGAAACGTATTACAGGCAGGTAACCGTTTTCCAATATGAGTCTGAAAATTATCTGTAAATTTTATGTCTGTTACTTACTGATAAGGTCAAAATCTCATTGAGAACTGAAAGATTTACTCATAAATAATACTGACTCTTCTCTCTAATTGTAAAGCACGTGATGTAATCTACTCACTTCCGCAAGGATATAAGGAACGATAACGCGGGCCCGTGGGCGAAATGGCGTCTAATTTACTAATCTCAAACTTTTAAAGTGAATTGACGTTTGCTACGCATGTCTACGAGTAGTTTTATGACGAGGCTCCGGTCTTCTTCCTATGTGATCAACATAAAACATCCTTGATTCTGTCCAATGTATTTTATTCCAAATTATCTTTTTTGTCGAATGCTTTACCGAACTTTTTTGTTGCACCGTAAACTCTTTGCTATGCATGTCGAAGTACATGAGGCTCTGGCCTTCGGCCTTAGCGATTAATATTAAACATCCTTGAGCCAGTTAAATGTGTGATTTCCAACGCATTGTGTACTAAACTACATTTTTAATTAATTAAATTGCGTAATTATCATTAGAACTACGAAGCAGAATCCCTTAGTTACCGCCACTGTTCTTTCATTCGTTCAACGATCTCGCGACATCATAGTCGATTTGGTACAATGGGGGTAAGACACTTAAATTACTATACAAAATTAGCACCATTGTCAGAAAATGTGCAGATTATACCCCCCGGGAATATGAAACGCTGAAGCCTAGAAAATCTGGACTCAACATGTGACAAGTAACTACGAAAAGAATTCACCAAACACGCATCAAAGAATATATTATAGCAAATCGTATCCGGGCAAAACACGTATCCCTTCATGTCCTTATCTGCCCTTATCCTCTACCAGTGGTACAAACAATAACCAAACACAGGTTAGTCGCAGGTCACTAAATGGCTTGGGACAATTCTGAAGTATTTGATCAGGAAATTCATTATTTTAGACATTCTTCCGAAATTCTCCATATTTATCAAACTACCAATTTACTAAGTTTTCACTTGGTCACAGGGAAACTTTACAATATTCACCAAATTATGTTAAGAAATATGTAAACTCTTTGCAACAGGCTCGATAATTTCTGTTTCTAGTTTGGCCCAAGGGGGGCGGTTTGTAGATTTTTACATTTTGAGCATTGCTTTATTTTTATTGACAAACTACGTGCGATGGTTTGGTGTTGGCAGGTGGTAAGTGTTTGACATAACTTCGTAACGTATAAAATATATATCATTTTAGTTCAACATTTATGTATTTACTCCAAATGTGATCTCATGATTGATTTTGGACTAGCACAACGTTAGCTGACAACATTACATGTCGCATGTTATTATAACATTGAAAGATGAGAAAGAAAGAAACAAGAAAGTTACCGTAACGAGGTAACTCAGACATTAATTAGGCCTCATTTACAGTGGAAAAATAAACGTATCGTTACCGCCAAACCTAAAAATGAGCTACTAAGCGAGGGCATGTACAATGACTTGACGTACGCGTATACTAAATCCATAGAGTTCACTAGCCCTACGCTTTTACGTATAAGTTTATGTCAGAATTATACCGAAGACCAATCAGAAAGCAGCATGAAAAAAGAAATTTACAACAAAATCCGAAAGAACCAAATTGGAGGTCGAAACAGCATAAGTTGCACGCCCATATCTCTATTTATTGCCATGCCAAAATCTATAAGTTTAAAATATTTACGACAGATTTCATTTAAAGCTCCTTACAATTACAATAATTACTCGCATATACGAAAGATTTAAGTCGAGGAAAGACGAAGAAAATGCTAAAAATGAATCGATCAACACGTTGAATTGTGACTGGTTCAGGTAAAACTTACGTTTTACAATGGCGGATTAATACTAATTAGGATCTAGGCGATTGCAAATGACAGGGTGGGTGCCCCGTTTGTATTTACTGTCCCCCTCACATTGTTATTAGTAGGGCTGTGATTTATATGCTGTTGTATATTTTTTTCTGTTAACTAAAACATCCTGTTTCAAGAAATTGTATACGTTTTGAGTCTTTTAGAATCAATTTAAGCAATTTTTATTTAGCATATTGTCGCATATATGACCATAATTGCATATTTTTCTCTAGTTGGGCCAAATTTACATATTTGTGTTGCATATTCACCTCTTATCCGCGGAAAGAAGCCCGAAAGTTACAGTTCCGTCAGGGTGTAAGCGACTCTGACAGTTCTCTCGCCATTTGCTATGTTTCATCATGTGATATGCTTTAAAGCAATGGGCTTTCGAGGACTTGTTTACGTTGCCATAGCCACGGATCAGCGTTACCGCTCGCCCGACTCATAAGAAGGAGCTTAGACTTAGCTGGAGAAGCGCATTAAGACCTGTCGTCGGTAGTATCAGTGGAAAGGAAATGTGCTTCCACCAAGCGCCTATCATACCCACATATGGCGCAAACGTGGAGTGGTGTTAAAAGAGACCCGTGAATTTGTCGTGAACTGAGAGAAAGTCATATTTTTGTTGCAATACCTAAATTGTTTTATTTTGTGAAATGTACGTTAACTGCATCTCCCTCTGCATTATTTTCCTAAGAAATGAGTTTTCTTCAAACGTAAGCCCTTGATGTAATGTTTGTAACAATGTGTATAGTTTGTATATACCTTGTAACAATTTATATAGCTTCTGTATATTTTTTTACTGTAAACGTATTTTCCCCATTATACTTTTTATTTATTTTTACGCTTACACATTACACTATTTCGCATATTTTTCTTTTTGAGTTGCATATATTACCAAATGTATTTACATATATATGCGCACATTTCGATGTTTTTAGTGAATATAAATCACAGCTCTAGATATTAGGGTATGCATTCTGAATTTGTACATTTTAAAAAACTGTTGAAATATTTTATTTTATTACATTTTCGAAATCCCAGAAAAAGTATAAACAAAAATACTTTGTTCTTTGTCTGTTGTCTGTTGACTTTGGGTTCCGTAATAAAAAATATAGTTTTCTTTTACGAAACGGTACTACTCACTTTTCACTTTTGCTTAAAATGTACTCACTTTTCATTTTCATTTCCTTACATGCTTTCATTGAATTTCATAGTTGCCTTCATGAGCTCAAAATGTCTCGAAAAGTAATACAGGGTTACAAAAAATAGATGCCTGACTCGTTGAATTTTTAAAAACGTTTTTTAAAAAAATGTTTCACGTCGGGGGCCCTTGCCCATTGGGGTCCTTAGGCAATTGTCTAGTACTGTCTATTGGTTAATCCACCACAGACGATCCAGCAACGTTCGTTGTTGTAAATGCTTTTTACTTTCTCGATATCGCTTACGGAGTAGAGAGAAAAGTTTGTAATGCTACGCGAAAAAACGGCGAATTTTCGTGAGAAAAACTCATATTACAGGCTACCAGGTAAGGGTACCAATCCACGAAAAAGTGGATAAATCTAGCTTGCTAAATTTAGAAAAAATTCTATAACACGTGATGTATCTTGAATCCGTGTTCTTGTGTGTCGTTGATACCGAAAAATCGAATGACGGCAAAACGTCTATCAGTCCGTCCGTCTGTGAAGACGCTAGCGGCTAAACCGTTCAGCCGATATTCTTCAAAATTGATATTCCCTAATCGATCTGACTGATGTCGCAGCGTCTTGAATTTGAAACACTTTCAACAAAAAGGGACTCAATCGTTTTTTTATTAAAGTATATTGATGAATAGTGTAAAGGGCTTAAGAGAATGATGCAGGTCTCATTTTCGTTGAAATCTGATATTTCGATAATTGAAAACAATCAACATTTTTCGGCGTCTTTCTACGACTACAATTATAAAGATAGAGTTTTCCCCGTAATCAAATCTGTTTCTTAAAGATAGATTTTTGAATAAGGCCATGTTCAATTGTTCGAAAATTTGAGTACTTTTCGCGTAAGTACGTAAGTACGGGCGAGAAACTACGTCCTGTTTTAGCACCTCCACTTTTTGCGTGTAAATTTTACAGCTTTTACAGCATTACGTTACGGTTGCGTTCGCCTAGTGAATGATGACTCGAAAGCGAAAACTAACTGGCAGGACGAAGGGCACTCTCTTCATGTAGTTCGGATGACAATTGGAAATTACCGCTACAGAGCTCAAAGATATACAGGTGTCTCACCAACTATGAGCCACCCCCATAACTTCTAAACGATTCACAATATCGAAGTGCATTTTTCGTCCAACAATGCGGACTCATGGGACACGGAATACGCCCGAGATATATTGTTTAAAGTAGGTTTAGTTTTATATAAATTTAATCATCTTTGTTGTTTTTTTATGGAACTATATATTTTTCTTATCAGCAAAGGATAGAACAGAAAAGAGAAATACAATGATGTATCATACGTTAGTATTTTGATAGTAATTTGAGAATTAAATTAGATTTTCTAACATGTAATTTTAAATTAAACGTAAGTCTCGGCCACTCATACTTACTAGTCTCGTCGCCGCGAAAGCCACCTTCCCTGAATGCAGGAGTTGCGAGGGCTGGTGCAAGAAATATTGTCCGTTTAATGTACAGCAGGTCAGGAAATTTCATTATATACTCAAATTACTATCAAAATACTAACATTTTTTATTAACTTCTGCTTTATTCACAATTAGTTATACATAACTTTCGGTGAATGTTAGAACATATGTACATACACAAAAACACAGTTTATTATTGGGACAGTGATGTTGCCCAGTGGCAACTCAACTGAATCTGTACACGAGTTCTAAAGGAGTATGTCTTGCCAGTCGTCGTGTGTCCTCGCTGTTGTCCAGTAGGTTTAGCGCCAGGTAGTTTGGATGGTTTTCAAGCCTCTGCTGGTATCTGAAGCTGGAACTGGTGATTATTTCTTTAACAGTTTTTACTTGCAAGTCATTATGAAGAATTACATTGGAAATATATCAAGGAGCATTAGCAGCAGCGCGCAATAGCTTTGACTGAAACCTTTGTAATATTTCTAGATTTGAGTTGCTTGCAGTACCCCATAGTTGAATGCCGTAGGTCCAGATTGGCATTAACTGTACTTTGAAATACTAACATATGATATATATAATTGTATTCCCCTTCTTATCATCTATCCATCCGCAATTTACCCACCACGCCAACTACTTGGAACAGCTCTAAAATTCGGACTAATGAGAACACTCGGTTTGGGGTTCTAGGCTATACATAGATACGATTTCAAAATATGCGAGTGGCGGCGGCCGGCTCGGCCACCACCCAGCAGCCCCTGCCACGGGGGGCGAGGGGTTGAGGAGGGGGGGGGGGACGCACAACACACCTCCACCCTATATACTCCACCATAAATATTCATCCATCCCTCCACATAAAGGTAGTAAGTACAACTAGAGTGTTCACGAGCGCTAGTGTTCCCACTGTAGATTGAAAGCCTACGCCATTTTGTTGGCAACAAATGAGAACCTTCTGTGAAGTGTAAAGAGTGATTGTTTGGTAGTGAGCGTTTTTCTGGAGTAATGCAGTGTTTTGCCGATTATGAACTCAAGCTCTAGTATTAAAATGGGGATTTCCTGTGCTGCAATAAATTGCTGCAACAGGCATAAGATAGGAATTTGCATTTCCTTCTACCGGTAAGGGTTTGAACATGTGGAATATATTACGCATAATACACTTCTTCTGTATTTACCTTAACTTTTCGTATTGCATTATTTCCCTCTTGCGAAGAAAGACCTTTGCGAGGAGTGGATAAGAAAAGTCAGAAGATTGGGGTTTAAACCTACACATCACCATGTGTACTGACCATTTCGAAAACAGCTGCTTTCAGCTTATAGCCAGTACTCAGGCAATGTAGTAAAATTAATTTCTCACTCCCTTTTTAAATCATGTTATCCATTGAAAGTATATTAATAAATCCAATTTATCATGTTAGTTATCTCTATGAAAGTGTATTACATAATTTGACATGATTTTTGTGTCTCCACCATGACTCCGCCGCCACTCCAGCATCGTCCTGTTTCACTGATTCATTGAGCAAATGCTGAGATGGCCCCTTGCTTTGCTTTTGAACGTAAATGTAGCTTCACGCGTTTACACATGCTACGCGTTGCTGTTTTACGCGTTTTCACATGTTTTATTGACCTCCTTTTGCTTGTAATGATAGGAGTAGAGGTAAGGGCCAGTTACTATTTTGTTAGCAATGTAGAAAAATCATACCTGCAATTCGTTTACCGATGCAAATATGTCTTCTATAACTCGTGAACGAAAATACCTTTGTTTTTTAAAATATTGCTAATCTCGCGCTTGTTTCAAATTTATTTTTATTTATTTTAAACTTTTACTCATCTTTCAACTATTTATAGTTAAAATGATGAGAAGAGATTCTGGAACTCAAGAAAACGTGCTCAGAAGATCTTCTCCCCATACGTCGCATGCAGTTTTTACTGTTTTTTGACTAAATAAATATAAAAATAATATAAAAATATAAAGTCGTTTTGGTGCACCTTGCTCGGCGATGACGTGGCGCCGCCGAGGATGCGAGTGGCGGTGGACGCAACTATCGTGTTACTGCCACTGCAGGATTAATTCGACCCCAAATGCCAAATACATTATTGTATATACGCTCATAAAGCTTGATTAAATTTAAACAGAAATTACGCAAAAAATACTAACTTTTACAAAAAATTGAACATGATATTTTTTAAAGAGCTAATTTTGTACAACAGACTTTGTTTGAGGCAAAAATCTGTCTTTAATTTTGTAGTTTTCATTTTGTTGCGATTTTCGAAAAAAAACGAACATCCAAAAATGAGATTAGCATCAAGTTTTTTTCGTCCGTTAAATATGTGGAATAAAGGAAAATTTGGAGCGTGTTTTGTGAAAAAAAATCGTAAATTTCAAGAGCATTTTATTAAATTACATTACAGAATAAATGTTTTGTAATTTTTGAAAAAACAAAACCATAGAGCAAAGTGATGTTTATATCATCTCTTAGAGTAGATTTAGCTCAATCCCTATCAAAATTTTAAAGAAAAAAATTTGAAGCTGTTTTTGAGAAAATCTTGTTTTTGTTGTTTTTTTAAATTGAAAATATTGCTCGCAATATTGTACGAAAACAACTAAAACTTTGATAACAATTTAGATGACCTTAATGAACGGACTTACTATGGAGAACAAATTTTATTTAAAAGAAAAATATCTACCTTCAATTTTGTAGTTGTAGGAAAACACCCGAAAAATTTCAAAATTTTCAAAAATTCAGTTGAGCATTGACAATCTGATCGGTAGTTTATCACCAATCAACACCGGGGGCAATGCCGGGAAAGTACCCTAACAAACTGGCCACGGACAGCGCACAATTTTTCCAATCTTTTCCTTGTCCTATCCTCACCCCTTACTTACACACACAAGCACTACACAATGACACATATCGGGAGACTGGAAGAGTCGGAAGCTCAGAGCTTGTCCTGACTGAGACGGCGTCCCGCTGGTGGGAGATACCTCGTTGGGGAAAACTCAGCAAGCAGACGTGTAGGTCGGCGCTGGTTCTCGTCATTCAGCGGGGGGAAATCACAGCCACCTCCCGCGCTCTTAAAGCATGCCCCACGCTTACGGAATTAATGACTTTAGCACTTGACGCACCCGGAAACACGAAATAATCACTTAACAAATCTATCAATCGCTCGACCCTGTGGAAGGGAAATGGAAGCAGGGAAGGAGAGAAAAGGAAAGATCGCGCGCGGTCCGTGGCTCACATTCTGCTGTGCTGCTCATGCATTCGTGCGTTAGCGATCATGTATCTCTCACAAACCACTGGTGAGAGCGGTCGGTCTGTTAGACAGACGGCTGTTTTTTTGTTATTTTTTTGTTTCTGTTTTTTTGGCTTCAGAGATGGCATTTGTGTATAACCACATTACACACGTGACAATTAGCAGACAATTAATATGTTTTATTACCAGACGGTTGTTTGAACTGTATGACGATAATCACGTATCCCACAGTAGTAGCCATCAGACTCAGCAAGAACTTCATATCCAGGATGAACAACCCGCCAACAGTAAACTGCACGGGGACGTCATCTGAAGCAGCAACAATTGCACCTGCCTCTCGAGGCAAGGCATGCCCCGAACGCTGGCCAGCAGCATCGCGGCTGCCCGTGTGGACGTTCCGTTGCCAGCCAGCGTTGCCGCACAGCTCGCCGTCGCTACTACCGTTGCCCAGGCCACGTTCTGAAGCAACGAAACTCCGAAAGCGCTGTATTCGAGAACCGTTTTCAAATAAAACTGGGAATCCAAGAAGTAGAACAAGGATATCACTTGAGATTGGAGTATGCCGCAGTGAAGAATCAAGAGGAATCCCCGAAAAATATTGTCGATAACTGAACAAACGTCCACCACAGTGGAATGGAATTCTTGTATCTCTTGAATTTGCTGTACAGTACTAAGTTCATCTGATGGCAAGATGTCTTTAGTTACAACGCTAATTACTGTCACATTGCTTTCATTCGTTTGGTGTGTACATTCCACACTTTTTTGATTCGCTTGTAAATTCTCTAGATTTTCGGATAATTTTTGTATCTTTTTATTTATTTCATCAAATGCATTTTTTGTCGTGAGGACTAAAACACAAAAAAGATAACATTCATTAAAGACAACTAAAGGTTGCCAGACGAAGTATATGGTCTGCAACATAGTATAATTCCAAAGTACGTGCTCCACACTTAGCAATGATGCATTGACCATCCCGAAAATTATCATACCACTCAACACGCATTTCCTTCGGGCAAGAAAAATAACTCGATTTTTGTAAATATGTTCAATTTTGGATAAACATCGGAACAATCTATTGTAAGATGGAAAACGGGTTGTTGCTGCGGATACAACAGCATAAGCGGGGAATATAACACAAACAAATAGGTAACAATATTGAAAGAACAAGTAGAGTGGTATAGATGGTTCATCAACTAAATACAACACATTATGTTCGTTGGAACATAAACAGTAGAAAATAATCACTATCTGAGCACAAATGAGTATAATTGATAGCAGTATGAATGGTTTGCTTCGATGAAGGTGCAAGGACGAACAAACGGTGTATGGTGCAGTTCCAATGATTTTCATCGTAATCAATAACGGCGACAGTGATATTATAATAGAAGGAAGTTTCAGTGTTGACTTGATTCTTTGAGACATTGTGCTAAAAATTCGTTTCTCGTAGCTATTCGAAAAATTCTCGACTTGTCAGGTGTATCTGAACCAAACAGACAGTGACAGTTTCTGAATATTGGAATTAAGAAAACTGTTAACGCAGACGTCTTTCCATTTATAGTTTGAGTTCTCCCAGTAGCTCTAATTTAAGGACGAGTATGTGTGTTGTAAGTATCCAAGGCAACGTAATCAATAAATCAATACTTAACAGGTACATTAATGTAATAGAATATACGAAATTAAAACATATTCTTAAAATAGTACAATAATGAAGTGTTTGCTTAGAAAACATGTCAGATATAAATGCTTACAAACAAAATAAAATGAAATAGACTAGCTTATTGGCTAATTAAGAAACCAGAATTCTGACTTCATTAGAGATGATTCTCTAAATGATACTCTAATGATTGACAGCCTTTCAAATGCCTTTATTAATATATTTGAAACACCTGCACTTTAATGGATTATATGTGGAACAGTGGTGTGATTAAACAAGGTAAGAGTATCAATTTAAATTAAAAAGTATGTTTATACAATACGTATGCCCAATTAGTTTTCCTTGTTTTCATGAGAAATTGGGTAAGCGACACACACAAAAAAAAAACAGATCGCCGTTCCATTTCTGAAAAAAAGTACAGTCGAGTCCGGTTACAGCGTACTTCTGGGATCTAACACTTTTGGTTCACTATATCAGAGATTCAATATATCCGATGATGTCAAAATGAAATAGAATTTCTTCATAATTATTTATTTTATTAATATACATATACAACAAAATACATTAACAGCATGAACAGAAAATTTCGACATCTTCTTTTAACCGTTAAAATCAATAATTTCCAATCGTTTTCTTCTTACGATTTTTACTTTTCCGTAAACGTACGCATATACGGAGTAATATGCGTAGTATAGGGAAAGTTATTAATGCTGCGGAAAATCGATTTCGAGATTTGAACGGAAATAAACGTTTTGGGGTCTCCTGATACCGAAAAAGCGTTTTTGTTCAAAATGTCCGTCCGTCTGTCCGTCTGTCCGTCTGTCCGTCTATCCATTCGTCCGTCAGTCTATGAACACCACTAGCGCCTAAACGTACGTACAATTTTTATGCTGTCCTGAAATACGTACGATTTTTTACAAAACCTTTTTTGCATTTTCAGAAACGCCCAAACGTCATTTTTTCAAAAACCACTCCAATTTTTTTCTTCAAACATTTCGAACGGATAGTGCACTCTTTAATGTAATGTAAAGTTCATTTCGGGGTATTTTTGGTGTTTTTCGAAAATTACACAAATGTAATATTTTAAAAGATCTCTCACGGCGTTAATATACACATTTCCAGAAATTTGTAAACACTATTGTATTTGTGAGTTAAAGTGCTTAAAACGACTTCTAATGAAGTTCTTCTAAAACTCAAAAAATTTTTGTTTAAAAGAGCTTCAAACTTCGAATTTACAGTAGCGCTTAAACGCCATTTTCTTAATCACGACTCCAATTTTTTCAAAGGAAATGGCCAATTAGGGCAAGGTTTTACTGTTCTTTTATATTCTTAAAATATTTCCGTTCTTCTATTAGGAAACCGAAACATTAAGAAAATTTCAAAAAGTACTTTGGGTGGCGATAGATGGCAAGAGTATGTGGCAAGTTCGTACAGCTAGACGAGACGAAAGGAAATAGAAAACTAATAAAAAAGTCTGAGCCATTCCGTGGCACTAGTTTAGTTTTGGCATTGTGCATATCATTTCAGATTGATGATTTTTTGAGCGTTTGAGATAGATAGAAAAAATGACTTTCGTCCATTGATATTTTGAATTTAAAAAAATTTAAAACTTTTGAAACTATAAAGAAAAAACTATATCTCATTTTAAAAATGATTTAATGAGCTTTTATTTGACGTATTACATGACGCGTATTACAAATTTGAAAATAAATCTTAAAAATTGTTTTTGAATTATTTTTGAAAAAAATATGAACGCAATTGTGAAAATGATAACCACAAGATAATTAATTTTTCTACACGTCTTATAGTACTAAATGCAATTTTCTGTAACTTTGTAATATAATTTTCAAGATGGAGAAACAATGGAGCATGCGACAATGAAGCAAGAATATATTTACTACTCACATACATATATCGGCAAGCAGGGGCTGGATATGCAGACGTTATGTTCATATTTTATACACAGTTTCATTTACATTACATTTTACTTAAAGTACACACAAAAGCACCATTTTAATCATGACAGAAATTCATAGATGTCATCTGTTCAGATTTGGAGAACACTTTTGCAATTATGAAACTTTTTTAGTGTGGTAATGCATAAAATGATAGTGTGCCACGTATTCTTCGTGAAATTGAAACCCCCGTTTCAAATGCTTTCTCTTCTCCTGCTTGATCCTTGGTGGTAAAATGTCTGCATTATCACTCAGGATATTTTTCTGAACCCATGTAACGAGGAGGGTTTATTGGTTCTAAAACACTGAAAACTGGCCCTTGGTATCAAAAGTTTGATCGTTCCCTCAACTCCATCAAAGTGTCCTTTACCGTTCGGTGTTGGAAAAATGCCATTCAGCATGTGTTCCAAAGTCTTCTTTATGGTGACACAAGTTTATAAAATTATTTTTGTTTTTATAATGAGAACTTGTACCATCAGAAGAGTACAATATTTTTTTTAATAATATTTAATTTCTCTCTCATAAAATCTATTAAATGACTCTGGAATAAATGAACGGATGTGGTATCATGTTTTAATAATTCCGAAATAGCAACAAAAATTGTATGCCTAATTTATATGCCCTCTTTATAATAAATGACAAAAGCATACACCGCAACTAGTTCGTTGTTCAAGTGAATTCCTTGAATTGGGTCTTGAATTATAAATGAATAATTTTCAGAAATATCGCATAACACTATTGAATCCCCTTCTATAAAATTTTGTTTCTATTCCTTTAAAAATATTAACTGTTGTTCTGCAATAAATGAGTACTTTACATTCGTTCTGAGCTGATTGACAAATTTTTACAGAAAATCCTCTGTTGAAGAGTGGGACGTTTATCTAAGGTCGCTTTCTCTGTTGACACCCATTGCTTGTATGTTATATTTTCGAGCGTGTTGTCTTCATACAATTGCTGTGTTTGTTGTATAAGCTGAGATGATCCAGGACACTCACTACAGTGTAGTAACGATAAAACTTTAATGTAGGGGGATTGCAAATAACTTGAGCTAAGCATTCTCTAAACCTCTTAATGGTTATGAGGTTTCTTTTGAGAGTTCTGAAATATGTCCACCGTCTGTCATTATTTTGGCATTTTTATGAATGGAACAGACACTAAACTGAATGAGTGCCACTTACTACGGCTACACATTGTTTCCGTCGAAGTTCTGCAAATGTTGAAAACATTATTTTACAGTCTGGATTTCTTTCATTGAATAAAGCGAAGACTTGCTTCAAATTGCGTAGGACCAGCAATTGTACTTTCCCGTATACGTACGGATGTACGGAGTAATATACGGTTATGAAAATCTTTCTTTAAAATATGGACGTACTTTCCATGGAGCTCCCCGGACATTTTCAAAATTTTATCCAAAACGGCTCCAATTTACTTAAAACGTTTCTTGTCAAATACATATATTTAATAGGCGTAGGTCCGATTTTCAGAGTTAGATCTGTATTTTCGTAAATTTCAAAAGTTTGAATTTTTTTAGATTTTCCTTCAACTACAAAATCGAAGATAGAGAGTTTTCTTTTAAATAAAATTTGTTCTCCATAGCGAGTTCTTTCATTAAGGTCAAGTACATGTTTTTGAAAATTTTAGTGATTTCATGCAATAGTGTATGCAATAAGTGATTTTTAAAAACTACAGAAACAAGATTTTCTCAAATCGGCTCCCAATTTTTTCCTTCAAACTTTTGCTATGGACATTCGTAAATACACTCTATAAGATGGCATAAACGCCGTATGGCTCTATTCTTTTGTTTTAAAAAATACAAAAAAATATTTTTTTACTTGTCTCTCCCGTAGTTAATATTTATTTTAGCGGCAATTTGTTCACATTATATTTATGATCACATGTGCTTTAAATAATGTCAGATAAAGTTTCTCAAAACATCGACCGTTTTTTGTAAAGACTAGCTCAAAATTCCGCATTTTCAGAAACGCTGAAACGACATTTTTGTTCAAAAACGACTCTAAATTTTTTCTTCCAACTTTTCGAACGGATAGTGCTAATTGCACTCTCTAATATGGCGTAAATTTCATTACTCAAATGTAATTGTTTTTAAGATCTCTTACACAGTTAATATGAACATTTCCAGCAATTTGTAAACACTGTTGTATTTGCGAGTTAAAGTGCTTTAAATGACTTCAAATGAAGTTTTTCGAAAACTCAAAAATTTTCTGAGAAAAAGAGCATCAAATTTCCAATTTACAGTAGTGCTTAAACGTAATTTTCTTAAAAACGGCTCCAAATTTTTCATAGTAAATTGCCATTTAGAATGATATTTTACCGTTCGTTAATATTCTTAAAATAATATTCTCGTTCTTATATTAGGAAAACGAAAAATTAAGAAATTAAAAAAAAAATGACCTTGGACGGCGATATATGGTAGTCGGCAAGAGTATGTGGCAAGTCCGAATAGCTAACCGAGATCCGAGGGAAATAAAAAACTAATACGAGAAAGTCTGTGCCATTTTGTTGCACTACTAGTTTGCATTTGCATTCGTTTGCCATCCTTTTTTACGGACACATAATATTTCTTGCCAGTAATTAGGCGGCTTACTTCATCATAATCATAAAATGCCTTTATTTTTTTTTTTTTGCCACTTCAATTTGCAAATGCCTTCCCATTTTCAAATCAGGAGTTGATAGAATAATTTTTTGACTCGCTACTTTTTTTGGCTATAGTGATCATGTGAAATGACGTGTCTGAATGTTTTCAAATTTGTTTATAAGACCAGTCTTGAAATAATGCGCGAATTCTTATTTGTTCATTTCTGTTTTTTGTTTCTTGAAATTCTTCTTTCAGTTTATTCTACTAAATTTTGATTTACATCATATCCTTCCCTTTAAACTTCAGATAATATGAATACTGTTTTCTCTAACACTTTTTGCACCTTGCCCTGTTTTGTAGAGCATGGTTTGTCTTAACAATTTAGATATTTTTATTGGAGTTTCGCCGAGCAATACAAGACTCGTTGGTTCTTGTGGACGATTCTGCAATGGTTCACACTTACATGCACTACCCTACCACATATACCGGGAGACTGGTCGGAACGTTATAGCGTGTCCCGTCTTGGGCGGTTCCCCGCAGGTGGGAGGTACCTGGTTAGGGAGACCCCGCTAGCCGACGGGTAGGTTTGCGCCGGATCTTACCATCAAGGTGGTAAGATCACCGCCACTTCCCAAGGAAACACTACACTTACGGCACTAATCACCTTAGTAGTTGTCATGCCTGGAATCACTGATCAATCAATTCAAATCAGTCTTCAATCAAGCTATACTATATGGGACTTGAGCCTTGACCCTTATGTTTGCCGTATGAAGGACACTGCCTTAAGTTCTGGGGACACCAAAGCTTGTTGCCAAAATTATACTAGGCTTTCTGTTCAGAAGATTAGGTTGACATTTAGTCAGAAGGTTTATGAAGTATTCGATGCACAGCATCATACGATGTACTCCTGCAATATTCAAGCGAACTGTTTTACTTTTTTCATGTATGAGTAATTAAAATGAAACATGCACAAAAAGCACTTATTTTTTGACGTATATTGCACCTTGTGCTGGTTTTATACGCCGCGACACATTTCATTATTTGAATCAACCGTTTTGAGAAGAAGTTTGATAGAAGTAACTTTTCTGGATTATAAAATCTTATGTATTTATCACTAGCACAATTAATGGTTCATCACATTCATCCATTTACAATGTTATTAAAATATAATTTAATTTGTAAATGTTGCAGAAATATTGGTTATTCAATTACTTGAATTTAGTTTAATTACATTTTAAAACAAAATTATTGTTTTTCAAGAACATTATTTTCAGTTGTCTCATCTTTCCAAAAGAAAATCGTGATGAAGTTTTACGAATGTTAAAAATTCCAAAACAAACTCAAGGATTGAAAGGAGGAATTTATCAAATTATCTTAATTGCAATAGAAACTGTCAAGAACTCATTGATTTTAACGTCAAACCTTCTGTTAGAAAGTACACATTTGTTATTAATTAATTTGCGTAAATGTAACGGAAAAGAACGGTACACAATACATTTGAAAGTAATTGTTGATTTCTTCAAGAAGTAATATTGTACGATGCAGTACGTTATACAAATTGAAGAGTAAATACCTGGTGAGTTATTTCGATTAGTGTTTAAGAGCAAATAAATCGAAAACATATCAAATTTACAGGCTTCCTCTAAGTAAGGTCACAAAACTGAATTCACGCCTGATAGGCGTGACCACCTGCATCTGACAAAGACATCACGAACTAAAACAACATGGTTTGTGAATGAAGAAAAGAGTATACTGATGTAAATCAACAATCCAAGTCGAATTCAATAAGGGTAGAAGACGAAGATAAGTGTTGTTTTCACTATGTCAGAAAGAATGTCCTTTAACACGTCGGCATTGAAAATTCCTCCCATGTTAATTTCAATTGCACCGTTATTGATAACGGCAAAAATCATTGCACCGTATACTGTTAGTTCACCATTGCAGATTTATAGAAGTAAACCATTTAAATTTCAATCTATTATAATTATCATTTCTCAGTTAGTGATAATTTTGTACTGTTTATTTTTCGATGCATGGTACATACTGAGCGGCCCGTCTTAACCGCTTTACATGTTCTTCCAATATGCCAACTTATTTATGTGCGTGATTTTCCCAATGTACGCTGTCGTGACTGCAGCAACAATCAACTATCCTTTTTGTAATAAATTGTTGCAATGTTTATCCAATATCGAGCATATTTATATCAAGCGAACTAATATTCTTACCAGAAGAAAATGCGTGCTGGGTGGTATGCAGAGAGTATGTATGGTATTTGGTATATGTGGTATGTTAATTCTCGGAATATCCAATACAGTTTCGAATATTTTGGCGTGCAGTATTTAGAATTACATTTTGCAAATCACATATTACGCAACTGGCAACCATTAGTCGGACACATTGAGTGCCATGTTTGTGTATTAGTCTTCACAATTAAAACTGCGTTTGATGAAATTAATGTCAAAATTCGAGAATTATCCAAAGATCTAGAAAATTCACAAGTTTAAAAAAAAATTGAACATACGAATTGTACACGGCAAAAAAAATAAATATAATTTGACGGTAAGAAGTCTGATACCGAAACGCATATCGTCCTCAGATGAATTCCGTGTGAAACAGCAAATTCAAGAATTACTACAATCCCACACTCCTGTAGTTGAAGCTTGTTCAGCAATCGACGATGTATTTCGAATGTTGCTCATGCTTTTGTACTGTAACCTACTCCTCTCTATGGTTGAGATCCTATACTACCTCCTGGATTATCAGTCTGCCGGAGTCTGGGATCACCACATCTCCTGTCTCGGAGGCAAACGTGACTGTGGGGGCGGCAACGTTGGCTGACAACGGATCGTACACACGGGCTACCGCGATGCTTCTGGCCAGCGTTCGGGGCATGCCTTGCCTCGAGAGGCAGGTGCAATTGTTGCTGCTTCAGATGACGTCGAACCTCGTGCAGTTTACTGTTGGCGGGTTGTTCACCCTGGATATGAAGTTCTCGCTGAGTCTGATGGCTACCATCGTGGGATACGTGATTATCGTCATACAGTTCGCGGGTCCGGCGAAGACTGAACAGAACTTGTTGTCTGTGAATCGGTCATGTGTTTGCGATGTACGTTTTCTCAAGTGAAACTGGACTGTGTACTTTGCCCTAAATGGATTTACTTGGCTGTCCGGGTGACGCCGCGTCCGTGGCGAAGCTGCCCACGTTTCCGTCGCGATTCTACGACCTTCTTCAGGGCGCATTACGCCTGACTCCGGCTGCGGAAGCCTACGCTCTCACTTTCTCCTTAATGTTTCCCTCGCAAACGAATGGGCTCCCGGCGCCGCATAATCGGGTACACAGTGTGTGTGTTGTGGATTACTATGTAATTCAATGGAGTGGACCTGAAGGCCAATTACTTGCCACAAAGTACAATTTCTGGATTTTTCATTCTCATTCTTACTTTATAAGAAGAGAAAGTATTGAAATCATGAGAAGGAAAATAGCAAATTTTCGATAGAAAAGGTCTTATTGACGAGCCCTGATAACGAAGCGGTTAAATGATACCCTGTACACCTTCCCAATAAATTACTTTCTCTAACACTTTGTCTAGTCAGAATCCATTTTTTTGGTTTCTTTGATACTAAAAAGGTGTCTGTGTTCAACGCTAGCGCCAAAACCGTTTAACTGAAATTCCCCAACATTGATATTCCTCGAACGATTTAAAGTAACTCGATGATCTGCATTATAGAAACAGGTATTTTGAATTGGGAGTGTACTTTACATGAAGTCTCAAGAATGCTTTCGAAACTTTCTAAAAAAGACTCCTTAAGTTAAATTTCCTCGGATAGTGTAAAAGACTCTTAAAAATGGCCCAGGTTTCATTTTCGTTAATTTCCTTAATTTTCCAATATTTGAAAATATTTAAAATTGTGTTTGGCGTCTTCCTACAACTACAATATTGAAGATAGAGATTAGTTCTTCAATAAAATCAATGGTTGAAAGTCAGATCTTGAAATAACGAGTACAAAGTTTCCAAACTATGGGTAGTTTTCTCGAAAATTTGCGTGAAATTTAGACAAATTTCAATCAATTATTTTTCTCAAAAACGGCTCCAAATTGTCAAATTTTTGCAAGCGGCGAACCACGCGCGATCTCTCCACTTTATTATTTCTAGTGATGTGACTCTGTTTTTTATGAGGGTGTGTTTAATTTTTTTTAAGGTGACATTTGTTTGGGAACCATAAAATTACAAGAGTAAACATCAAAGACTTAGTTTTCTAATAGTAAGTTGGGATTAGATGAGTTTTTTACCCAAGAACTGTCTACAAATATTCAGTAACACCATGTTGTATTCGTAAAATCGTAAAATGTATAATCAAATTAGAATGAGTAATATTTCAAGTCCATACATTAGATCCTCTAATACTACGGACGAGATCTTAGATCATCACTTTCCATTTTCTTTTTAATCAACACAACTTCCGTTCGGCAGTTACGTCATCGAATTAATACACATCGTTAGGTGATGGGTTGAAATGTATATGTTATAAAATATCTATTTCTACAATTTTTAGCACACTATTCATTCACAAGATATCACAAATTCACTTTATAAATGCCATCAAACATAGCAAAAGGCATAATGAAAGTAGGGCAATAGATGGTATCCATGTACCAATTCAAACATTGTTCGACTCTAACAAAATGTGCTCGTCACCGAGGAATTGGGTAGAGTGGCGGGGAAGCTTCTGAGTTGGTCGGCCGGAGGTCACGCATCAGGCATCAGGACGAAAAGTGATGACGCCCAGGTATTTCAATCATCGTTTGGTACTTCCTCTACATATGAGATAATATTTTAAAATTTCTTCTTGCTCGTTTGTTTCATGAATATAATTCATGAAGAAAATGCTTGGTGTGTAAGGTTGACCTATCATAGAACAAATTAACGTCGGCGAGTATTTGCGGGAAAATTCTATTATTATAAATTTACAAATAAATCAATTAATAACTTAAAAACTAATTTCCAGCGCATGTAGTAATGTCTACAGTGTAAAGCAGATAAATTATAACGACGGTTTAGAAGTATCTTGCAAACAGTAAAAGAAATTAGGAAGTGAGAAGCTAGGAACACATTTCCCAAAAAAGATTAGTCGCTCAGTTTTTGTATATTACGTGGAAATTTTGGGTTCTACCTTAGTTCGTCGGATCGCTGTTGTGAGCTTTAATTTGTCGAATAAAAATGTATTAGTATATCTTTAATATTCATTAAAAGAAATGTGAAATAGAACAGAATAAAAATAACTTAGTTGCATCATTGGCCGCTCAGTTTTAGTATTCACTCTGTGACTGCTGTAAATGTGTACATTACGATATTATTTTTTATGTAATTTGTACTTTTAAATTGTATCACTTTCTCATTTATTACCTAGTAAACACCGGGTTGAGTTCATTTTATGAATTAAAAACTACATTGCTTTTCAAATATTCTAAACGTGTTTGTAGCGTGCATGTTCGTAGTTAATAAATTATGACATTTTTTGAATTAAAATAGTGACATAAAAAGGCACAATTAAAGAACAGTTTGATGAAAAAGATGTTGAACAAATAAGCGATTGTAAATATATTTGTTTTAAATAATCGCCACATCAAAAACTAAATACAACAGATATTCGAGAAACAAAGATTTTATCGATTAGTTAGTGTGGAACACAGCTTTGACATGAGTATTTTTTAAGCGAGAGTTACGTGCAGAACAGAAGAGCACCCTAACACGAAATTTTGACGGTAATACACATTTTAACTTTAACAAAAATTAACGAAAGAACTTCTATTAATCAGAATTTGTCCACATGATTTATTACACAATATGTTCTCCAAAAAATCCTAACACATTATTCGGAGATAAGTTAGATTTACAGTATAGAGATGTGAAAAAATGACATGAGCCTTGGTGAGAATTGGACGATAGTTAACAATGCGCTGTAATAATGCGTGAATAATAATGGAACTCGCTGCTAAGTGATAGTGGTGGTGTGGTGGCTTCAAAAGCTAGAAGGATCGACAGATCCGTCTAGTCCTTTTCAAATTGAAAAGACATGACACCAAGGTATTTTACTTCATAATTCTTTGGTATTTTCTGTATTATATCTGCTATATCTCTTGCTAATAAATCGTGAAAATGATTTTAACTAAGAAAATTATTTGGAAGCATTTCTTTGACACCCTCGACCATAATTTCTCTTTTTCTTTTGCTATACACTTACTTTTGATTTACACTTTCTTTGCTATACACTTTCTTACTTTATTAATTTCTAGTTTAACCATTCATTATATTTTTAAACGTTTGATTGAACAATCCGCATATCAAATGCGAAATTCATTTATAATTCTCCCTCTTGTCTTCAATCTATTTTTGTCAAACTTTACTAGTTTCAATGTTCCGTCTGTTTTATGTCCTGTGTTTATAAAGGCAATTGTACAAATAAAATTCATTTATTTGTTGGGAAAGATGATGAATTTTTTTTGTGTTTGTAACAATTTATTTTTTTATATGTGCATTTTTGAATTTTTTTGTCTTGGAATATCTGAACTTTGCATACTTTTATATTTGGTTACGAACCTACTGTTTGGTTAGGATGTAAACTAAATGTACTTTTTCATATCGTAGTTTATTTGCAGTGTGCAGAAATATTGTGATCAGTCGAGGTTCTCATCAGGCTTGCACTTCCATTTTGCGCCTTGCGTCGCTCCGCACGGCTCGTTTCGCACTAATTATTATTTGGCGCCATGCTCCACTTCCCACTGTAATGACGCGTGGGTATGAAATATCTACACTGCCAGAATACCTCACTCGGCCGCAAATTCCGGGACTATAGTCGTAGCCTATGTGTTTACTTAATGTATAGGGAAGGAATGGGGTGAGGAACTTAAAATTATAGTTAGGATAGTCTTCAGGTGAAATAATATCCATTGGCGAAATAATTTAAACATTAATTTCAATCACACATCTGTGCGTTTGTTTTTTTATAATACTTTTGCCCGTCAAGGATCTCGCAGCGGTGTAGCGGTGATTGTGGGTGAGAACGGGTGAATTTTTACGATACCTTTATTTAGTAATTCCATCCCCGCGGTTTAGTTTGGAGATTATTAATGTCCTAAATTCCGACCAGTAATGTGAATGTCAGTGAAGCTATTATTTGTATTGTGTTTTACCTCCTTAATTCCTCCATGTCTTTTATTCAATATCACCTCTTACTAGCTCCTCTTGTCCACTTCTATTAGTTTATTCTTCCCTGACCATTTTGCATTCACAACCCTAGGGTTTATTTATCTTATTTGTAATATTGGTGTCCGGCCTTCAGCTGTCATCCTTAGACAAGCTTTCTGGATTTACTAAATCCTCGGGATGGTCCCTATTCTTGCGTACCACACGTAAATGTAAAGTATACTCCTTTTTGGTAATTTTTCGCAGTTCAAGCACTTCGGGTATAAAAGAGGACAACTCTCATTTTTGTCGAATTAAGTGTTTTAAAGATATGCAGTAGTTGTGATTATTATTATTATTATTATTATTGCTATTATCGCTATTATTTCCCCTTTTTTCTGCATCTCTACTGATGGCGAGGTTCTCAAATCATCCAGGCAACAGTGTTTTGCACGTAAAGTGAAACAAAAACATTGTTGATTTTTTCTTTCCGTCAATTCATGCTTAAGAATTTACGGATTATATTTGCTGTTCCCAATAACGCATCTTTAAAAATGTACGCAGATGCTTCTCAAAAAACAATAAATTCTTCGTCGTATCTTGACATTCCTTGATGAATAATTCATTTTTAGACATCACTACTGGCAACAAATTTACTACGCGAAATCCACACATCTTCAATTAAACAGACAGTAGTTGATATTTCCTACACTTTTCACCAACAATTCGTAAACGCCTGCCCTCTATTAGAACCATAGCATCAATTTATTAAGTTGTTTTAGATATATTATCATAATAGAATATATCAGTATTGATTCAAATGTTAGTGATTCACAGAAGTGACAAACATGTTTAAGATTTAGACAGAGAACATTGGCTATTCATTTGCTGACACATAATTCATGTTTTAGGGGCCGAGCAGAAATACCTGTGGATCATTCAGATTCTTCCACGCTACAAAATAGTTCCACCATCAATCAAAGTCTATTACGTTCCTCTACACTGTACGCAAAAAAGAAGGCAAGATGCCAGCGATACAATTTCTGCGATATACAGACTCCTCTGCATATGACGGTGACATCAGTAAAAACCCACTTCAACTCCCCTGCGATGTACACGAGATATGGGCAGGAGAGCAGCGAACACCACTCAAGTACAATGCCAACAGGGCACTCATATGTGAGACCAGTAACGACCTGTAAGTACACACTTTCCGCTAACCATGAGCAAACGCGGAAGGAGCCGAGTTGCAAAACCTCTGGGACATCATGCAGGCTCTGCCCTCAACAGTGCGATCAGCAACGATACTACTTATATCCTCCTCTGCTCTACGCGGGATAAGGGTGGCGGAAGCCCAGCGATTATAACTCTGCACTCAACGGTGCGACTAGCAACGAAACTACCTAAATTCTTCTCCGCTGTACGCGGGATAGGGGACGAAAGCCCAGCGATAAAACCTCTGCACCCAACGGTGCGACCAGCAACGAAACTACTTATATCTCTCTCTGCTCTACGCGGGATAAGGGTGGCGGAAGCCCAGCGATTATACCTCTGCACCCAACGGTGCGACCAGCAACGATACTACTTATATCCTCCTCTGCTCTACGCGGGATAAGGGTGGCGGAAGCCCAGCGATTATACCTCTGCACGCAACGGTGCGACCAGCAACGATACTACTTATATCCCCCTCTGCTCTACGCGGGATAAGGGTGGCGGAAGCTCAGCGATTATACCTCTGCATCCAACGGTGCGACCAGCAACGAAACTACTTAAATTCTTCTCCGCTGTACGCGGGATAGGGCGCGAAAGCCCAGCAAAAAAACTCTGCACTC
>BOPP01000007.1:7680546-7725871 GCA_017312745.1 Gryllus bimaculatus
ATAGAATATATCAGCTATTGATTCAAATGTTTAGTTGATTCACAGAAGTTGAACAAAACATGTTTTAAGATTTAGACAGAGAACAGGCGCCATATTCATTTGCTGACACATGAATTCATGTTTTAGGCGGCGAGCAAAATACCTGTGGATCATCAGATTCTTCACGCTACAAAATAGTTCACATCAATCAAAGTCTTATTAACGTCCTCTACACTGTACGCAAAAAAGAAGGGCAATATCCCAGCGAACAATTTCTGCGATATACAGACTCCTCTGCATATGACGGCTGACATCAGTAAAAACCCACTTCAAACTCCCTGCGATGCTACACGAGATATGGGCAGGAGAGCAGCAACACCACTTCAAGTACAATGCCACATAGGCACTCATATGGTTGAGACCAGTAACGGACCTGTAAGTACACACTTTCCGCTAACCATGAGCAAGACGCGGAAGGAGCCGCAGTTGCCAAAAACCTCTGCGGACATCATGCAGGCTCTGCCCTCAACCAGTGCGACAGCCCAAACGATACAAATACTATATCCTCTCTGCTCTACGCGGGATAAGGGTGCGAAGCCCAGCCGATTATTAACTCTGCACTCAACGGTGCGACTTAGCAAGAAAACTACCTAAATTCTTTCTGTTTCCGCTGCTACGCGGGCAGTAGGGGACGAAAGCCAAGCGATAAAACCTCTGCACCCAACGGTGCGACCAGCAACGAAACACTATATCTCTCTCTGCTCTTACCGCGCGGATAAGGGTGGCGCGAAAAGCCCAGCGATATACCTCTGCCCCAACGCGTGCGACCCAGCAACGAAAACTACTTAAATTTCTTTCCGCTGTACGCGGGCATAGGGCGGCGAAAAGCCAGCGATAAAACTCTGCCCACCTCAACGGTGCGACAAAGCAAAACATACTACAATCCTCCTCTGCTCTACGCGCGGAATAAGCCGGTGGCGAAGCCAGCGATTCATACCTCTGCACGCAAACGGTTGCGACAGCAACGATACTACCTTATATCCCCTCTTCTCTACGCGGGTATAAGGTGGCGGAACTCAGCGATTAATACGCTCTGCACACCACGGTGGCCGACCAGCCCAAGCGAAACTACTTTCAAATCTTCTCCGCTGACGCGGGGAGTGAGCGCGAAAGCCCAGCAAAAAAACTCTGCACTCAACGGATGCTGCGACCAGCAACGATACTACTTATATCCCTCCTCTGCTCTAGGCGGGATAAGGGGGCGCGAAGCCCAGAGATTATTAACCTCTGCCCCACGGTCGCGACCAGCAACGCGAAACTACTTAAATCTCTCCGCTGTAACCGGGATAGGGGGCGAAAGCCCAGCGATAAAACTCTGCACTCAACGGTTGCGACCAGCAAAACGATACTACTTATATCCTCCTCTGCTCTACACGGAAAGGGTGCGGAAGCCCAGCGATTATTACCTCTGCCACCAACGGTGCGACCAGCAACGATACTACTTAAATTCGTCTTCCTTCACGCTGTACGCGGATAGGGTCGCGAAATTGCCCAGCAAAAAAAAACTCTGCACTCCAACCGCTGCACGCAGCAACGATACTTACTTATATCCTCCTCTGCTCTACACGGATAAGCGTGGCGGAAGCCAGAGATTATACCTCTGCTCACTCAATCGGTGCGACCAGCAACGAAACTACTTAAATTCTTCTCCGCTGTACGCGGATAGGGGCGAAAGCCAGCCGATAAAACTCTGCAACGTCAACGCGTGCGAGCTCAGCCAACGATACTACTTATATCCTCCTCTGCCTCTACACGGGCATAAGGGGTAGGCGGAAGCCCAGCGATTATAACTCTGCACTCAAACTGTGGACCGCAACGCAAACTACTTAAATTCTTCTCCGCCTGTACGCGGGATAGGGGGCGAAAAGCACAGCGATAAAACCCTCTGCACCCAACGGGCGACCAGCAACGAAACTACTTAAATTCATCTCCGCTGTACGGGATAGGGCGTCGAAAGCCCAAGCGATTAAAACTTCTGCCTCAACGGTGCGCACCAGCAACGAAACTACTTAAATTCTTCTCCTCTGTACGCGGGGATAGGGGGCGAAAGCCCAGCGATAAACCTCTGCCCTCAACGTGCGACAGCAACGAAACTTATACTTAAATTCTTCTTCGCTGTACGCGGGATAGGGAGCGAAAGCGCCCAGCGATAAAACCTCTGCACCCAACGGTTGCCGACCAGCAACGAACTACTACATTCTTTCTCCGCTGTACGCCGGGATAGGGGCGAAAGCCAGCGATAAAACTCTGCACTCAACGGCTGCGACCAGCAACGATACTACTTATATCCTCCTCTGCCTCTACGCGGATAGATGTGCGCGAAAGAGCCAAGATTGATACCTCTGCCCACTCAACCGGTGCGACCAGCAACGAAACTACTTAATTCTTCTTCCGCTGTACGGCGGGATAGGGGCGAAAAGCCCAGCATAAAACTCTGCACTCACGACTTGTGCGACAGCAACGGATCTACTTACTATCCTCCTCGTTGCTCTACGCGGATAAGGTGCGCGAAGCCCAGCGATGATTACCTCTGCCACTCAACGGTGCGGACAGCAACGAAAATACTTAAATTCTTCTCGCTGTACGCGGGATTAGGGCGTCGAAAAGCCCAGGATAAAACTCTGCCCTCAACGGTGCCGACCAGCCAACGGAACTACTGAAATTTCTTTCTCGCTGTAGGCGGGTAGCGGGGCGAAAGCCCAGCGAATAAAAAACTCTGCACCCCACAACGGTGCGATCGTAAACGACACTACTTAATTCTTCACCGCTGTACGCGGGATAGGGGGCGGAAAGCCCAGCGAGAAATAACTCTGCACCCAACGGTGCGACCATAACGAAACTACTTATACTTAAATTCTTCACCGCTGTACGCGGGATAGGGGGCGAAAGCCCAGCGATAAACCTCTGCCCTCAATGGTGCGACGAGCAACGAAACCACTCAAATTTCCTCCGTTGTACGCGGGATAGGGGGACGGAATCCCAGCGATTTAAACTCTGCACTCAACGGTGTGACCACCAACGAAACCACTCAAATTCCCCTCCGCTGTACGCGGGATAGGGGGGCGGAAGCCCAGCGATTAAAACTCTGCACTCAAAGATGCGGCCAGCACGAAACCTATTTAAACTACCCTCCGCAGTTCACGGGTTCGGGTGCAGGAGCCCAGCTATTAAACCTCTGCACCCAATGGTGATACCATAAATGGAATCCCTATTTCCTCTCCTCCCCTATACTTTGCATAGGGAGCCGAGGCAAGCGGCAAATCCCATTGGTCATGCTGCTTGCTCTTCACATTACTGTGCGACCTGCAACGAACCTAATACACTAACTCTAAAAGAACACTCACAACGAACACTAAATATAAGTATCCCAGCGGCAAAACCTCTTGGACATCCTGCTTGCACTGCACGCTATGGTCCGTGCTGCAACGAACTCCAATTGCACTCCCTTCCGCTGTACGTGGGAAAGGAGCCCTGCCTCAAAACCTCTGGGTCATCACGCCTTAGCTGCTCTACGAGTCAGGGTTCCGTCCCGATCAATTTCAAATACAAATTACACTCGAATATTTTTGCGTGATAGTAACATTGAGTTGTAGATCTGGATAACTCCATACTGTTTATTGTAATTTTTGTAATTGTTGTGTAACTTTGTATTCAGTAATATGTAATAAAAGTGTTTTTATTCGGTTTGAAAATATTTCTGGTAGTTCTTTTGAGCTTTCCCTTTGCTGAAAGTCAGCGTGCTACGTTTCAGTGAGACAGTACCGTTTTTGGTCTCTGTCGGGCTAAAACTGAAATTGTAGCATTCCAATACTAAGTGTTTCATTGTCTAGAGCTGTCTGACAAAGGCAGAATTAGGCAGGACAACAATATTAGGGTTATTTTTTTTTCGCCACATGTATCCCTTACCCTAGCGGGGATAATAAATAATACCAAGGTCCAGGATAGGGAACACCGCTGGCTGGAAAATGTCGGAATAATCCGGCCCTAGAATGCCAAATACATTGTTACTTGTTACCACATCATTGCCTTTTTGAGATCCGTGAATTCGTGTGGTAGTTTGTTCCAGAAGTTAGGTCATGATATTTTCGTGTACTGGCATTGTTTCTCTCCTACCATAACGTGTTGTCCGAGACCTGAACTAATCTCCCGAAAATTGTGAAAGTTGTGTGATTGTGGAGGCGTGTGTATAATGACAAATGTAGAACTAGAATGGTGATGTGTCTGTTCGGAGTTGCGTTTATTCGAATTTTGCTCTGTCATTCGCACAGTATCTGTTGGAATGCGACGGTTGGAATTTGATTCCTGGGGATCTCCTAGAACCCCAGAATTATAACGTGGGCAACACACGTTACCTCAGTAGTGAGATATAATTGTATGTTAGAAGCATATGGATAATTATTAATACACTTGTTTTTGTTTATCAAACAAAAATCAGAAAAGGTATGTGCCCACTATTTAATACATAAAATATTTATATGTTAAACACTAGTCGACAGCTTTCCACTTCAGTTACATATAATTTACATGAATGAATATTCAGTGCCAGTGGGTGAGTTAAATTTAAGGGTGTTGAAAAAGCAATGGTCGTAAGGGGGCGAGGAGTCTCCAAAATTTCTCTATTGATTATTGGACACACTTACTGAAATTGTTCAACAACGTTTCACTTTAAATTGAAATATATTTTAAACTATTTGGATTCCTATTGGATAACTATATATACAAGTAAGTGTGAAAACTTAAAACCACTGATAAAGAAAGAAGGAAGGATACGAAAAATTCTCCATTCCAAGAAACCGTAAATAAATGTTTCTCGTATGCGGTACCTATGTTGAATGACTACTTTTGCACAGTGAAGAGGCACGATGTCTACTATACGAATGCCTTTTGCGTTCAGACAAGAGAATTGGTGTAGAGAATTAATATTTATAATAATAATAATCTTGAAAAATAATGCATTGATTTCTCATTTATTGCTTTATATTAATTTTGAACTAATTTTGACCCTTCTAAACGTAGTCTCCGTGTTGTAATAGTTTAATTAGGCAACGGATATTTATTATCAAGTTTATCCATCTATCCACAAATGAGGAAATTGTAAACTTTGTTTACTTGCATTGAAAATCTGGTCTTAGTTCACACATTTTTCTCCTTGCTAAATAATATGCAAGGAAAACAAAATAATACATTTTATCACACTCACGTATTCATCTGTTAGTCGAATATTAGCATTGAATCGTCGACGAAAGTTTTGTTTTGCAGATATCACAATTGTTTCAGTTTCAGAGTAAGTTGATTCGGACTAAACTTCTTGATTTAAAAAAAATTAATACCAGGACACTAAAACTAAAGTATTAATTCGAACCCGAGATGTAAAACACATTTCTACACTGATTTTAACTCGGCCCCCACCATCCACTTCGGGCTATCGCATCGGGGACACCGTTGTACTGTCGGCGCGAGGGAGACTTCGTCTCGGACTTAAGTGACGCGACAGCTTGATAAGTGCTGCGCCAAGCAGAGGTCACGGCGTAAGTGTGAACATGATCTGATGGAATCGACCTATGAAAACTCAGAAGTGATGTCACGTGGTACCCTGTGGTTCTCACGAAACGAGGTCTGAGCGAGGTTTCTAATACGTATACAGCAAGGTAGCCACATCGGTTCGTCAATGTAATAGTGGTATAGAAATTATAACTAGTAGTGCTACAAAAATGCACAGACTTTCCCGTATTTGTTTTATTTTTTTTATTTTTGGACTCGGCTAGCTAGTCGGACTTAACACATACTCTTGGCAGCTGCCATCTACCCCGGCCCCAAACACATTTTTTTGACATTTTCTTAATTTGCTCTCTTAATTTGCTTTCTTAGTTTCCTGATTGTAGACAGGAAATATTATTTTAGGATTATTAAAGAACCTCATCCAAAATGGCAAACTTTGAAAAGTTTGCCATTTAGGATGAGCTTTACTGGCGTTTAAGCGCTACTGTAAATTCAAAATTTGAAGCTCTTTTTCAAAAATTTTTGAAAAACTTCATTTGAAGTCATTTTAAGCACTTAAACTTACAGATACAATAGTGTTTGCAAATAGCTGGAAATGCAATACCAACGGCGTGAGATCTCTTTAAAAAATGTACATTTGTGTAATAAGCAAAAAAATACACTGACATGAACTAAAGTATTAAATAGTGAACTTTTAAAAAGTGCAATTACCACTATCCGTTAGAAATTTATGAAGACAAAATTTGGAGCCGTTTTTGAGAAAATGACGTTTGAGCGTTTCTGAAACTGCAGAGTTTTGAGCTAATTTTCACAGAAAACGGTAGTTTTGGGGAAACTTTATCTGGTATTATTTAAAGCACATATACACATAAATTCAATAATGTGAACAAAATTGAAATGGCGCTAATATAAATATTAACGACATGAGAAGCAAGTCAAAAAAATTCCATTTTTGTATGTTTTGAACAAAAAAAAACAATAGAGCAATATGGCGTTTATGTCAGTATATTTAATACGGTCATGGAGTATATTTAGCACAATGCCTACCAAAAGTTGAGAGACAAATTTTGGATCTGTTTATGACAAAATCTTGGTTTTGTGTTTTTTTAATTGCACAATAATTGCGCGCAATATTGCGCGAAAACTACTAACATTTTTTAAAAAATGTACATGACCTTATTGAAAGAACTCACTATGGAGAACTAATCAGGCCAATCTAGAAAATGGACTAACCAATCTAGAAAAGTCTGGGACATTTTATCAATCCATTGAGATAATAACCACCACTTAAACGATTCAAAATTTAACCACATGCTGGAGCTTACTTTTGTAGTCAACATAGTCACATTTAGAATAGGGAAATTGCTTTATCATTTTTTCTTTTGCAGAACGTTACCTCGGAAGAAAAACGTCACAACTTGTAAACAGATTTTTTGGAAAGGAATTGGATATTGATCAACCATTGTGCACCTATTGAAAAACTCAAACTTTTTCCTCTTCAGGCACACACGCATTACAATTCTGAAGTAGTTCAGAAACAAAAGGAGTCTTATTGAACAATATGTGGTGCAAGTATCTAAAAGCCTTTTACGTTGTGGCGTTTAATTTTCGAAGCAGCGAAATGTAAAATATTTATCTATAAAATAGTCATAAAATCATAAAAATAACCACAATATATACATTTTATTATATTACAAAGATATAAATAATACTAAGTTGTTGAGAAACATGAAAAGGGGATATTTCTAGTTAATAAAGCAGCAAAAAATCAAATTGCTCTTGTCAAAAGAAATATTTACAATTTTACCACAATTTATTTACAAAGCAGCAAAGTGTAAAATTTTTATTTACAAAATAGTGTCAAAATCGTAAAAATTACTGCAGTATACGTATTTTATTATATTAAAAATAATAAAATAATTATAATAAAATGTCGAGGTACATATAAACGTTACATTAATTCACAAAAGCAGCAATAAAAAATGCTGTTGTCAGAAGAAAATTTTACAGTTTACGAGGTCTTTGCATACAATTTTACCAGGTCTTATTTCCGAAGCAGCAAAATGTAAAATAATTATTTTAAAAATAATCACAAAATAATGAATAATTTCCACCTTATACACATTCTACTATACTATGAAGAGATGTATAAAACTAGGAGTGAAATGTTGAAAAATATGAAAAACGTATCTAAACGAATGGAGCAGAAATAATGAATCACAATATTGATCTTGTCGTAAGCAAATTTTTACAATTTACCAGGTGTGCACCTTTTTTCATGAATGATAATAGTTCAATACAAATCAAATGATTTTCAATTTAGAATTTAATTATAAAATTGCTTATATGAAAATGCATGCAAACCGAGAAAGGAATGAAACATGTGCAATCGCAGGAATCTCTTCAAAATTCAATTCCTTCCTCTGGCTCGGAGTCTGATATGTAACACCTTGACTCTTGTAGAGCTAAATAGCCCAGTCGCGTTAAAGCATCGACATATGCTCCTGCCTGTGAACAAAAAGAATACACTTGGAGTTATTCCTGAATAATCTAAATCAGGCGTTAACAAACAGAATAGCCATGTGACGTTTTGACACAGAAATATATTTACTCTTTCCTTACTAAAAATATGTTTGAAAAACGTAATGGTTTTCAAAGGGCTTTGAATAGAGAAAAACCGAAATATTTACTTGGGCTTACATAACACATAATGTAAATTTATTTAATTCTTCTATGAATTTCTAATTTTTCATATCTGTGATTTCTCGTGCGAAGGATTGGGGTTTCCAAAAGAGATACGTCACCAAAAATGTAATGGAAGTTTCAAAAAGACTTCAATTTACTCAGAACGTAAGTAACAGAACCCATAGTTTCCGAGGTTCCCAAAAGCCAGACTTCATGGACGTAGTTTTCGTGTTATACCCAACCGGCAGGTCACGAAGCAGACCGTTAGGAACGCCGCATTATGCAAATTGAATTGACGCCCTCCTCATTTAAATATAAACAATTACGGCTACGAAAATTTATATTAATTCGTAAGTATGTAAAACTATTTTAATATTGACTTTTAAATTGACAGCAGCAAAAGCTGAGCAGAAACACTGTTGCATCTGCGCCATCGTACGCTCTTAAAGAGTTCGAATCTGGGCGATAACGCATTTACAACACTGGTTACTTTGATGAATATCTTTCAGCCACTGTCTTAAAGAGAAACTTAATGGCTGGCTGCTCTCATCGGTAGTCTTCTGTGGTTTGTCCACGCACGCAGGAACAGTATCAATAAGTCGGTTCAACGAATAGCACGTGATATATTTTCTCATCGATTTCTCTCTTTTCACCCTTATTACCCTCTTTGACTTACATGTACTGTACTTACTATACTACAACTCGTGTCAGATAACATTCGAGAGCTTAGAGATTTACAGAGGAGAAAACCAAACAAGAACCAAACAAAAAGCTTAAATTGCCTGAACAATTGCTTTAATTAAAATGTTTCAATTTCAAATATTTAAGTTTATTTTCACATTAATTTTCCTTCCTATTACGGTAGTTAATATACAGATGGTACCAAAAAATGCATGCACGCTTCACGCAAATAAAAAAAAATCTTAAGGTAACAAAGCTGAGCTCACACAAACCGACATTATGTGCACTAATTAATTATCTTAGACTTTTACAGGTACAACCAATACAATAGATGCTCCAATTCCAACTACAGCGTCGATACACTTCTGAGTAAGTTGGACAATATTTGCTACAGTTTCCTCAGCAATTGCAGCAAATACCGTTTCAATTTATTCCCCAATTGCTGCCAATGTAGCTGGTTTTCTACGGTTCACATACTCAAGTCTTCCCCACAATTAGAAGTCCAACGGACTTAGATCAAGAGACTAAATCGGTGCGATAGAAACTAAATCGGTCCTCTTTGTCCAAGCCAGTGCAATGGGCCTGGCAGTGCCACCAAGTTCTCCTGATCTAATTGCGTTTGACTTCGACCTGTGAGGAATGATGTAAACTGTAGGGTCTTGGGAATGATGTAAACCGTAGAAAACCAGCTAGACTGGAAGCAGTTTGGGAATAAATTGAAACGGTAATTGCTGCAACCGCTGAGGACACTTTATCAAATATTGATCAACTACTCAGAAGTGTATCGACGCTGGTAATGGAAATTGGAGCATCTTTTGTAACAGTTACAGCTGTAAAAGTCTCAGATGATTAGTGTTCACAATTTTCTTTCGCGTGAATTCGCTTGTGACATTTTAAGACAGTTGTTTTATGACGTGAAGTGCGTATACATTTTTTTGTCACCCTCCGCATCTGTGCCAAGTTCTGAGCTCACCTGGATCAGCGCTCGACCCGACGCCTTGTCGCGTCGCGCCACCGCGATCATGAGCGGCGTGATGTCGTTCTGCGCGCGCAGATCCGTGCGCGCGCCCAGGCGCAGCAGCTCGCGCAGCACCTCGGCGCGGCCGTGCGCAGCCGCCACGTGAAGCGGAGTCATCTGGCGGTGGTCGCGCGCGTGCACGTCCGCCCCGAGCCGCGCCAGCTCCTTCACGCACGCCGCGCTGCCACACACGAACACAAAAATATAAGATTTTGGGGACATCCAAAACACTATTCGTGCCGACCAAAATGTTTAATGAACTAATCAAAACGTTGGAAGTACTAAATGTAGGGGTTCACATATTAAAAAAAGTGCTTCACATTCATAACAAATTTTTTGACCTACTAAAAGAAGCATTTCATGTATTAAAGTTTGAACTGCTAAACAAAAAGAAGGTCAACTGAACACAGCGTTTGAGTTTAATTGAATTTATGCCTTATTTTACGTGGCGAGACTCTGGCAATGAGGCAATGCTCTTCCGTCTGACAGCGCAAATTTCGCTACGCTCCTTTCACCAGTTAGCAGCCAAAGGAGGTATTTCTTGGGCGAGAAACAGCTAGAATTTAGCTCAGAGGCGTCATTTAGGCTTGAGGATCATTTACATGCAATTAAATCTACTAACATGGGACAGCCGGCTTTACTTCCCCTCCGAAGGAAGGCGTTTGATCTATTGAATAAAGCGTTTGACCTATTGAACATAGTGTTTTACGTAGCAAACAAAATGCATGACGTACTAAACAAGTTCGGATAGATAACGAAAATGTTACGCGTGCTAACAAAATGTTAATTTGCAGCAAAATAAGCACGGATGTCCTGAATTTACATTATTTACTAAGGCACGTTTTACAAGCTTTTTTGACTAATGATTTCAGGTTTAGTGAACACGCGCAATCACAAATTGCTTTCAAGGTGCCAGAAACGTTTTTCTCATGCGAGTGCTCGCTAAAATTCGATATTGTTATCAAACAAAAGCGTATAAATCATGTATAAAAGCATTCACATGTTATCTCTCGATTAATTTACCTAAAGGTTATTTTATCTACAAATATCATTTTGCCAAGCCAAAGGTTTAGGGGTATTTCTAAAGTGTTAAAAGTACTAAATATTGCGTTAAATATACTAATGAAAAAAAAGGTAATATACAAAATCTAGGTCAGAATGAAGTTATAAGCAAAGTATTACGCGTACTCAAAATGTGCGGCGTATTTAAAACAGAGCACGTAACCGAAGTAGAGTAGATGATCAAAACTTTAGAATACATATAAATGCCATATTAATATAGAAACAAGATAATGACTTAATTTTAACTTCTGTGCTTTAATTGTCTTTTCTTGAACTAGAATACCGAAAATATTTTTCTATGACCTTGACAACATAATGAATCATTATATTCTTAACTGAAAGTAAAATGTTATTCTAAATTTACTTCATTGGCATTGCAATTTTTGTCCGAGAAATGAGTCAATGCGTGAGTGTGTGTGTGTGTGTGAGGCAAACGAGGCTTCATGTGCTCACCTATGGCCCGCAGCGGCGATGTGCAGGGGTGTCCTGCCGTCTCTGGTGCGAGCGTTGACGTCAACCGAATGCTCCTCCGCAAGCAGCCGGATGATTTTGCACTTGCCGCCCTCCGCAGCGTAGTGCACAGGTCGCCGTCCTGCAAAACACACCATTCATTGATACATTGTTCAAGAATTATTACTACTATTTTTTATTACCTTTTCGGGAAACATTCATTCATTTACGATATAATTTTGTAAAAAGATACCAACGAAATAACAGATGTGACTATTAGTGGATTTGTTAAGTAGAAAATTACTGTATACCGTCTCACGTTTTAAGCTGGTACTCTGGAGGTTCCTTTTGAATTAATCATAATAATAAAGAGAGTAATAATGAACAGTTCGAAAAAATCTGTAGCTCTATTGTACCTTGTTTTCTGTGTTTATGAAGAGAAGTACTCGGTAAAGCTATAGCGAAGATGTTTTTAGATTAGCCAGCCCATTTCGTCATAAAACAAATCACTCGTATTATGAAATCGTTTTTAGGAAAGTGAGTCAAATATGGCTGTTGTTTTTAAAGAAATATACCAATATAAATTTAAAGTGGGGATCAAAATATAATAACATTTCATACTTCTGCTGAGCGAAATTTGAAAAATGTAATTAAAACAATTGATGTAGGGATGCGTTCATGGAGAATTTTCCCGATCCCATTTTCATTGCATGACATTTGTTTAAGGAAGTGACTGTAAGTTTTGGCTCCATGAGGTCATACAGTGAGTCTCGACGATAGCAGATTTTCGACACTAGTTCAATAGTTAGGTAGAATTCGGCCACAATCTCCAGGAGGATTTTAGCAGACGGCTGCTCTGATCGGTAGTTTTTTGAGTTTTCTTTCTTTAATTCCAGGAGAATCGAGTGGTGGTACCCTAAGTTACCGCCCACAGACCTCACGCGGTGTTCTCGTCTCGCGGACCATCTCATTTTTGACCCCACCCCCCTCTTTCGCGCACACATAAGCACACATTACATGCTCTACTCCGCCTCAGGATGTCGCGAGTTTAGAGCTTGTTCCAGATGAGCAACGCAGCGATCAGTGAGATATCTCGAGGAGCAAGCTGACAGGTTGGCCGCAGCTGATCATCATCACATATAGCAAGGAAGGAAAACCGTCACCTCCCGAAACTTTCCATGAACTACATTTTCAGTACTAATTATCGTATTAGTTGACCCGCAAAAAATTAATAATACAAAATCCCAATCAAAATTAAATTAAACATAAAATCAGTGAATCGATAGACACGACTGGCACGTTTCGGCGAACGATGTGGCGTTATGGGGAAGCCGTGCGTGTATCCGCGCTTTTGCGATCGCCCATACTTCTGGAGTAAATGGTCGGAGCCTTTCGTGACCGAAAGGGTGTCCAATTGCGGTGTAGGGAAGCACCCACCTTTTGTAGTCCTGGCGTCGAGGTCGGCGCCCCGCTGCAGCAGCGTGCGCACGAGTGTTGGAGGCGCGGGTGGCGGCGGCGGCATGGTGCAGCGGCGTGGGCGCCCTCGCAGTCCCTGGCCAGCACGGCGGCGCCGACGCCCAGCCAGCGTCTCCGCGCAGTGCGCATGCGCGTGGGCGGCGGCGCGGTGAGCGGCGTCTGCATGCGGCGACAGCGCGCGTCCACATAGCGGCCGCCCCGAAGTCCACCAGACAGCCAACACCACCATCTCTCGCCGTGCGTCGCCGCTCTGAGACGAGACAAAGAGAAAATACAGAATTAGCAAAGTTCTCCAGCAGCCACACCACCCCCTCCTCGCCCGTGCGTCGCACGTCTCTGGAACGAGACAAAGAGAAATACAGAATTAGCAAAGTTCCCAGCAGCCACACCACCCCTCCTCGCCCCGTGCGTCCGCCGCTCTGAGAACGAGGACAAAGAAAATACAGAATTAGCAAAGTTCCCCAGCAGCCACCACCAACCCTCCGTCGCCCGTGCCGTCGCCGCTCTGGAGACGAGACAAAGAGAAATACAGAATTAGCAAAGTTCCCAGTAGCCACACCACCCTCCTCGCCCGTTTGCGTTCCGCGCCGCTCTGGAAGACGAGAACAAAGAGAAACATTACAGAATTACAAAGTTCCCAAGCAGCCCACACCAACCCTACCCTCGCCCGTGAACCTCGCGCCCGCGACTCTGGAAGACGAGACAAAGAGAAAATACAGAATTAGCAAAGTTCTCCAGCAAGCCACACCACCCCTCCTCGCCGTGCCGCGCCGCGTCTGGAACGAGACAAAGAGAAAAATACAGAATTAGCAAAGTTCCCGCCAGCCACACCAACCCCTCCTCGCCCGTGACGTCGCCGCTCTGGAGACGAGACAAAGGAAAATATCAGAATTAGCAAAGTTTCTCCAGCAGCCACACCAACCCTCCTCGCCCGTGCGTCGCCGCTCTGGAGACGAGACAAAGAGAAATACAGAATAGCAAAAGTTCTCCAGCAGCCACATCCACCCCTCCTCGCCCTCCTGTGCCCGTCGCCGCTCTGGAGACGGAGACAAAGAGAAAAAATACACGAATAGCAAAGTCCCAGCAGCCAGCACCACCCTCCCTCGCCCGTGCGTCGCCGCTCTGGAGACGAGACAAAAGAAAAATACCAGAATTAGCAACAAAGTTCTACCAAGCAGCCACACCAACCACCCCCGCACTCCTTCAAGCCCGTGTCGTCGGCCGCTCTGGGAGAGCAGAGAAAACACAAAGAGAAAGAAAAATAGAATTAGCAACAGTTCTCCGGACAGCAAGGTGCAGACGCAAGTGCGCGACCACCGAGCCCTCCATCGCGCAGGTGCGTCGCGGCCCGCTCTCAGCACGCAGACAAAAGAGAGAAAATACAGAATTAGCAAAGTTCTCCAGGCAGCCACAGCCCACCCTCCTCGCCGCGGTCCGCCGCTCTCAGACGAAGCAAAGAGAAAATACAGAATTAGCAAATGTCTCCAGCAGTCCACCCACCCCCTCTCTCAGCCCGTCGTTCGCCGCCTCAGACGAGAACAAAGAGAAAATAAGAAGGAATTAGCAAAGGTTCTTCCAGCAGCCACACCACCCTCTCCGCCCTGTGCGTCGCCGCTCTCAGACGAAGACAAGCAGAAATAAAAAACAAAAGAATTAAGCATAATTTTTCTCCAGCAGCACAGACAGCCCCACTCGTTTGTTAGGGCATTTTATTCTTCAGTATAAGATATTAAAACGAATTTATTACAGATCTTTTATAAGTAGCTTTTGAGTAATTTTGTGGCAAATTATGAGTAATTTCCCAAAAACAAAAAATGAAGACTTTTTTTAAATATCACTCTAACTGTTTTCTCTAGACTTTTGTATGCCAAAGAGCACACAAAAGAGTCACAAAGTTCACGCGCTATTATTGACAGTTTTAGCATTTTTTAAAAATATAGGAGTAATTGTTGAAACATTTCGCATGTCGTGAACTCTTACACTACATGACGATCTTCATAAATGTTTTTGACAGAAATTTCTAACACGATTAGTAATGAAATTTCTGGAATTGGCAAATTTTTTAGATTAAACAAGCACAAAAATGTTGCATTTTCAGAATGACTGAAAACGATATTTTCTTAGAAACCTATGCAGTAACTCTCAAAAATATTATTTAAAAAAGCTTTCATTTGTGTGATATTCTCAAATCCAAATTTCAAGTAGGGAGAAATTTTATTCGGAGAACGAAAAATGGAGCAAATGTAACGCATGTTGGCCATTTCCATTAAATTAATTAATAGAGAGTTATGTTCATTAATTTGTGCAAGAATTTAAGTTCATTAATGTAAAGAATCTTTTGAACGTGTCTGTGGTAACGAGTGGTGTTGGATGGTGCATTGCACTCAAAATTGCTGATATTTTATTTAAAAAAACAATATTTATTCCTATGTTTTATTTTAGATGATAGAAATGAGTAAGCAGCACGCTAAGAACAAGTGATGAAAATTATTTTAACCCTGCGACTTGAAGTCTAATTTCGGTGCGCTATTATTTCAACGTTGGGTCATGGAAAAGGGGACTACCTGTCACCGCGGTGAAAGGTAGTCAGCTTTATCCTAGCGCTAAGGCAATCATCCAGGCAGCACATGCCTTTCCGCTGCAGACCGGAAAATCCATTGACAATTCCCTTGTAAGCAAAGAGAAGAGAAAGAAACGTTTTCTTTTAACGAACTATAGTTTTCCCCTTTGTTGCGTTAATACGTTTCTGTGCAACCAGCGGAAGAACTTGTAATATTGAGCGTTCCCAAGACCGCCCGCGGCTTTATGGTTCATCAGCTGCCACAGCCCATGTTAACCTCCACCACGTGATACCACTCCGTTCCGATCGATTTTAAAACCATAAACAGTTTATGGTTATAGAATAGTTACTATTGGTGCTACAACGTGGCACATACAATCTTGGACAATTTGTAGCCGTTATGTAGGTCACGTGTTTAAATCTATTTTCATTAATCTGCTTTAACTGCATTATATCGTGATTTCGAGATGTTTGTTTACAAGTAAAATTCACAATTTTGAGGTATATAATCCCAGAGATATACTTCTCAACACTAAATCTACTATATATCTAAATTACATTCAACAAAATCGCTGCAATATAAAGATTAGTAAGAGGTTTTTTTAGCTTACAAAACTTTTAAAAACGCACTTGTATACGAATAATTTTCTCAAAATGAACTAACTTTTTAGGAAAATGTGGGTTAATAAATGTATGCGTTCTTTCAATTACTACAATGGTTTGGTTCTCTGTGATTTAAAATAAATACAGACTAAGTGTTACATCAAAACTCAGAATCCCCTACACATTTTTAAAATTTAAATAGTAATAAATTAGTTGCAAGGAAATATTCAGAATATCACACAGGGAAACTTTTTAAGGGAAATTTTGGGAACAATACTGGAAGAAGTTTTAAACAAATTTCATTAGAACGATTCTGAAATCACGCAATTTTGACCTCATTTACACACAAAAATATTTGAGATTTCGATAATCTTCAGGAAAGACCATTTGAAGCATTTGAGTTCACAAAAATTTCATTTTGAACAATTTACAATTAATTCAAAGAATTGGTAAAATTATTATTAATTAATTGCAAATTATGTACTTCTAACATTTCAACATTCGTCTGCAAATCTCTCTTCATTAAAATGTTTGGGACATCGTGATTCCCATACGTTGCTTTTTAAGAAAAAATAAAGATTTTGATGTATTAATTCTAATAATAAGCTAATTCAAATAATAAGCTTCACAATACTATGTCCAAATGTCTACATGACATTCAACTCATTCGTTACAATAAAAAGAATATTTGGGAGTTTCTTTAGCTTAAAAATCTTTGAATTTCGTACTTGTTAACGATTAAGTTTGCCAAAAGAACTAACTGTAAACTAACTGTCAAAAGACCTAACTGTAAAAATTTCACTTCGTGAAATGTAAAATATCATATAAAATTCAATTAAAATTTGATTTGGTCTACTTTGATGTAAAATATATACTGAATATGTGTTATATCAAAAAAACAGTATCTCTAACCAATTATATTAAATTTTAGGAATCCTAATTATTTAATGAATATGAAGCTTCCAGAACATCAAGGAGCAAAAATTGTTTTCATGTGAAAATTTTTGGGACAACACTCGAAGACGTTTCAAATTGTCAAGAAATTTTGATTCAGCGTTTCTTAAAATTGCACAGTTTTAAATTTATTTGCCCATTAAAATATTTCCAATTTCAAGAAACTTTACGATAATAATACATTTGTGTTTATAAAGATCTAATTTGAAGGAAATATTTCATGAGCAAACATCTATTTTCAATAAATAGTTGCAGGAGAATATCAATATTTGAACGACTTTGCCAAGAGGATGTAAGCTACTGTGCTAGCCTCTTCTGAACAACTCGACTATTTCAATACAATATTGTTATATTTAATGATTAACTATTACTTATAAGGATATTTTAAAATGCTCTAATCCGAGTGGGCCAAATATTGTCAATATGTTGAATTACTTTAAAACGTGTTATCGAAACATTAGGACGTGCGGAGTAATAGAAACGTGGGAATATAAATATAAATGCCAATCTACTAGCTGCAATGAGTACGTAGTGAAGAAGGCTTACCTGTGCAGGGGCGTTTCGCCGTTTTCGTCGCAGGGGTTGGGGTCCGCGCCGCGCAGAATCAGCTCGAACGCGCAGTCGCGTCTGCGGCAGGCGGCCGCCACGTGCAGCGGCGACTCGCCCGAGGGGCCGCACGGGCGGTCGGGAGCGGCCCCTGCGTCCAGTAGCCCGCGCAGCGCGCCCATGTCCTCCGCCATCACCGCGCCCACCACCGCCCACGGCGACGCCGCCTGCGCACCACACAAGCACACTCTTAACAAAAGGCACACCCTCGTTGCTCTTTGGAATATAATGGCACATTAAGAGAGATCTCAGCACCGCCCACGGCGCCGCCGCCTGCGCAACGCACAAGTATACTTAGCAAAATGCACACTCAACATTGCTTTGGCATATATGTTGGAATATATTTGAATCTTCATACAGCACACAAGCCCAATACAAACTCAACATTGCTGTCGCGAACGATCACCGCACCCAGCACCGACATCGGCGCAGCACACAAGCACACTTAACAAAGTACACGTCCAGCATTGCTGTATCAAACATGTTGGAACATAATGGAACAATAAGAGATATCTCAGCACCGCCCATGGCGCCGACGCCTGTGCAGCACACAAGTATACTCAGCAAAATGCACACTCAACATTGCTGTGGCATACATGTTGGGATATATTTGAATCTTCATACAGCACACAAGCACAATACAAACTCAACATTGCTTTACCTGGAAGACGGCGGGGCGCGCGCGGGCGATGGCGCGAGCGACGGCGCGGGCGGAGCGGCGCGACGGGACGGCGAACAGCGCATGCGCAACCTCCTCGTCGCTCCAGGGGCACGCGCGCAGCAGCAGCCTTAGGCGCAGCACGTTGCCTGACGAGGCTGCGTCTCGCAGCAGCCCCGGCCGGTTCTGCGCACAACACACACATCACATACATTAGACACATTAGCCGCACATAAGCTACACAGTCGACACACATTGCCCACAAATTAACCACACATCAGACACGCATTACCCATACTTAGACATTCTAGCGACACGTTACACCATGATCCTGAATTCATGCACCCCACCACAGATTTTTTTTTTGTTGAAAAACTAAGTTTGCTTAAATTACCAGTAGTCACTGAACATAAAACCAAATTTTCTTGCACATGTTGCCTAGACACGTGTTACTGTATTGCTCGTGTTATAACATACACTAAATAGAAGCAAAACACTAATTAAAAAATTAAGTATTAACATTGTAGTTAGAAAAGTTAGTTAAAGAAGTTAAAAATATTTTTGGAGTACATTACGAAGTAAAATATGTCTCTTTTAAAGTCATTTGAAAGAACCGTTGTTTCTTCTGAAATTGTGGTTACAAAAATTATTGTTCCATGAAAATAACGGTTAATTACAAATAATATAGTGAAATTACTATGAGAAAAATATTTTTTTAAAATAATAATTATCTTTGTTAATTGAAAGATATTTTTTATGGCAACGTCATAAGAGAATGCTAACCAAAAATATGTACAAATACATACGGGAGAAGAGAACCTCAACAGCTTAGATCAAAAGCTCTAAAATTTTGGCAAAAAGTGGAAAATACATGTTCACATCTCAGACGTAGAAGAAGAATTCTAGTTACCAAAACGATTGAGTTGATGCTTACCTCTCTCGAGATGGCGATTGCAAGAGCATCCCTGCAATCGTGGGCCGCTCGGCGGATGTTGTTGTAAAGAGTCCGGTATCCGCGTAAGCTACACAGCAGTTCACACTAAAACACAAAACGAGTTATTACTCTTACATATAATTTCGATGAAGTAAAACGTGAAATATATTGTTAATAAAAATTAAATAGTGCGACATTATTTGTTCTGATAACATCCGCTATCATAAATACATAATTAAACTTCACGGGAAGTATAGTTTTTCAATATTTACACATTTTGCAATAACTAAACAATTGTCTGGCAAACTAAACAATTGTTATTCATCAATATTTCGAGGTAATGTCAGAGCATTAAGGTTGAATTTCAAGTATTCAAAAATCTCGTATGCCTAACGATTCAATTAATCTTACATAACACTTAACGTACATTACCATTAATAAAAGAAAAAATTACTTAAATATCAAAAGCTTGCATGAATTATTGTAGTTGAAATAATCAGATGAAAAAAAAAGAAAGGGTTCTTACCATGGTGGTAATTTCCAACGATGCTCGCACACACTCCAGGAAAGAACTTGCACTCGCTGTACTTGCTTCACGTTCACTCAAAGCAACTGCCAAGAATTTGTCTGTCCTGCCCTATTTATCTATCCGGGAGGGCCGGCAGGGTGATGACGTAGGGAACCACGTGATTGGTTTAGAGCTCTTCCAAGGGACATGGCTGTAGGGACGCTGGGGATTCACAGGTGGGGGACGCAGGTACGCCATGGCTGCCGAAGCAAGGGGTATTCTGAAGTGAAGTGGTGGAGAAGGGGGAAAGAGAAAGGGATTAAGGAACAAGGGTTTTATTTTTCTGTTCCAAGATGGCGAATAATTGCCTCTCGCGTAGTAGTTGGCTGTAGCCGACAACTTAGGCAATGAAACATAAGTGTTGAAAATGTCCGATTCGCACTGATATACTTGGTTTTTAAGATGTTTATATTAATTTAAAACTGGGGTAATAAATTTAAATATTATTTTTGCATTGCGTATTTTGTATTAATATAATTTATATTAGATCTCTGTGCAACTGAACGGTCATAAGCGATTAGACTTTCATTTGCAACTTTGCATTATAAAAATATTAACATATCTCATTACGTTTCATGTCATTGTCATTTAACAATAAATAAATACAGTTTTTAAAATTTATTCCTGTTCAGTAGAGCATGCTTTTCAGGAAGTTGAGCTGCTAATTGATATGAGAAGGTTTTAAATCAGAACGATATAAACGTCATTTCATAAATTATGAATAATCTGTTTAAGTTAATATCACTGTAAAGTCGTGGTGCTTTGTTTCATCACTAAAACCACGGCATTTCAATTCTTCATTAAATTCTCAATAATACATTTCCACTGAAATATAGCCAAAATATTTTTTTTCTTTGGAATTTATAAACTATATTCACTTATACCGGTCTGGTTTTCACATATTCATATGAAAATTACGGATTTTTAAACTAATTTTTGTTATTTTTTTCAGATAACTCTAACCTTTGCCTATTGGTGATTATAATTATTTTTTATTATCTTACATGTTATTTTGACCCGATTTTGTGTAAAAAGGCTTTGAATATAGCATCTTTACTCTTTTCCATACACCCGAGTACAAATGTCTATGAAGGTCGAAAATCGTCTTGAGGGAAACGGGAACGGATTCTGATTTTGTGAATTTGCCAATGTATGTGACTATTGGTAAGGAACCAAGGTTCTTTAATGATTTTACGTAAAAATGTGTTTGGAATCATTTGGTGCGACTCGCTGAGTAGTTGTGCCATACAGGGCCGACGTATGTTAGGGCAGGACGAATTATTGATTTAATTAATAATATACTATTTTTGATACTTAAGAAGTAGATATTTAAGAAGTAGTAGGTACGAGTATAAAATCTGTCCATATTCATTCTTCACAGAATAAATTCCTATACAAACATAAGGGGTTTTTGTTTTCGTAAATAAATAATACGGTGTTGTCTAAACAGAGTGCTTTTGAAGTTACAAATAGAGTTCAAGTGAGACCTGATAACAGAGACAATAAAACTGTAATATAAGTAAGCCGCTATTTGTTTAGTGACTTTAATAACTTTTATTGTTACCCCATAGACGGTATCGATTGAAGCTAATTTCGTTACCTTTTTGATCAATAAATATAAAGTTACTAGCTTACTTTAGTATAACACAATAAATAATATTTATCGTGTAACGTCAGTCAGTATAGTTTAGAAAAGGATCACCGTTCACGTTATATCATGATTAATTGCAAACTTTTTTAGTTTTACCTTGTAAGACTACATGCAATAATAGTTCTTATAATTTTGGTATTCTTAATTGCATTATATACTTTATTTGCTAAGCGTAATAATAGGTCACAATTACTAAACATTCCCTCAATTATAATTCAAGAATTTATATTTACATCAAGCTCATATACTTACATCAATGTATGCTGAAAATTTGAGTACAAAATTCAAAGATGGCAACCAGACCGAGCTCTAGAAATGCTCGCAAGTTCTTTACTGTTGCTTTCACAATGACATACTGACAAAATACATGGATTTTGTTAGTGGAATTGTTCTTGGTCATTTTTCAAAACACTCGTAAACTTTTGGTCACAAAAATTCTCTAATACTTTAGTCAAAATGAATATTTTAGGTCAGGAATAATTGATACGTGCTACAATATCGCAGTAACCTAAAGAAAAGAGTAGAGTAATTTCAGAGGATGCGCAACATGTACATGTAATGTAAATAGACATGTCTCTCGCAAGAGGAATCGGGCGTGAAGATAGGAATAGAATAATAGCAGTCGTTAAATTTAAGGATACAATCATTTTTAATTTGTGAAAATAGTTCAGAATATCAACATAATTTTGTTTATCGGTGTTAATTCCAGTGACGCATTCTCAAGCACCTCTAAGAACTACCAAAGTTCTAGTAACTAGTGTGAACTGTATTTCTGGTTTCATATGTAATCATATAATTTTTGTCTTTTTGTACTCAGTTCTGAATATCGTGACACTTAAGGTCTATTCGAAAATATATCAATTTTTTCTTTACACACATCTACATATGTTTAGGGTATTACATATTCTACTTATTTTGCGAACATTTTTACGTGTTTTTTTAAACTTATTTATTCTAAATTTTAAAAAAATATTCCGCAAAAAATAATGAATTTTGAAAACAAGTATTTATTTTAAAAAATCAACTTATATTTTCTTACGTTTATGGCAAATATAATATAAAATAAATATTACATCGTTATCCTTATATGGAAATTTCGAAAAAGGCAAAAAAAAATTCTCGAACCCGATCTACATCTTAAACATTGAAGATAAATATGTATTCTTTAATGTATTATTTTTCACGAAAATAGACCTTTAAATAACTTGAGGGTGAATCTTTGTATTTATCAGTATTCGTATGTTCAGATAGAATACAAGATATTGGGTTGTTTAGATGTGTAAAACAAAACTTTGACGTAGGAAAGACATGGGTCGACGATTTATTTAAAATCAAAAAGATTGACATTTTGAATCAAATTTTAAAGAATTGGTAGGAAACGAATATCCTGCAAACATGTTGCCGCCGATTGCGTGTCAAACAGCGTTTCTGAGCAGCAAAAAGTGTCTGCCCTGAAACAGTACTCGTGATTGCTGAAACTTCGCTGTTCCTCGTCGCCTGACGTTAGATGTGTGGTATTCAGAGCCCCACAGATAATGAGCACCCAGTCGGTTCGCGGAGTTTGAGAATAGTAGGAATAATAAAATTAAAAACTTTCATTTATCAGTGAAAATAAAATATTTATCATTGCTTTAGTATTTTTCCAGCCTTCATGTATATCTAGCAAAATTGACCCATCTTATACGGCACATATATCGAAAGGTTGCATAGTTATTAATCAGTATATTCCAAATAAATAATATATCTATTATAGGCGTGTACAAACCATAAGCATGCCAGGAACACCTGCAATGGCTTAAATACTTGCGTGCTAAGAAAAAGGGAAAAACACGCCGTTATCAGAAGAAATTTAAATTTACCCCTCGCTACCTGTGACAACGGGACTGGGTTGACTCAGGTAATGACTCACCCGATCCGCGACTGTGCCTTTCTATATCTTTCCCTTGTCAGTCCGGTTGAAAGGCACAAACGCGGTAGGTAATACCTGTAATTAGGTAGAAGCTCTATTACAAAAAGGTAGAATGGCGAGGGAAAAGTACTTGTTCAAGAACGCAGGTCGTACACCAACTGTACTTTCACCCATCAAGGGAGGCGTGACAATATGATCCCGCACGAGCCCTTTGTCCGCCCGTGGAGCCCAGCGCTTCTGTTAACACGCGCAACTTTCACCGACTCCGCTTACCTTTCGCCTCTAATCCAGAAAGTGGTGCCTTGGTGCACGGCGGCCTGGGGAATAGAAGTGCTAAACGTAATCGAAATGTTACGAAAAATTATTGCTTCATGTGAAAATGCGCTTGCCGGATGTTTCCTATTAAAAAACCAATTGAATTAGGTTAATGTGAAGCTGCGCTTTTGTATAAATGCATGTATTGTGGTTAACCGCCTTTAGATGGTGTCAAGGACGGTTAAAAAAATTACTCCGGTTTCAGTTTCGTTAAAATCCCTAAATTTTTTTTTTACTAAAATTGCTAAGCCTCAACATGTTTGCGGTGTCTTCTTGCATTTTTCCTAATTTTTTTTCAAATATAAATCCGAAAATGAAGTTATGTACAATTTTTCGAAGATATGACAAGTTTTCGTGTAATTTTGCGTGAAATATCAGCAATTTTTAATCACATTCTCTTAAAAGCGGCTCCAATTTTTTTCTTTAAATTTCTTCTTTGCGTGTATTAAAAGAGGGTGCAGAATGGTGCTACTTTCTTAGGCGGTGACCTCTGAATATTTGTAAATTGCAAAAAATAGCAATGCAAATGAGCTGTACATATTATACATTTTTCTTATAGAAAATTATTCTAAAAAAAAGGTCTCTAAAATTACGAATATAATGTAAAATCGAAAAGATTTCGCGTAATTTATACTTAAAAAATTCTGCAAATTGTAATGACATGGTTTTATTACAAACAACATTTTTCTTAAAACCCTTTCCACGAATAGAAAAACTGACACTGTTTAGTGTATGATACATTTTTGTTGAACATCCTTATTTTGCGAAAATTCTGAAAGTTGGAAATACTGCGATAAAGTATGTGCAGTTGCAGCATTATTACTTTTAGAGAATAACTCGGATTGTGAGCTTTGGTACTGAAATACAAAATATTTCTAGGATGTAGAGGAAAGTACTTAAAGTCGGGTCTGGTTTCCAATGCGAGCCCCTTGTTTTGTTGCTGTGTAGAGTGCTGATGTCTATTGGAAACGTACTAAAATTGTAGTATTTTTCAAGACGATAGTGTCTTCCTCTTCACTTGTTGCCGGACAGTAGGTCATAGTAAGCAAAGTTTCTTCAAGTGCTTGTTCTCAGAAGTCAATTAGACTTGATACGTATGATTTCATCGGTAAGTCTTCTAAGCTTTACCTTATTTTCCTCTAACATTTACCTTATGGCATTACAAACTATTTATGTAAGGGCAATGAAATTTACTTTACTTACCTTAAAACGTTACAGGTAAATTGAATATAAACACGCATAAGCCAAGGCCCCTGGAAGTTTCTAACGTAGGTCCCCAAGTGTTCGGCTTATAAAATAAAAATGTTTAAGGTATTTAGAACTCGTTAATAACTTGGGCGTCTAATAAAAGGTTAGAGCCTCTTCTGAAGCCTATACGTTTTAGAGAGCAGGAAGAAGAAAGATATCAAAAAAACATTTTAGAATTTAATTCCAAGGAATTCGAACAGATATATTTAAGAGAATCTTGAAGTTCAACAAAAACAAAAAGAAGATTCCACCTCCGACGAGAAATTAAACATGACATATGGCCTATCAATAATTGGAAGTTCTGCCAGGGATATTTCCCTCTTCGATTAAGAAGATGCAGGGTGCATGTTTTGCTGTGTGAAATTTTTCAGAGGGCTGTAGGAAAACTAAGGGTGATGTGTCTAATGTGTTCTTCTCTGGGCCCATGTAGAATGTGCGGGGCGGAAAAACCTGCGTACATACGTGACTTTTGTAGCACTTGAATATATATATATGGGTTCAATCTTTTTACAAATGTTTTATTTACTTTTTTACCCATTTTTTAAAACGTTTGCGCGGAAATCACATTAAGAAACCTTTTTTTTAAAATTAAATGTTTACGAAAACTCATTTTATTCGTAAACTAGTTGGAAAATAACTTTAAGTAAAATATAACATTTGTATAAGTAAGTAAGGAATGCATTGCATATATTTTCATTTAATTGTGCAGAAAATTAGATGAAAAAATATTCGAAAAGGAAATGGAGGCCCGGGTTTGGGTACGTTCCTCTATTAACCTACCGAAATTACCTTCTCGCGTAGGTAGTGTAGTCGGAATTCACACTTTTTGGATCCTTGATTGGGAAAAATTGGTTTGTGGCCTAACGTTCGATACTCCGTCTATCGGTCTGCCTCTCTATGAGTGTCTCGTTGTCTATCTCAGCTTGGCCCCGGACGCAAGCGAAATTCTGCGGTTGTTGCGGGACAACCTATATCACTAATTGATGCCAATAATTCACTGAGTATAGGATCCGATGTGCGCAGAAACTGAAAGAAATAGTGGTTCTACAGAATGGCGCATACCTTCTCGTACTAGTTAGTTTTCTAATTTCTTTGATAGCTCTACGGTCTTTCCCCATCGTCTTGACAACGGCCATCTATCGCCATCCAAAGTACTTATTTTTCGCTTTCCTAATGGTAGAACTGAAATATTATTGTACGAATATTATAAGAGAGTACCCCTCGTCTTAGAAGGCAATTTTCATTGAAAAATGTGAAGCCGCTTTAAAAAAATGTCGTTTAAGTGTTACTGTAAATGAACATTTTGAAGATATTTTTCACAGCAAACTTTTGAGTTTTTAAAAACTACATTGAAAGTCATTTGACGTACTTCTACTAAAAAATACAATAATGTATGGAAATCGCTGGAAATGTGCATATAAACGGCGATTAGATATTAAAAAACCTACATTTGATTAATTTGAAAAGTAAAATACTACAATAAAATGATTTTTGTGCCATCTTATACCGTGTATTTAACCCTATTCGTACAACAAGTACTTTTTATAAATTTCGATCGGTTTTTGGAAAAATGGCGTTTGAGTGTTTCTGAAAAAGGAGATATTTTACCTCACTTTCACAGAAAACGTATACATTTTTCAATCAATTTATCAGATATTATTTAAAGTACTACTAAAAAATGCAATCATGTATACAAATCGTCCATATTGTAAATATTAACAACTTGAGATAATGTCAAAAATTTACAATTGTGTAATTTTTGAAAAAAAGAAAGTTTTGAGCAAACTGACATTTATTCAGTAAATTTAGTAATATCCCTACCAAACGTACAAGAAAAAAAATTGCAGACTTTTTGAGAAATTATTGTTTTTGATATTTTTACTATTGCACATATTTCACGCAATATTGCGCGAAATCTACTACAATTTTCAAGAAAATGTGCAGGATATTAATGAAAGTAATAATTACGGAGAACACATTTTATTGAAAGTAAAAATCTCTAAAATTTTGTAGTTGTAGGAAGGCGCCTAAAAATTCCAAATATTCCAGTTTTCAAAAATTCAGAGTTAACAATAAAAGACAGACGTATGCCATCTTTATAAGTTAATTTCATTCATAATTTCAAAAGTTTTAAAGTGTTCCAGGGGTTTTATGTAAAGTGTACCCTAAATTAAAGAAGGTTATTCAAACCAGTAGAGCTTCAAATGAGGTCATATCGGCCGAGGAGTATTCAGTTTGTAAAAAACCTTAACCGTATTTTAGGCCATATTGTTAGACCTTATTTAATTTTGGCCATATTCAGGCCTTATCCATTATGTTCATAAAGGATAGACGGACGGTCGAAAAAAAGGTTTTCGGTGTCAGGGGACCCCAAACGTTTGTTCCCGTCGAAATCTCGACAACTTTCCACAAAATCATGTCGACTTCAGTCGCTGTCTAGAGGAGAATCTTAACGACCATTGCTTACGTCGGAGCACAGTTGTTTGTTCTCTCTGTACCAAGTGATTGACAGAGTAGTACCGTAACAAACAGACCACACACCACGGGCGATATCTCCTTCCTCTTCCATTCTGTTGCCTTCCCTTACGACATTTACACTGACATTCACAACAATATCACACATGTCGGAAGTACACTACTATTAAGTTGTTGCAGTTTTCAGGAATATTGATTTTTGTATTAAATTTCATTAATTCCAATGTTAAACGAGACTTTCTTATTTGTTATTTCCGGCCGTCCTTCTATTGGAAAGACATTTTTGTAGTTATTTTGTTCAAAAGAAATTTTGCAGCTGCAGGCCATTAGTCGCTTGTGTATTTGAAACCGTACGAGTATTTATACTTCGGCGTCATTTTGCATAGAAGCCGTTATTAGATATTACACCTCCACAGCATAAACTAAAGTAAATTGACAACCTTATTTCAAGCGATAAAATGTTTCTGATGAGTTATTATTGGTTTCTTACTGATCGATTATTACTCTTCTTTATAACCTGAGAAAACTTTTGGTTTACATTCCCGCCCCTTGAGGTGTTTTCATTATAATAACTGGAGGATTCAAATCTTTTGATGTACTCGTAGTTAGATATTAGAAAATATTAATCATGGGAAACGTAGTATATACCTTTATTTACACAAATTCTAATGGCAGGACTCTAGGAACAGACCTTTTCATATCAGTTAGAAATATAATTTACATTAAAGTAATATGGAGTGTGTGAAGGTATATTTCATCAAAAGAGTATAAATGCTGTTTTGCAATTCCTTACAAAAATAAAATTATATTCAGTAAAATACATTAAAAATATAAAAAAATTACACATACAAATTTACATTAAAAATAAAAAATACAGAAAATTTACAAATCGACAAAAATCCTTAACACTTTATTGAAACATAAAAGAAAATCTTTGGTAATTAAGAAAATATACAAGATATAATTTCAATCCATTGGCAGTTAAAAGATTCAAAATTTAGCCACATACTGAAGCTTCCTGTTTTGCTAAACAAAGTCTGTCTTAGAATTGGGATATTGAAGAATCCTGGACAATAAATTATAAATTCATTGACTTATAATTTTTTTTTGCAAAGCGTTACCTCGTAAAAAAACGCCACAACTAAAAATGCACTCTGAATGGTTTTGAATGTCGAACCATTGCGTTTGAAGAGAAAACTTCTCCCTCAGTAGCAACATTGGAATCGAATTGGAATTATGCAACATTTCATGCACAAAGGGAGTCGTATTTAATGACGTGTTGTGCTACAATTTAAAAATTCAAGTTTTCCAGTTGTAGAGTTTTTTTTACGAAAAAGCGAAATGTAAAATATTTATTTTAAAAATAATTTCAGAATACTACAAATTTCCATAATATACACATTTTACTAAAATAAAAAGAAGTATATAATACTTGGAGTGAAACGTTGAGAAACATTTTTCGTAATAAAAAAAAAGCAGCAATAAGAAATAGTATTGCTCTTGTCAAAAGAAAATTTTACAAAAAGAAAAGAAAATGTTGATGCAACTGCAGGAGTAAACTTAAAATTCATATTCTTCATCTGGCTCCGATTCTGATAAATATTGCCTTGGCTCTTGCAAGGCTAAATATCCCATCCCATTGCAAGCGTCCACATCTGCTCCTGCCTGCGAACAATAATAAGAATTTGCTGAGTGTATGTTCCCGAAAATTGTAAATCAGACGTTAACTTACGGGATAACCGTTGGAGTTTTGCCAATAGGTCGGGGAAACGTTTCATTACTAAAAATAACACTTTCATTACTAAAAATATAATTAAAAATTTTAGTGATTTTCAGGAGGCATTTAATAGTCTAACAGAAATACTTAAATGTGATTAAACCGCACATAAAGGATTTATTTAATGCGTCAATTTCTAATCCTGCACATTTGTGACCTCTCTAATTAATATTGAAGTTTGCAACAGAGATACATTACCAAAATTATAGTATCAGAAGTTCAAAAGGATTTCACTTCATTCAGAACGCAAGCAACAGGACTCGTAGATACCAAAGCGAAAGCTAGACTTAAAAGACTTAAGATGCGTAGTTTTCGAGTTCTGCATGATGATTTCGAGTAAGGATGCGTATTTATAAAGTCAGAAAACAGACCGTTGGGCAAGCCTTGTGATGCAGATTGCATTAGAGTCTGATTAATTTGTGTACGCGACAGCCCGTGAACACGCCTACCGGCGATGTTCCAGCCTCGTGGCCAATGGTTAAAGGTTGTGTGGTTAGCACGAAGACATCCCCTCGCCGTATTCCGGTCTTCTCAGCCCGAGAAGTAAATTTTCTCATCGTCACACAGTAACATATACTGGGACATTTCAAGGAAAACGCACACTGTAATCTTGCCTGCCCGGGAATCGAACCCGGGGCCGCTGTTTGATTTAGATTTAAACAATTACGTCTAAGAAAGTTTATATTAGTTTATAAATACGTAAAACTATTTTAATATTCATTTTTGAACCGCAAAGACGAGCTGATATAGCTCTGCGACCACACCGTTTGTTCTGCATCTTCGTTGCCCGTGGCTAAGAGTTCGAATCCAAACGGTAGCGGATTCACGACACTAGATGGATTTAATTCAGCCCCTGTCTGAAGGAGTATCTCGCGGCTGGCTTCTCTCATGGGTAGTTCATGAATTGACGTCTAGGTATCTCCCAACACCTCCCCTGTTGGAACAAGCTCTAAGTTCCCGACCGGTCTCCCGGCATGTGTGCTTGTGTATTGCGAGTTTGTGTAAGTGTGTGTATGTGTGTGTGTGTGTGTAAGGGGAGATGATAGGACAAGGAAGAGGTAAGAAAGATCTCGTACTTCCTCGGCATTGGCGTGGTGTTGATCGCAAAACAAAAACACGGAAAACTACCGATCAGAGCAGCCGGCCGCTAGAATTCTCCTCCAGACCGCGACTGAATTCGACCTGGCTGATAAGACTGTCGAAAATACTGTCACCGTTGGGACTCGGGACTATGATCTCCCGGTTTGAGGGACTGCAGTGATATCAATTGATGCTTTGAACCATCTCTCCAGATGTTTATTTTCTTATTAATAATCATTTCTATTACGTTGGTTAATTTATATTGGCCACCATAGGGCGCTGGCGCTAATCTTACCTCGATGAGCGCTCGTCCGCTCTCCTGGTCGCGTCGCGCCACGGCGATCATGAGCGGCGTGATGTCGTGCTGCGCGCGCAGGTCGGTGCGCGCGCCCAGGCGCAGCAGCTCGCGCAGCACCTCGGCGCGGCCGTGCGCAGCGGCCACGTGCAGCGGCGTCATACGGCGGCGGTCGCGCGCGTGCAGGTCCGCCCCGAGCCGCGCCAGCTCCTCCACGCACCTCGCGCTGAGAGATGCGAAAGGCAACCGACATCAGACAAGAAATACACTTTTGGGGACTTCCTATATGTTAAGCGTAATGAGGAGGTCATCCATAAATTACGGAACGCTAATTTGGAGTGTTTTGAATACCCCCTCTTCTTCCTTGAACCCCCTTCTAACAATGATTAGAGCGTAATACGGGGGTTATACATAAATTACGTAACTCAAAGTTGGAGTATTTTGAATACCCCCTCCTCCCCATGTAACGCACCTGTAACACGTACTTGAACCCTCTTCTAATAACGATTAGAGCGTAATAAGATGGTTATCCACAAATAACGTAACGCAAGTTTGGAGTATTTTGAATACACCCTCTTCCCCCTGTAACACGTACATGAACCCCCTTCTAACAATGATTCGAGCGTAATAAGGGGTTATCCATAAATTACGGAACTCAAATTTGGAGTATTTTGAATACCCCCTCCTCCCCATGTAACGCACCTGTAACACATACTTGAACCCCCTTCTAATAACGATTAGATCATAATAAGGTGGTTATCCATAAATTACGTAACTCAAATATGGAGTATTTTGAATACCCCTCTTCCTCCTGTTACGCACCTGTGACACGTACTTGAACATCACTCTAATAATTATGTAACGCTTGCAACAAGCTACCTTCCCCCCAAAGATTCAACAATATACCATTGATGAAAAAATATTTTCATTTATTGTAACAATGTGTGCAATATAACTTCTTTAATATATTATATTTTCAATTTTTAATTTGTTAATATGGTAATGTTTTATTATAAGACTGAATAAAAGGAATTATTTCTGCAAATGTTGAAATATTTTAAAAATTAATATCAATGTTACGTAACGTTTAACTAATACCCCTTACCCCTACGTAACGCAGCGTAATGCTGCCTTAAACCCCCTCCCTCTTCTCTAGAGTTACGTTATTTATGGACAAAACGTAACAAAAAGTTTGATTAACAATCAAAACATTGGAGGTAATTTTAAAGTAGTTGCAGGTAGTTAGAGGTAACGGAAGGGTTTAGCGTACAAAGCTAAACTAAATGTTTGACATTCTAATCAATGTGCTTCACATTCTAAACATTTTTTGACGTACTATACAAAGTATTGGTCGTAATAATCCAGATTTATGACGTCATAAAATATTTGCCTTAATATACAAAATTTTGACGCAGTAAACAAAAAGTATGAAATTCTAAACAAAGTGCGTGACGTACTAAATGAAGTGTTTGACCTACTGAATGAAGTGTTTGATCTACTGAAAAAAATCTTTGATCTTCTGAACAAAGTGTTTCACCTACTGAACAAAGTATTTGACGCAATAAACAAAATACGTGACGTACTAACGTTGGGCGTACTAATGAAAATGTTACGCGTGTAATCCTAGTGATAATTTGTAGCAAAATGAACTCTGGAGTTGGACATTCACACGATTACCTAAGACCCGTTTTACACGCTTCCTTTGGACGAATGATACCAGATTTCGCGAACGCGTCCAATCGAAATTCGGCGTCTGGGTGCCAGACACTTTTTGCGCATGCGAGTGCTCGGTGAAACCCGTCTTTGTTATTCAATGGAAACGAATAAATTATGTCTAAAAGAATTCACATCTTTGCCCTCGATTAACTTACAAAATAATGAAATCGCTGTAAACAAAAAAGTTCGATGTCACGTTTTGCCGGTTTTGAGTTAACGGCGGGAAACTCAACAGTGTTCTAAAAATATAAAATCAACTTCCGTATTTTAACGGTCGTTGTCCGTGAGCTCTGTGACGTCTTTACAGTGTCTTTAAACTATTTATGTTGTGAAAGATGATCGATGACTGAAATGTATAATCTTTTTGCTTGCTTTTCAAAATTTGAAGCTTCTGGACATCGAACGTTTTTGCTTTCTCAGTTAAAAATTCTATAAACGTAATTTTACCTAGCCTAAGTTTTGTACGTAATTCCAGAGTGCTAGACGTACTATAGATGTGTTAGATATACTAGTATCAAATATGAATATTATGCATTACATATGGTGACGCGAAGTCATAACCACATTTTTAGGCGTAATCGAAATGTGAAGCGTGTTCAAAATTTTGCACACATCGCAAACATTAGATTATTAAAAATATCGAATGAAAATGAGCGTTCTATTAAAACACAAATAAGATAATCACTTAATTTTAACCTTCTTGCTTTAAATGAGTTTTTTGCGCTAATATTTCGAACATGAATTTGATTTTCTTGACAACATAATGAACAATTTTATTCTTAGCTAATAACTATTTATCTATTTACTTCAGTTATAATGCACTTTACGTGAGTACAATGAGTGAATGTGTGTGTGTGTGTTGCCGACGCAACTCACCTGTAGCCCGCAGCGGCGATGTGCAGCGGTGTCCTGCCGTCTCTGGTGCGAGCGTTGACGTCAACCGAATAGTCTTCCGCCAGCAGCCGAATGGTCTTGCAGTTGCCACTCTCCGCAGCGTAGTGCACAGGTCGCCGTCCTGCAAAACACGCCATTCATTGATTCCTCTTATGACAATGACTACTAGAGGGGGGATTTTTTTTCCTTCTCCAGAAACAATATTATTCATTTATGACATTACTGTGTAAATATATAGCCAACGAAATCCCAAATCTGATTGATAAAAATCTTAGATTTTTTAATCTCAAAATTTACTGTTTGCGAATACAAGTTAGAAGTTGCTACTCTGAGGGTTATTTTTTAATAAAGATTAAAAAAGAACAGTTCTAAAAAATCTCTAGCACTATTATACCTTGTTTTGTTTTACGAATAGAGTTATTGGGAAATTTTTATGCGAAGATCTGTTTAGGATAGTCTGCTATAATTTCCGCCATAAAGAAGGCCATCCTTGTTTTGAAATAGTTTTTACTGAAAAGTTCTCTAATATGATATACTTATTTTTCAAAAATACGCCAACATAATTTTAAAATAGTAATCGAAATATGTAAACATTGGATGATTGATAGATTACTAGCGTTTTCGGGCACGTAATTTCCTAATGTCATTAGCCCCGTAACGTAGTGTGTGTTTTTTACTCGGGTGATAATGGTATTTTGTTTCGATGGATGACAAGATCCAGCGCGGCTAACCGCTATCAGATGGTAGGTCGGCGCCAGATCTCACCATCTAGGGGAGACCACCGCCACCACCCGAGGAAAACAGCATGCACTACACTTACGGGAATATTAACCTTATCCGTTGTATACGTAAGTTTCCGCGGCTCGTATCCATGAATTCTTGGCCTATCCGGAAGCACGCCGCCGTCGTTGGGCTGGGGTGCGCAGCAGGGCGGGCACCCCAGCCACACGACGCGGCGTTCTCGGGCATAGCCGAAGAATTCAACCCTTATCCGTTGTCGTGCCCGCGACACAACACTGAATCAATCAATCTAAACGTTGTCTAGGCTATCCGGGACCGAGCCGCGTCACTGACATGGGTGGCTAACATTTCGGCCAGCTTATTGTGGCCTTCTTCAGAGCGTACCGAGATTACTTCAGAGCGTACTTCTTCAGATCAGTATTCTCTGAAGAAGACCACAATACCCTGGCCGAAACGTTAGCCGCCATGTCAGTGACGCGCCTCGTCGCGAATAGCCTAGACAATACAAACTCCGGCCGCGGAAGTCTACGCAACCAATCCATCTACACCTCTGGAAGGCGATTGTGAATACGACGCGTGTTGGAGGGGCCCCTACCGCTGTAGTCCTGGGCGTCGAGGTCTGCGCCCCGCTGCAGCAGCGTGCGCACGAGTGTTGAGGCGCGGGTGGCGGCGGCGGCCAGGTGCAGCGGCGTGGCGCCCTCGCAGTCCCTGGCCAGCACGGCGGCGCCGGCGCCCAGCAGCGTCTCCGCGCAGTGCGCATGCGCGTGGGCGGCGGCGCGGTGAAGCGGCGTCTGCATGCGGCGGCAGCGCGCGTCCACGCTCGCGCCGCCGTGGTACACCATCAGCCACAGCACCCCTCTTCGCCCGTGCGTCGCCGCCCTGCACAAAACACTCCGTGCGATCAGAGGAGGACGAAGAAACGCCGCGAAGAGAAAAAGGACGGTGTGAGAGAGTGACAGAGAGGGAACAAATCAGAGAAAAGCAGGGCAAAAGACTGTCAAAACGAAATATTGAATAGCTGTTTTTCTACTCCCATTCAATAATTCTGTCATGATGTCTGATGGCTAAAACCCGTTGCATAATGATACCCATTACGATACAGTTTTCATTATGATACAAGTTTCTGACCAATCGTAGGGAAGTTTACAAACCAAGTATTGATCATTGAGAATCGTTCTAATAAATGTTTCGTTTAATGGTGAACTTTACAATACGTTTAATAATATATTACGCATCACAGTTTTAATTTATTTTTATTAGTAGTAATTTTTACGAGGCATATTTTAGAATATCCTATTTGACTAGCGTAGTAATAAACCAAAGCCACGTGTGAGGAAGTGTAGGGTGCTGTCCCGAGCCGTCCGCAAGATGGCCTTGGCTGAATCCTGCATGACAACTGCCGCGAAACGATTCAATGTGAAAGTTAAACTTACAAAAGTTACCATAAGTCATAGAAAAATTGCCGAATAAGTTTCGATGTAATACACTCGTGTAAAGTTTACGATACTTGCTTGTATCGTAATATCACACGCGAGTATATCTCACCCATCATTATTTCATAATGTAGTATTGTGCACCAAGGGATTATAAGGGTTCTAATGATCGAGTTGCGACAAAAAGCTCGAGCTCCCAATAAACCCTTTGGAACAAGGGCTTTTTGCCGCCCGAGAGCTTTAACCACCCGAGATCATAGAACCACTTTACACCCGTGGTACATATATGGTTTTATATTATTTTACTTATACAATATTGTTTGTTATTTTCTTCGATACAGCACAACGTTCCTGAATCGAGAGGCTCGTGGTAACAAGGGCTATATGAAAACAGCTGAATAGTGCTACTTGTTCTCTTATGGAGGGGAGGGGATAATGAAGGGAACCATCAGATCTAAATAGGAAAAGACAAACCGAGTCAAATTAACAACTAGATATTTAGTAAATAAGTAAATATAAATCATTAAAATTACGTAAAAAATAATCTATGTACCGCGTGGGTTAACTGGTCCTAATGATCGACCAGGGATTAAAACCCCGAGAGCTTTTGATCGATCATTAGATCCTTTATAGTGCCCTTGTTGCATAAATAACTAGAAGTATTCAATGTGAGTAAAATACACAAAATCCTCGAAACGTCCAAAAATATTAAATTATTGAAAACAGATGAATATCTACATGATTTATGTAACCAAAATTGTTTGAATATCTATATTTGTTAAAAAAATCAAAATGATTTAATTATCCTAAACTTCAAAAATATTCATTCGTAATTTTAACTTAATATACTTACGTCCTGATACAAACTTAATAATTTAACAACCTGAGTGTTGTAAATTTTTATGCTACATATATATATTGAAATTCTTTCATTGACACAAAATTTTACCACGTTCACTAACGAAATTTCTCGATATGTCAATAGTTTTAGTGTAAATAAGCTAAAAAAGATTGCATTTTCAGAAAAACGCAAACTATATTTTTTCAAAAACTTTTGCATTTTCTCCTAGGAAATTTATCATGGGAAGTAATGTGGTTGTGTGTGTGTGATATTCTGAAAGCCACATTTCATGTACACTATTAGGATAATTAAATCGTGAGGAAATAGTACACTTGTTTCTCATTTTCCATTAAGTTAGTTTATTGATAATTGTGTTCATTAATGACAAAGGAGATGGAGGTTTTTCAATTTGAATTTTGAGGGTTGATTCTGAGACAACACTTAGTGTTGAACATTGCTATGCACTCAGAATATTTTCTGACTTCAGACAAAACAATTTCTATGCATAAGTTTTCTTTTAGATGACAGAAATGCGTGGGCAATTTGCTACAAAACAATAATTTAAAATTACTTTAACTCTACAACTTGAAGACTAATTTGCGTGTATTTCAACGCCGGGTGATGGAAAAGGGGATTCGTATGTCAGCGCGGTGACAGGTAGTCAGCTTAACGCTATCGCTAAGGCAATCCCGCGGGCACCACACCGCCTCCCGCCGAAGAGTGGAAAATCCTACCACAGTCCCCTTGCAAGCGAATAGAGGAGAAAGGATCGTGTGCCTTCAAAAGAACATTCCATGAACGTGACGGTCTTATGTTTCCATTTTTCGAGGTATACTTTTCCCCCTTATCTTGTGCTTATTTGTCTCTCTTCAATGAACGGTAGTGCTTAAATAAATTAAAATCTGGAGGGTTACTGCGTGTGCCCAAGCTCCAACCGTCTTGCTACACCAAAGAGACAACTTAGCAAGGAGCCCACGTGCCCGCCCGATTTCACTCTGTACCGGACAACCATTTCAAGGCATAAGCTCGTGGCGCATAGTTTCTCACATAATTTGTAACGTTACTGAAATTATAAAAAAATGTATTTGCAAATTATGTGTTCATATTATTTGAGCTATCGTCTTCAAAACACTTCTTATTAAACAGCTTAAAATACAGCAAATCATAACATCCAGGTGTTGATTTATAATTAAAATTCACCCTTTTGGTGTACAGAATCTCTACAATTATTCACGATGCTGAATCCACATGTCTAAATGACATTCAACATATTAGTATCAATTGACATAAATTTTGGAAGTTCATTTGACTTGAAAGTCTTTCAGATTCGCCCTTGCTAAAAAAAACATTTTTTTCTCAAAATTAAATAGCTTTGATGAAAATGTACGATATTTTTTACACAAAAAATTGAATAAATAAAGAATGTCAATCTAGAAATTTAATCTATTTATACGATGGTTTAGTCGTCCTTGCTGTAAAATATATACCGCTTATGTACTGTACAAAAAACTGCACCCCTCACGTATATTCTCAATTTATAGTATTCCTAGTTAATACATGAATACGAAACTCTGAGAAATCAGAGCAAAACCAGTTTTCATATGGAAAATTTGGGAGCAGCTGTTGAAGAGATTCCAAGCAAATGTTTGAGAGTTTCTTAAAATGCGCAATTTTGAGTTCACACGAAAGCTTTTCAGATTTCGAAAATTTTACCGATATCATTCAAAACATCTGTGTTAGCAAAGATATACCTTTGAATAACAAATTTCAAGAGGAAAAATGTACCTTCAACAACCTAATTGGAGAAGAGATTCATGATTTGACTGCCTCTGCCCCCCAGGGCATGAGCTACAAAGTCTGCCTCCCTTGGATCACCACAATGTTTAATAATTAAGAAGTTCTATTTGATTGTAAACTACTGCTTTCAAAGGTATTGACCTGGTAATCTGAAGGGTCCAAATATTGTGATTCTCTCGAATTAGAGACGTGTTCAAATTATTAGTCTAAAACATGGGTTTCCTAAGTTCCATTATATAATTGGAGAGAAACCCAGTTAACAGTGCTGCCCGAGAAAGGACCTGGCAAATTGCACATTGTCGAAGGAACAATGAGGCAATACCAATACAAAAAAATCCTTGAAAGGGAACTTTTCCCCCAAATTACAGTGGTTCCCTAATGAAGATGGCATTTTTATGCACGATGAAGCATAGTACCACAAAGATAAAAGTGTCTTCAAGAATTTGGAAGAAAAGCTTTTAAAATTTTTACCTTGAACACGTAATAGCTCTGACTAGAACCCCGTAGAAAAGTTATGGGGTATTACTAAGAGAAGAATAAAGAAATACACAAGAAGTAGGGGGCAATTAAGAGAAGGTTTGGTACCGGGACAATAAAATTAAAAACTCAGTTGGTAAACATTATGCCACACAGGATAACGTTGTTGATTAAGAACATATGCACGCACACTAACAGTAAGTATTAAAAACATATGACTGTAACATGTACACCAGTAAACCAGTAATACAATTAATGCAAATATTTTACGAAAAATGTCTTTAATAAAATATTTTGAACACTTCTGTACTATAATTTGTGTAAAGCAAATATTTCTGATCTGTAGAGTATTTTAATCCATGGAAGACGAATACACAGTCCAATGAACGGCCTACCTGTGCAGCGGTGTCTCCCCGTTGACGTCGCAGGGGTTCGGGTCTGCGCCGCGCAGAATCAACTCGAGCGCGCAGTCGCTTCTGCAGCAGGCGGCTGCCACGTGCAGCGGCGACTCGCCCGCGGGGCCGTACGGGCGGTCGGGGGCGGCCCCTGCGTCCAGCAGCCCGCGCAGCGCGCCTATGTCCTCCGCCATCACCGCGCCCACCACCGCCCACGGCGACGCCGCCTGCGCAACGCACAAGCACACTCTTAACAAAAGGCACACCCTCGTTGCTTTGGCATACGTTTTGGAATGTAAGAGAGCACAGCGTTGCCCACGGCGACACCGCCAGTGCAGCACACAAGCACACTTAGCGAAATGCAACCCCAGCATTACTTTGGCATACATGTTGGATTATAATAGAACATTAAGAGACAGCCCAGCATCGCCGACAGCGGCGACACCTGCGCAGTACACAAGGAATTCCTGAAGAAAATGCACACTCAACATTGCTTTAGCAAACGTGTTGGAAAATAAAGGAACCTCCCGTCATCACCACACCTAGCACCGACATCTGCACAGCACACAAGCACACTTAACAAAATACACACCCAGCATTGCTTTGGCGAACATGTTGGAATATAACGTAACAATAAGAGAGAGTCCTGCATCGCCAACGGCGGCGACACCTGCGCAGTACACAAGGACACCCTAAGAAAATGCATACGCAGCATTGCTTTGGCACACATGTTGTGTGAGGTTGAACGAAGGAGCGTACCTGGAAGACGGCGGGGCGCGCGCAGGCGATGGCGCGGGACTCAGGGAACGATCAGTTTATGGTCGTACCAAAGTTAGACTGTTACAGAACGCACAGCGGCCTGGGGAGGTTTCCGGAGACTGAATGGGTATGGTCAGAACGACGTGACATATAACGTGGGTTTAAATCCAATGATATGATTAGTGGTTTTGTTCGGAAAGACAAGGCACCTTCAAGAAGGAGCCTGGGAAACTGTTGCTCTGCAACACGCACGAGTACCGTTAAGGAATCCCGAAATGTAATGATACAGCCACCCGTGAAGGCGCATAAGCGGTAATTGAATTTAAGGTGGGGTGGAGCAGACAGTAGACTGAACAGGAATTCAATGGCAATATGTGCTTTACAGTGATAAGAAAGAAAAATGGGATCCAACCTTTTTAAATCGTATGGCTACCAGAACATGGAAAGAATAGGAAGAATATCCTTCCAAATAGAAACTTAACGCTCAGCCCAGAACACGGTTAGCGTGAATAATGAGCCTTACTTCATGAAACCGATAGGAACGTTTCTAGAAAACGTTTGGACATTAGGGAAACGGAAATTAAGTAGAGTGGAAACAGCACTGTCTTAGAGTATGAGCAGTTGTATGTTGAAGTTGGAAAAATTCAACTTTTGAAATTATTCGATGTTGGAGTTAACAGTGAAATTAAACATTCATTAACAATATCACATTATTTAACGAAGAGCCGATCTACTTTCTTTATATAACACGAACTGTATCATACACGGGTGCACGCTGCATTTATTTAATAAACCTCCACGATAATAAATTAGTTCGTGGCAATAAGTGATTACTTGTTTTTCGATTTTCTTTTGATTGCTGCTGTCCTATTTTTCCTTACGCTGTAATTATCATACCGACATAAAAATGTTTATTTGACACTAGCAACAGTAATAATATAATTGTTGGTTATAAATTAGTAATACTTTATTTACATACTCCTAGTTTTAATTTATGTACACTAATGATTGACATACCAATATTACTCTCATGCCTACATGACAACATTTATGTAAATAACAGCCAATAGTATTACATTAAAATATTTAATGTATAAACTAGGAATAAATGAGTACTAAATATTCCTATTCGCTATTTGACTGTTTCCATTTTCAAAATTTGGTTGTGCAGCTTGAGTGTCAAGCGCCATCACTACATTTTTTAATAAATGGCAACAGTAAAATAAGATACCTTTTGGGATTAAATTGAAACTAAATCCTCCTATTGGTTTAAGTGATTTTGTGTTGGTGTAGTCGAGTTTGACCCCCTCTCCACCTCCCAACGGTGATTCACCGCCATCAACGCGTTGTCCTTATCTCAACAGCCCAGCCAGTCACGGTTTCGCTACGTCATCGCTTTGCCATCCCTCCCGCTCCCAAGAGATAAATGGGTAGACAGACAAATTCTTGGCAGTTCCGTTTTGAGTGATCGTGTAGCAAGTTCTTGCTTCTACGAGTACTTGTTCGAACGCTGTGGAGCATCTTTGGAAAGTACACATTATGGTAAGAACGCTTATTTTTTTCGAACAGAAGTTTCTGCATAGATAATTCGTGCAGGTTTCATATTTTGTGTTTTTCCTTACCGAATTGAATTTATTGTGCGTGCACTGAAAGATTAATTGAACGTTCATTATATTTGTTGAAAATTGTCTTATGATATTTTTGTAATTCTTGAAATAGGTCTTAATACTCTGTTTTACGTTAAATATTTGCTGAACAGATCATTAGTTAATTTATAAATTATTAATCGGTAATTATAAAAAAATATACATTTTAGTTTTATTTGGTTGTGAAAACGCGTGGTGAAGAGTAAGATGCGTAGGGCCAGCGCCCTATTCACGTTGTGTTAATAATATATTTCAATTTTTACTTCACTTATGATATGTGAGAGTAATAATCGAATTTGTTTCAGTCCAACTGCAGCGTCCGAACAGCCGCGGTACCAGTGTGGGGATCAACGCGTTCAGACGTCATGCTCCGCAATTGCAGAGATTCATTAAAATGCTTCTCAGAAGAGTAGCATAATTTTTATCATTTTGATAATTGATTCTTCTTCGCTCGCTGATTTTATTTATAGTATTCCCTTGCCAACAATTTTAGTCTTCTTTATCCAAATGCTTCTGGAAACATCTTCATACCTATTAGTCATCTTTTGTTATCCCTATGATGAGCCAAAGAATACTTTAATTTGTAGGTAATTCCTATTTAACTTTTATAGTTTTCTAGAGGGTAATTTTATTGTATTATTTGCAATTAAATAATCATTTCACATTAATCAACTCATTTTGTAACCTCAATTTGAAAAGAATTCGTCTTACAAAAACAAATTAAATCTTAATTTCATTTTAAAACGTTTAAAATATTACTTCTAGATCAGTCAACAATAATATTAATTCATAATACATAATTATTTCATAATAATGTATTATTTTAACACTAGGTTTGTGTAAGTCGAAACAAAAGAAAACATGCATGTATGTAAATGAAAACGTAAGTTCCCGCGGCTCGGTCGTTTTCTTGGCTGTCACTTTTTCCACAATAACTCCTTATTTTGTTTTATTTTTGCTCAAGAACATACATTTTTCTAATAATATTTGCAGAAATATCAAGCATTTAAATTTCGAGAAAAAATAATAACTCAATTTTGAATGTTGCCTTAAAGTACCGTAATAATTCAGGCCGCGCCTAGTATTTTTGTACATCATTACATTATTAGACGATATCAGAGTCGATTTTTAAGCAACTGGGTGTTTGTAAACTCAAAATATTTTCCTTACGTTCAGACTTCTGGATGCTGAGAATTGGTCATTTTCTAGTACTATTGGTAGACAACTTTCAAAATGTCTCTGATACATAGAGGTTGCATTGCGAATAATTGCGTTAAAAATACGAATAATATTGGACTAAAAAAGATGTTTTGTTAAACAATGCACTTTCATAGAATTACTTGTAAACCTATACAAACCACCATAATGGCCTACTGTAACTGTTGTTGTTTTTTGGTTACTTTAGATATAAGTTTAATAATGAGAGCAAACTAAGCCTTCATACTCCCAGTTGAAAAGCTATATCTTTAAATCCAAAGTTCACCAGATGGGTTTTGTTTAAGCCGAATATACATTTGAATTTCTCCCTAATGTATTGCCACTTAAAAACATAAAAACTTAGATACAAGTGCAGAAGATTCAGCCCCGTATTAAAAACCCCGCACGGTTTCACCGTTCAAAAAAGCCTAATTTTTGACATATGATGATTGGAATATATCACAGACACACAAAATAAAAATCAGATCACAAACTGATCCACGTTTCTCTATGATGTCAATGCGCTGAAACGAATCCCGAAGCCAGTTCAACACCACTCTCCAGTTTTGTTAAAACGCGAAATCCCGGTGAAAATGTATTTTTTGTTTTCGCAGCTTGTCAGACCCAAAGACTAACACGATTTTTCTCTATATAAATCGAGCGAGCTGAATCCGAATCCAAAATTCCAGTTTTTTTAATCGCGATAAACTACCATAAAATTACAATTTACCATTTCACGTGCTTTTCGCGATTGAAAAAAAAAATGGAATTCGTGGCGTAATTCTGTCTCAGATTCGGAATCAGTGCGTCGACATACATGTCAAAACAGGTGTCATCTATTAAGTCTGACAAGCCCCAAACAAAAATACAATTTCCACGTTTTTTTCCGATTAAAAATACTGGAGGGAGGAGGCGCAATTCTGGTTCCAATTCGAAATCAGCGCCGTCGTAAGAAATTGTTGCTCTAAGTTAATGTGTTGTTTGATTATAACGTGCTGTTTTGCACTTTTCTTAACTTTGGATTATTTCCATTTTTGTAAGTTTCTTTTAGATTTACAGTCATTCCAAGTAACTAAATACTTGTGCCACGTGAAAATATTATTCTACACGTGAGCTGGAAATGTTGAAAGAAGGATTGAATGAATATTGCTTGTCTTTGGTCTACCAACTATTTTTGCGTGAGCCTGCTTATTGATGCGCAAAAGGATACATCGTGACACAGCAAGGTGTATTACCTCGTCGGGTTGCATTTCCGAACGGCTGCGAACTCTTGAAATCGATTCTAGTATCAAACGACTCCTTTGCCACTTTCTCTAATAATATATGATGAGTTGGACTTATTGCTCTAAGTTAATGTAGTTTGTTTGATTATTACGTCTGTTTTGCACTTTTCTTGAACTATTGAATTATTTCCATTTTAGTATGTTTTTTTAGATTTACTGTCATTCCAAGTAACTAATTACTTTGTGCAACGTCGAAAAATTATTTATTCTACACGTGAGCTGCAAATGTTGAATAGATGATTGAATGAAATTATGCGGTTGGGCACCAATCTTTGATTATAAGTTATTTATTTTATCGCGACCCTTTCACTTTTTAATTTTTGATTATCTTCTTTTGTACAATTTTACATTACTTTTGATACAGTCTTAAATGTGTTGTTTTTGGAATTAATTAGCTCTACTGTATTCTAATTAGTATTGTAATGATTATTGTGAATTCGTAGAAATGTTCATCTAGTTCTTAGTTTGGTGTGATGCGATGTAAACATACCACGAGAAGGTGGTACTAATGTATATCAGTAATATTTGAATTTTCTGATAAAAATATTATGTATTGAACCGAATTAGATTCATTAAATTATTTTTTAATTTGTTTCAAAAAACTACATTAATTTGAAAATAGTAGGTCTCATTCCCACAGTTGTAAGATAGTAACATATTCACTAGCTAAATGGTCAGATTTACGTTGATAAGGATAACTTTGCAAAACTGCCTTAATCATGGTTTGTACAGCTTGTACTGAATGAAATAATGGCTACGAAAAGTATGAATTTTAATTTTTATGAAAATAGACTTCATTGTTCGTTTGTTCTCCGAAAGCTTAAGTACGTAGTTATAACCTATGTAATTATTCTATTTTCTCATTGTGCACCGATAAATCGTAATTTAAAATTAATTATATTTAATAAAATTAAAGTTAGTTAGAATAAAAACTTGTCGAAATATTAAAAAATCCGGCTATTAGGCAATGTTGGATTATTGAGTGGTAAGTATGCGCAGATAGTCGAGAAATTGAACGTAAATCGGTAATGTGAGCGTAAGTGCGGCGTAATTGTGTTACTATGAGGTTAATGCCAGTATGGTCGTAAATGGTACTATGATTCAACTAATGAAGCGCGCGCTGCGTTCTGAGATAAGCGCGTTATGTGTGTCCAAGTGATGGATGCATCAATGTATTAGATGCTGTTGTGTGTGTGTGTGTGCGTTGTGCGCAGAAACATCCCGGGCTTGCCCTGCGACCGCCGCGTCCCCAGGTGCTGGTCTATGATAGCGGTTATGTGTGTCCAAGGAGACTGGATGCATCAATACTTTGATTGTGTTGTGTGTGTGTGGTGGGGGTGTTGTGCGAGCACACATCCCGGGCTGCTACGAACCCCGTCACGCCAGTGCTGCGCGAGATTCCTGCTCATGTGTGTGTAAGTCGATGTGTGTCTAATGTATGTGATGTGAGTGGCGTTTAAGTGCGCAGAACCGGCCGGGAGCTGCTGCGAGACGCGCCTCGCGAGGCAACGTGCCTGCGCCTGCCCTGCTGCTTACGCGCCACGTGCCACTATGGCGCAGACGAGGAGTTCGGCGCTGTTCCCGTCTCGTCGCCGCGCACGCC
>BOPP01000007.1:7731471-7743030 GCA_017312745.1 Gryllus bimaculatus
CAAGGGCTATATAGAAGAACTACGCCTGGAACAGCATAGGTCTTACTTGTCTCTCATATAGTGACGTGGAGGAGGGGAATAAGTGAAGGACCACTCCAGATCAATAGGAAAAGAAAACCGAGTCAAATTAACAACTAGATATTTAGTAAATAAGTAATATAAACATTAAATTAGTAAAAAATAATCTATGTACCCGCGTGGGTTAACTGGTCCTAATGATCGACCAGGGATTAACCCGAGAGCTTTTGATCGATCATTAGATCTTATAGTGCCTTGTTGCATAAAAACTAAAAGTATTCAATGTGAGTAAAACACAAAATCCTCGAAACGTCCAAAATATTAAATTATTGAAAACAGATAATATCTACATGTGTTATTTAACAAAAATTGTTGAATATCTATATTGTTAAAAAATAAAATGATTAATTATCCTAAAACTTCAAAAAATTCATCGTAATTTTAACTAATATACTTACGTCTGATACAAACTCAAATTAACACTGAGTGGTTGTAAATTTATGGCGTACATATATATATTGAAATTCTTTCATTGCACAAAATTTTACCACGTTCACTAACGATTTCTCGATAATGTCAATAGTTTAGGTAAATAAGCTAAAAAAATTGCATTTCAAAAAACCGCAAACTATATTTTTTCAAAACTTTTGCATTTTTCTCCTAGAAATTTATCAGGGAAGTGAATGTGGTTGTGTGTGTGTGATACTGAAAGCCACATTCATGTACACTATTAGGATAATTAAATCGTGAGGAATAGTACACTTGTTTCTCATTTCCATTAAGTGTAGTTATTGATAATTGTGTTCATAATGACAAAGGAGATGGAGGTTTTTCATTTGAATTTTGAGGGTTGATTCTGAGACAACACTTAGTGTGAACATGCTATGCATCAGAATATTTTCTGACTTCAGACAAAACAATTTCTATGCATAGTTTCTTTTATGATCAGAGAATGCGTGGGGCAATTGCTACAAAAAAGAATTAAAATTTCTTTAAGCTCTACAACTTGAAGACTAATTTGCGGTATTTTCAACGCCGGGTGAATGAAAGGGGATTCGTATGTCAGCGCGGTGTACAGGTAGTCAGCTAACGCTATCGCTAAGGGCATCCCCGGGCGCCACACCGAGCCTCCGCCGAAGAGTGGAAAATCCATACCACAGTCCCTTGCCAAGCGATAAGAGGAGAAGGATCGTGTGCTTCAAAGACATTCCATGAACGTGGACGGTCTATGTTTCCATTTTTCGGAGGTATACTTTTCCATCTTGTGCTTATTTGTCTCTCTTCAATGAACGGTAGTGCTTAAAAAATTAAAATCTGGAGGGTTATTGCGTGTGCCAAGCTCAACCGTCTTGCTACACCAAAGAGACAACTTAGCAAGGAGCCCACGTGCCCGCCGATGTCACGTCTGTACGGACAACCATTTCAAGGCATAAGCTCGTGCGCATATTTCTCACATAATTTGTAACGTACTGAAATTATAAGAAAAAATGTATTTGCAAATTATGTGTTCATATTATTTGAGCTATCGGTCTTCAAACACTTCTTATTAACAGCTTTAAAATACAGCAATCATAACATCCAGTGTTGATCTTATAATTAAATTCACGCCTTTTGGTGTACAGAACTCTACAATTATTCCGATGTGAATCCACATGTAATGACAGTGTCAACATATTAGTAATCAATTGACAGTAAATTTTGGAAGTTCATTGACTTGAAAGTCTTTCAGATTCGCCCTGAAAAAAAAAAAACATTTTTTTCTCAAATTTAAATAGCTTTGATGAAATGTACGATATGTTTTTACACAAAAAATGAATAAATAAAGAATGTCAATCTAGAAATTTAATCTATTTATACGATGTTTAGTCGTCCTGGCTGTAAAATATATATCCGCTTATGTACTGTACGAAAAAACTGCACCCTCAACGTATATTCTCAATTATGAGTATCCTAGTTATACATGAATACAAACTCGAGAAATCAGAGCAAAACATTTTCATATGAAATTGGGAGCGCTGTTGAAGAGATTCCAAGCAATGTTGAGAGTTTCTTAAAATTGCGCATTTTTGAGTTCACACGAAAGCTTTTCAGTTTCGGAAAATTTTACCGATAATCATTCAAAGACATCTGTGTTAGCAAAGAGATACTTTGAATAACAATTTCAAGAGAAAAAATCCTCAACAAACCTAATTGGGAAGAGATTCATGATTTGACTGCTCTGCCCCCAGGCATGAGCTACAAGTCTGCCTCCTTGGATCAACAATGTTATATAATTAAGAGTTCTATTTGATTGTAAACTACTGCTTTCAAAGTTATTGACCTGGTAATCTGAAGGGTCCAAATATTGTGGATTCTCTCGAATTAGGAGACGTGTTCAATATTAGTCTAAACATGGGTTTCCTAAGTTCCATTATAATTGGAGAGAAACCAGTTACGTGCTGCCGAGAAAGGACCTGGCAAATTGCACATTGGTCGAAGAACAATGAGGCAATACCAATACAAAAAAATCTTGAAGGGAACTTTTTCCCAATTACAGTGTGTTCCTATGAAGATGGCATTTTTATGCACGATGAGCATAGTACCAAAAGATAAAAGTGTCTAAGAATTTGGAAGAAGCTTTTAAAATTTTTACCATAAGACACGTAATAGCTCTCACTAGAACCCGTAGAAGTTGATGGGTTTACAAGAGAGAATAAAGAATAACAAGAAGTAGGGGCAATTAAGAGAAGGTTTGGTACGGGACAATAAAATTAAAACTCAGTTGGTAAACATATTGCCCACAGATACGATGTTGATTAAGACATCATGCACGCACACTACAGTAGTATTAAAACATATGACTGTAAATGTACACAGTAACAGTAATACAATTAATGCAAATATTTTACGAAAAATGTCTTTAAAAAATATTTTGAACACTTCTGTACTAATTTTGTGTAAACAAATATTCGATCTGTAGAGTATTTTAATCCATGGAAGACGATACACAGTCCAATGAACGGCTACCTCGTGCAGCGGTGTTCCCCGTTGACGTCGCAGGGGTTCGGTCTGCCGCGCAGAATCAATCGAGCCGCAGTCGCTTCTGCAGCAGGCGGCTGCCACGTGCAGCGCGACTCGCCCGCGGGCCGTACGGGCGGTCGGGGCGGCCCCTGCGTCCAGCAGCCGCGCAGCGCGCCTATGTCCTCCGCATCACCGGCCACCACGCGCCGCACGTGCACCCTGGCAAAGACAACACACTCTAACAAAAGCCACCCGTTGCTTTGCGAATAGTTTGATTAATGGCACATTAAGAGATCTAGCACGCCACAGGGACGCCGCCTGCGCAACGCACAACGACACTAAAAAATGCACGTCCTCTAGTGCTAGGTTGGCATACGTTGGAATATAGGCACATTAAGAAAGATCTCAGCACGGTCACGGCGACGCCGCTGCGCAACCACAAGCACAACTTTAACAAAGAACCTCGTTGATTTGGCCATACGTTTGGAATAAGGCACTTAAAGCAGATCTCAGCCCCGCCGGCGGCGCGCGCTGCGCAACGACAACAGCACATCTAACAAAAGACACCTCGTCTGCTTTGGAACGTTTTGAATGTAAGAGAGCGACATCGCCAGCGAACCGCCCAGATGCCGGCACACAACAACCTTAGGAATGCACCCCCATCATTGTTTGCAATATGTTAGGAAATTATAATGAACATACAGAAGCGCAGCATCGCCATGGCGGCCCGACGTCCCTGCGCGCACACAGCACATCTTGTACACCCATCCCTAGCATTGCTTTTGGCGACATTTGGAATATAAACGTAATCAATAAGCAGAAAGTCCTGCACCGACAACGGCGGCGACACCCGCGCAGTACACAAGGACACCCTTAAAATAACTCCCAGAATGACAATGACACCCAGAAAATGCACACTCAACATTGCTTTGGCACACGTGTTGTGTGAGGTTGAACGAAGGAGCGTACCTGGAAGACGGCGGGGCGCGCGCAGGCGATGGCGCGGGCGGTGCGCCGCGACGAGACGGCGAACAGCGCATGCGCAACCTCCTCGTCGCGCCAAGGGCACGCGCGCAGCAGCAGGCGCAGGCGCAGCACGTTGCCCGACGCGGCCGCGTCTCGCAGCAGCCCCGGCCGATTCTGCGCACAACACACACATCACATCACATACATTAGACACACACCAGTCACCTTACACACACATAGCAGGAATCTCAGACGCAGCACCTGGCGCGACGCGGCCGCGTCTCGCAGCAGCTCCGGGATGTTCTGCGCACAACACACACACACACACAAACACACATCAAATACATTGATGCATCCCAGTCACCTTGGACACACATAACCGCTATCTCAGACGCAGCACCTGGCGCGACGCGGTCGCGTCTCGCAGCAGCCCCAGGATGTTCTGCGCACAACACACACACACACACACACACACACACACACACACACACACACACACATCAAATACATTCATGCATCCCAGTCACCTTGGACACACATAACCCTATCTCAGGCGCAGCACGTGGCGCGCCGCCTCACATTATGAATCACCTACACATTACGAACACATTAAGCTGGCATTACTCTCGCAGTAGACACACATTACCCCCACATTACGCTCACATTACCCGCACTTTACGTTCACATTTCCCGCACACTGCGCACACATTACCCACTCAATAACCAAACATTAGCCCTAATAGCTGGGATCTTTTTTTATATTTCGACGAAGTTTTTATCCTAACTAACTTTAATTTTATTAAATATAATTAAATTTTAAATTATCGATTTTATGGTGCACATGAGAAAATAATATATTCAAATGTTTAATACTCATTAGACATGTTTGCCAGTGGCGTGGCGAAGTGGGGGCAGCAGGGACGGCCCGACACTTTTTGAGAGTAGCAAAATTTCACAACAAATATCTTAGAAAAATTTGAACCGTTACATTTCTTTTTTTTAATTTGTCGTACCTACGATTCGGACCGTTTGAATTGAGTACGGAATCTTTCATTACTTATTTGCTGACGACTTCATTAAATGAATGTATAATAATGACGTCTGGCTCAGTGTAGTGACTGGCAACTCCGTCTGTACTAACTTGTAGAGATTCCTCGAATTTTATTTTGTGTTTGGATTATTTATGACTAATATTAAGCGAGAATGAACTTTATCAATAAAAAATGTTCGGGGGTAAAGATGATCTTCTCGGGGGAAAAGAGAGACGTACGATCTATTTGTTTTCCATCATACTACAAAAAAGTTCAATATAAAACTACTGTTTAATAAATTTAAAAAAATCAAATTGGTAACATTAAAATGGGCTTAAAAGCACCAAATCGTGTACACATTGAGTTCTTAATTTTTGGAATGATTTTAGTGAACAAAAAATAGAATATAATTACCAAATTATGACAGGGAATAAATTTATTTTGTAGTTTTAGGCTCTTTTTATATTTCGACCAAGTTTTTATTCTAACTAACTTTAATTTTATTAAATATAATTAAATTTTAAATTATCGATTTTATGGTGCACATGAGAAAATAAGATATTCAAATGTTTAATACTCGTACTTAAGCTTTCGAGGAAACAACAGAACAATCGAAGTCTATTTTCATAACAAATTAAAATCTATACTCTTTCGTAGCCATTTATTTTCATTCAGTACAGCTTCACAAACCATATTAGGCAAGTTTTGCAAAGTTATCCTTATCAACGTAAAATCTGACCTTTGCTAGTGAAATAATAGTTACCTATCTTACAACTGTGGGAATGAGACCACTATTTTCAAATTAATGTAGTTTTTGAAACAAATTAAAAAAATAATTTAATGAAATCTAATCGGTTAATACACAAAATATTTTTATCAGAAAATTCACAATATTCACTGATATACATTAGTACCACCCTTCCTCGTGGTATCTGTTACACATCAACACACAAACTAAGAACTAGATGAGACTTTCTACGAATATTCACAATAACTCATTACAATACTAATTAGAATACAGTAGAGCAATAATTAAATCCATAAAACAACCACATTACAGACTGTATCAAAAAGTAATGTAAAATTGTAACAAAAGAAGATAATCAAGAAAATTAAAAAGTGAAAGGGTCGCGATAAAATAAATAACTTATAATCAAAGATTGTGCCCCAACCGCAATATTTCATTCAATCATTCTATTCAACATTTGCAGCTCACGTGTAAGAATAAATAATTTTTCACGTTGCACAAAGTAATTAGTTACTTGGAATGACAGTAAATCTAAAAAACTATACAAAATGGAAATAATCAATAGTTCAAGAAAAAGTGCAAAACAGCACGTAATAATCAAACAACTACATTAACTTAGAGCAATAAGTCCAACTCATCATATATTATTAGAGAAAGTGGCAAAGGAGTCGTTGATACTAGCGAATCGATTTCAGAGTTCGCAGCCGCTTTCGGAGAATGCAACCGACAGAGTATACACCTTGCTGTGTCACCGATCGTATCCTTTTGCGCATCAATAAGACAGGCTCACGAAAAAAATAGTTGGTAGACCCAAAGACAACGCAATATTTCATTCAATCCTTCTATTCAACATTTCCAGCTCACGTGTAAGAATAAATAATTTTTCACGTGGCACAAAGTAATTAGTTACTTGGAATGACTGTAAATCTAAAAAGAAACTACACAAAATGGAAATAATCCAAAGTTCAAGAAAAAGTGCAAAACAGCACGTTATAATCAAACAACTACATTAACTTAGAGCAACAATTTCTCTACGACGCGCTGATTTCGAATCTGGAACCAGAATTGCGCCTCCTCCCTCCAGTATTTTTAAATCGCGAAAAAACACCGTGAAATTGTATTTTTGTTTTGGGGGCTTGTCAGACCTTAAGACTTGACACCTGTTTTGCCATGTATGTCGACGCACTGAATCCGAATCTGAGACAGAATTACGCCACCACATTCCAATTTTTTTTTCAAATCGCGAAAAGCCATCGTGAAATGGTAAATTGTAATTTTTATGGTAGTTTTTCGCGATTAAAAAAACTGGAATTTTGGATTCGGATTCAGCTCGCCGATTTATATAGAGAAAAATGTGTTAAGTCTTTGGGTCTGACAAGCTGCGAAAACAAAAAATACAATTTCACAGGGGCATTTCGCGTTTTAACAAAACTGGAGAGTGGTGTTGGAACTGGCTTCGGATTCGATTTCAGCGCATTGACATACATAGAGAAACGTGGATCAAGTCTTTGGATCTGATTTTTATTTTGTGTGCCTGTGTAATCATTCCCAATCATCACTATGTCCAAAAATCTAGGCTTTTTTGACGGTGAAACAGTGCGGGGTTTTTAATACGGCCTGAATCTTCTGCACTTGTACTAAGTTTTTATGTTATTAAGTGGCATACATTAGGGAGAAATTCAAAATGTATATTTCGGCTTAAACAAAACCCATCTGGGTAACTTTGATTTAAAGATAAGCTTTTCACTGAGTATGAAGGCATAGTTTGCTCCTCATTATTAAACTTATCATCTAAAGTAACCAAAAAAACAACAACAAAGTTTACAGTAGGCCCATTATGGTGGCTTGTTATAAGGTTTACAAGTAATTCTATGAAAGTGATTGTTTAACAAAACTCTTTTTTTAGTCCCAATATTATTCGTATTTTAACGCAATTTATTCGCAATGCAACCTCTATGTATTCAGAAGACATTTTGAAAAGTATGTCTACCAATAGTACTAGAAAAATGACCAAATTCTCAGCATCCAGAAGTCTGAACGTAAGGAAAAATATTTCGAGTTTACCAACACCCAGTTGCTTTAAAAACATCGACTCTCATATCGTCTAATAATGTAATGACTATACAAAAATACTAGGCGGCGCCCTGAATTTATTACGGTACTTTAAGGCAACTATTCAAAATTGAGTTATTATTTTTCTCGAACATTTAAATCTTGATATTTTCTGCAAATATTCATTAGAAAAATGTATGTTCTTGAGCAAAATATAAAACAAAAGTAAGGAGTTACTTGTGAACACAAAATGTGACAGCCAAGAAAACGGACACGAGCCGCGGAAGCTTACGTTTTCATTTTACATACATGCATGTATTACTTTTTTGTTCGACTTACACAAACCTAGTTGTTAAAAGTATAACACTTATTATGAAATAATTATGTATTATGAATTAATATTATTGTTGACTGAATCTAGAAGTAATATTTTAAAACGTTTTAAAATGAAATTAAGATTCTTAATTTGTTTTTGTAAGAACCGAATATTCTTTTCAAATTGAGGTTACAAAATGAGTTGATTAATGTGAAATGATATTTAATTGCAAATAATACAATAAAATTACCCTCTAGAAAACTATAAAAGTTAAATAGGAATTACCTTACAAATTAAAGATATTCATTTTGGCATCATCATAAACGGATAAACCAAAAGATGTACTAATACGTATGGGAGATGTTTCCAGAAGCATTTGGATAAAGAAGACTAAAATTGTTGGCAAGGAATACTATAAAATAAATCACGATGGCGAAGAAGAATCACAATTATCAAAATGATAAAAATTATGCTTACCTCTCTCGAGAAAGACATTTTAATAGCATCTCTGCAATTGCGGAACATGCGTCTGAACGCGTTGATCACACCCTGGTATCCGCGGCTGTTCGGACGCTGCAGTTTGGACTGAAACACAAATCGATTATTACTCTCACATATCACATAAGTGAAGTAAAAATTGAAATATATTATTAACACAACGTGAATAGGGCGCTGGCCTACGCATCTACTCTTACACCACGCGTTGTTCACAACACAAAATAAAACTACGAAAATGTATATTTTTTTATAATTACCGATTATAATTTATAATTAACTATACAGTCTGTAGTTCAGCAATATTTCAACGTAAAAACAGAGTATTAAGACCTTATTTCAAGAATTCACAAAATATCATAAGACAATTTTTCAACAAATATAACTGAACGTTCCAATTAATCTTTCAGTGCACCGACAATAAATTTCAATTCGTAAGGAAAAACACAAAAATATGAAAAACCTGCACGAATTATCTATGCAGAAACATTCTGTTCGAAAAAAATAAGCGTTCTTACCATAATGGTACTTTCCAAAGATGCTCACACACGTTCGAACAAAGTACTCGTACAAGCAGAACTTGCTACACGATCACTCAAACGAACTGCCAAGAATTTGTCTGTCCTACCCCATTTATTTTCTCGGGGAGCGGGGAGGGATGGCAAAGCGATGACGTAGCGAACCACGTGACTGGCTAGGGCTGTTAGAAAGGACAACGCGTTGATGGCGGTGAATCACCGTTGGGAGGGTGGAGAGGGGCGTCAAGCTCGGACTACCACCACACAACAATCGCATTAAACCAATAGGAGGATTTAGTTTCAATTTAATACCCAAAATGTATCTTTTTTACTGTTGCCATTTATTAAAAAATGTAGTGATGCTGCCTTGACACTCAAGCTTGCACAACCAAATTTTGAAAAATGGAAACAGTCAAATCAAGCGAATAGGAATATTTAGTACTCATTTATTCCTAGTTTATACATTAAATATTTTAATGTAATACTATTGCTGTTTATTACATAAATGTTGTCATGTAGGCATGAGAGTAATATTGGTATGTCAATCATTAGTGTACATAAATTAAAAACTAGGAAGTATGTAATAATAAAGTATTACTAATTTATAACCAACAATTATATTAATTACTGTTGCTAAGTGTCAAATAAACATTTTTATGTCGGTATGATAATTACAGCGTAAGGAAAAAATAGGAACAAGCAGATTCAAAGAAAAATCGAAAAACATAGTACTCACTTATTGCCACGAACTAAATTTATTATCGTGGCGGTTTATTAAATAAATGCAGCGTGCAACCGTGTTATGACTACAGTTCGTGTATATATGAAAGAAAGTAGATCGGCTCTCGTTAAATAATGTCTGATATTGTTAATGAATGTTTGAATTTCACTGTTAACTCCCAACATCGAAAAATTTCAAAAGTTTGAAATTTTTCCAACTTCAACATACAACTGCTCATACTGCTAAACAGTGCTGTTTTCCCACTCTCTAATTTCCGTTTCCCTAATGGTCCAAACCTTTTCTAGAAACGTTCCTAATCGTTTCATGAAGTAAGGCCTATTATCACCTAACGTGTTCTGGGCGAGCGTTAAGTTTCTATTTTGGAAGTGATATTTCCCTATTCGTTCCATGTTTCTGTAGCATAGCGATTTAAAAGGTTGTGGATCCCATTTTCCTTATCACCGTAAAGCACATAATTGCCATTAGAATCTTTCAGTCTATGTTGCATCCACCCCCACCTTAAATCAATTCCCTTATGCGTCACTCCTGGGTGGGTGTACATAACATTCGGGATTCCTTAACGTACTCGTGCGGTTTTGGGTCAGTAGCAAGCGTTTTCCGGCCTCTCTGTAAGGATGCCTTGTCTTTCAATATCCGATTGGAAATTAACCGTTATATGTCACGTGTTCCTCCATACCCATTCATCTCCGGAAAAACCTCTCCCAGGCCTGTGCGTTCTGTTAACAGTTTAACTTTGTACGACCAGTACCACTGATCGCTTCCCTGTAATTTCACTCTAAACCACTTATGCATAAGCGCGTCAGGAACTTCACATGCTAATCTAATCCAAAACTGAATGGGTTTCATTAAAATATTTTAAAATTCCTTCGCTATCGACCTTTATGAAGACACCGACATTTGCTGCGAATTTAGAAACTTCAAAAATTCCTCTTAATAATCTATTAATATGTGTCTATGTTTTCCAATCGTTTTATACAAACCTAACCCAATAATTTCTTCGTTTATAGCTGGGAGAACTGGCGGTTAAACACTGTGTCGCAGACTTTTCCAACACTGCGCAAACGATTTCTTTGAGCGTAATTTTTGCTTTCCTTTTAGCCGTCTCTTGGATGTGTCTATTCCATCCCCGATCACGGAAAATGTTGCACCAAGACACGAAAAAGTTTTGACACGGACGAGCTCATCCTGGGCGAAATACTATTTATCTTTGTCAAATAAACCCCTCTGGAGAAGCATTGACAGTACCCTGTTTAGACAACTCTGTATTTCTAATTTGTGAAAACAATAACCTATATAGTTGCGTATACGTTTATTCTATGATTGTAGAATATGAAGAGTTTTTGTTTCACTTTTATATTTAACGCGTCTAAAAGAGCGCTAAAAAGATGCAAATAGGAGAGAGATAAATTTGAACACAACGCTCAAAATGTTTTGTTCTTTAGATTTCACGGATGCTATAAACATGATTAATCTTATGTATTTTGTATCGTTTTAAATTAATAGGACATGGAACAGTGAGAGTTTGATTCTTTCTTCCACTGGTGACTCATTGCCACCAACAAGTTTGCAAGTGTCCATCGTTCACCACCAACAGAGGATAACAATGTTCGGTTATTGATTATTTACTTTTATTCCAGATGTCGGTCATGCACTCATGCTAGCGTAACTGTCAT
>BOPP01000007.1:7743508-7770006 GCA_017312745.1 Gryllus bimaculatus
CGTATTTTCTATCGTTCCGCGATTGTCTTTTGGGTTCAGCGTAATTAGTCTGTAGGTGTTCATTGTGCATGCTTCTTCTCCGTAACGGGATCGTGGTTATTGGTTAATCAGGCGGGGGTAGTTAACTACGTCGTGAGATTGAATATCTCTTTGTTGTACATTCCATTTTTCTGGTACATTTACAGTCAGGTAGAGTAATACTTATGTGTATATATTCTAAATTTCCTCCGGTCGGTGTTTTGTTCCAATGATAATATTTTATCTTCCATCGTTTCCGTATCTCTGTTGCATTTTAATTGATTGGGTCGTCTGTTTTCTCGGTCGTTGTCTTGTTCCGGCTTTTCTTCGTGCGGCTCACGGATATCTGCACCAATTCTCTTTCTTTTGGCTTAACCGGCTTTCTCGCGTCCTTCTGCGTGCGGTTGGTCATGCGTTACCAAAAATTTCTATACGTTTTCATACGGTATATCGCTAGTTCATTCGCTCGAAGTAATTTTCAATTCGTCGTAGTAGGCTTTTGTCATTATGATTAATTCACGGCCGTTTCATACTCGTCAGTGCTTCACTGAGATAATAATTTCCATGTGTTTGAACTTTGCTCGTTCGTCTTTCTCATTCCGCAGTTTACTGCTCTGATGCGTCTTTCTATTCCTACTGCCTGTTCTTTCTTTCGTGTTCAATCCGGTGATTGCCTTGTTGCGAATCGGCTCTTCATCGTGGCGGGTGTCGCATTTGTCACGCTATATACTCACTTTTTCTCGTGTCTTCATATCCGTTTGCGTCGTCGTCTTTCACTATGCCGTTTCTCGTCGGTCTTCATTTCCACCGTTTACCATCGTGCGTTTGTCATGATTTCCGTTTGATTCACGAGTCGCATCATCTGTTTCAAAATATCGAAGTCTAGTCCTCTGTTTTGGTGCGCTGATCGTCCTGTCTCATTCCGATTGTCTACTGTCGGATGGGTCTTCAATTCCGTGAAATTTACTGCGTGAACTTTTCCACTTCCAGAGAGTTTTTCTCGGCGTTCCCTTTCATTCCGTTTCTTGCTTACGTTGTTCTCATTTCCGTTGTGACTGCTCGGTCGTTCTTCATGTTCCGGTTCTCTCTCGTCGTACTTTCGATTCACGGGGCAACTTTCTGTTACGCCAAATTGGTAAAATTCAACAGACGCACTATGTGAAAGGAAGCGGTAGTTCCCGGGTATTTTGTCGGCAAGTGGAATAGAAAAAATGAACCTTATTGTGGTATTGCCGACATTGTGTTTAATAGGTTTTTATTCGGCGATCCTTACGTGCTGTGAGTTGGTAAATGTGATCCGGTAATGTTATTTTAGGAATGCCCTAGACGATTTCCAATTGTTCTATTCTAGAAGCAGCGAAATTGCGCTGTCAATACCGGGTGTGTTACGTTGCCGTTTCGAGGCAGTAAGAACGTGCATTTTTAATGAGAGTTGGCTTGTGTATGTAAGATGTAATATTTGGTAAGGATATTCCATATGTGGTTTACGCCGGATGAGGTGGGGTGTAGTGGGTTGTGCCAGCATGGATGCAGCGTGGGTGGGGGTGGGGGAGACAGGTGATCCGACGGCTTGGGCCGGAGCCATGAGTGTGGCTGGAAAGTAAACGGGGGGGTTTTAGGGAGAGTGGGAGAAGAGATACAGGGATTAGAGGGTTATAGGAAGAAGAAGAGAGAATGTAGTGGGTTTTGGTGTTTGTTCCCAAGGGCATGGTGAGCGATGGACACGTTGCGATGCGTTGCTGGTGGCAATGAGTCAGCGGCAAGTGGAAGAAGAGAGTGCAAATCTCGAGCTGTTCCATGTGCTGATGGTGAAATTGTTGAACCGATACAGAAATACCAGTAAAAGTTAATCAGGTGGTTGTATGAGCATGCGTGAAATCTGGAAAGACACAAAACAGTTGGCTGAGCGTTAGGTCTGTTGGTCTAGAAATTTATCGTCTCTCGCTATTTGTATATTGTTTAGTCCTGGCTTTTAGAAGAGCGTAATGCATAGAAAGTGGAAACAAGGAAGGGACTCTCGCAGTATTGCTAGCAAGTGCATAGCATATAAAAGTGAAACAAAAACTCTTCATATTCTACAATCATAGAATAAACATATACGCAACTATATAGGTTATTGTTTTCACTAATTAAAAATACAGAGTTGTCTAAACAGGCTACTGTCAATGCTTCTCCAGAGACGACATTTAACGGCAAAATTTATCGGTTAATTCGGTATCGGTATCGGTTATTTAGCCGCGGTTCTAGCACTGGGCAAGGGAATGGGGCTGCTATCTCGTATTTTCCCCGTGGTGTTCGCTTAGGGCAACGCTGCCTCTTCGATCATTGAAATAGTCACACATTCCCCTGGGATATATCAGGTTGTTACTTCGGAAATGCAAAGGAAAAAATAAAGAGAAATAAGAGAGAAAAAGAAGAAATGGCAAATATAAAGAGCTAGGAATAATGAGAATTGAGTGTCACACTACTCCTGGAAACCTAATATTGTCAGTGTCGAAGATACAACAAAAAATCAAGAGAGTAATGATAGAAAAATTAAATAAAATATAATATAAGCAAGTCGAAGCAATGGTAGACTGTGTTAACTTTTATCGTTACCTACGAGATGGTGGCTCATCGATTGAAATCCGCTTCGTCATCTTTGAAATCAATAAATATAAACTTACTAGTTACTAATTTTCTTCAGTTTTGGTGAATAAATATTATTTATCACTTGAATTGATAATGTGTGGTAATTTTGACAATATCACCATTCAGGTTGTGTGATCATTCTCTGCAAATTATTAAATTTTGATTACAGGACATGTTTTACCTAGTTTGCTCACAAGTAATCAGTTGTTTACATTAATAATTAAATAATAATTATATATTATCTTAATAATAAACTATAGTTAAAACATTAAAAAGTATTTATTGAAGTAATACATTTACTTAATAGTAATTTTTTATAATAATATTTTATTTTGCAATTTGTTGGGGTATAAACATTTAGTAAAATTATATACAAGTTTAATAACATGAGAGGAGTAAGGTCCATTAACCATACTCCTAATATTACATTTTTTCAGATTATCACACACTAAACATATTTGATAACTAAACTAAACTAACATACTAAAATATACGATGATAAGCGTATATAATAATAAAACAGAAAATAATATAACAATTTATATCGGAATAGTCAGGTCTAAAGTATGAAAGTTCGGTCTGGTGTGTATGTCACTATTGTCAACAGTAAATTTAATGCAAGAACATTTTGAGTGGTTAGATGTAGTCGTAAGTATTTTGCGCTGGTTCTGTTTAGATTTCTTTTGATTTCATTTGGTAAAGTCTCGGCCCGTTTATTGTGGCGTGTCGTTACGTACCAGGAGCATTTACAAATTTTTCTTAAGCTTTAGATGTTGAAAACGTAATATTACAATATTTGAATTTTGAGCTGCTCCCCAAAGTTGTATTCCATATGTCCAGACTTTTTTTTAGTAATGCTTTATACAGAAGAATTTTGTTTGCTATGCTTAAGGATGAGTTTTTTCCTAATAGCCAGTTTAATCTGTTAATTTTGAGGTCTAATTCTTTTCTTTTACTCTTTATATGGGTTTTCCATGTAAGTCTTCTATCCAGTGTAATTCCAAGATATTTTAACTTAAGATACTTTAGGTACTTAAGATAATAATGATATTTTTTAGCTCCTAAATTCTTACTTATCACCTGTAGTTTATATTGTGTGATTAAAATATGCTTCAACTTTTATTTCGATTTATTTAATTTGAATCAAGTGGTCAGAAATTCTCCAAAAAATTGTTGTTCGGTAATGCACACATAAATAAATATTTATTATCAACGGTCCCTTCCTTGGAGTCTTCCAGCCATGTGACGTTAACTGTGATGTATGCAGTTACGCAATGAATGAGAGAATTCAGTTGGTACGCGCAGTACGATAATAGACTCAATAACGCATTCAAACAACTGCATGATCCAATCGAAATCGAATCGGTTTCATTGTTTTGGAACTTTCCAGAGTTTCTGGACATGAAACAGTAGACACTGCTCACATATCTGGATGTTGCTTTTTTTCAATTTCTGGAAATTCTATTGTAGGTCCTTTTCACCAATATCGTAGACTGACATAAAAAAATATTTCATTCAGAACTTTTTAAAAACATTCAACAGCATTCGTGTCCTTAAATATTTTCTTGATTTTATAATCGTGGCCTACGCCAATGTCTCTTGAGATAACTTTGGCCCTGGACGCAGTCTCAAAAGGGTATCCTTACTGTTGACGAGAGCAGAAGAAAGAATTGTTGATCGTAGATGCTTCCTTGAAAGATGACAAGTAAGACAAATCATGCAAGTGCGTCTTACTTTTGTTACAAAGATTCCATACTATCCGTATCACTTTCTTGCTAGCGCTTATGCAGTAGGGAGAAAGTTATGTACTGCTGCGTGAGAAAGCGGCGAATTTTCAGTAGAAAAACTCCTATTACAGCACCCTGGTAACGAAAAAGTGTATAAATCCATATGCTAAATTTAGAAAAAAATCCTATAACACGTGACGTAGTCAGAATCCATGTTTGGTGGATCCTTGATACCAAAAAATCGAGACTCACAATATAGAATTATATTTTTTTAATTCTTTAACATTAATACAATCATGAATTGATGATAGTTTCATTATCATTAGTAGAACTATCATTATTTCTCCAGGCAAATGTCGGCGTTGTAACCTAACGAACGGACCACGGACGGCGCGCGATCTTTCCTTCCTCGTTCCTTCTTCCTTGGTCGTTCCTCTCTTTTTACATACACTTACACGTACCACCAATGCCGAGAGACGGGTCGGGAGCTTAAAGCAGTTCCCAGCTGGGGCGGTACCTCGCTGGTGGGAGATACCTGGTTGGGGAAACGCCGTCGGAAGGTCGGCGCCGGATCTCCTTATCTCCAGCAGGAGAAGACAATTGCCACCTTCAGAGGAATAAATATACGTACGGGACTGGAATCTACAAACGAGGAATACAACACTTACGGGACTCGAATCTGACACATTGCCCGCTCTATCAGGCTCAACGCAAAGCATAGACATTTTGAAGAAACAAAAATTAAGTTTTGAGGGTATTTCATATGGAGTACCTGACACATTTTCACATAATTTCCAAATTAACTTCAATTTTTTTCTTTGAATTTCTTGTAAGAATAGAATAAAATACATTTACAAGTATGACGTAGATCCGATTATCATTGGTAACTGTGAATTTTCTAAATAGGCAAAAAATTGAATTTTTTTCAGCATCTTCCCAGAACTAGAATACTGACTAGCGGTGCTACAGAATGCTCAGACTTTCTCATACTAATTAGTTTCCTTGCCTCTTTAGTCTGAGCTATCTTTGCAGATTTCTCCCCCCTCATCTGACATCTCATTGTAGAAAGTGTTACTTTCAGCACACTCATTGTTCCGCAGCCCGGATACCTGTCTCCCCACCCCCACCAGCTGAGTCATGCTGGCACACCACTCACAGCACTATCGCGTAAAAATGGAATATTTCTTACCAAATATTACACTTAATACACAAGCCATTTATTAAAAATGCATTATGCTGAAAGGCAAGTCACACCGGTATGACAGGCAATTTGCTTATATAGAAATAGAAATGTAGGGATTCCTAAATAATTACGGATAATTTACAACTAAAGCAGAAAGGATGGAATAAAATATTAAAAAAATGTCGGCAAACAAAATAGTTTATTTTTTCTACCACTTCAGACAAAATACCGGGAACTACGTTTCCTTTTACATAGTGTCTGATTTACAAATGGTGGTAACAGAAAGTTTGGATGAGCATAATCAAATAAAACCAATTGGAAAATTAAGTATTCATTTATCATTACGATATTACCCAACGATTAACTTTATTACAGATGCTGTTTATTAAATAAATGTTGTTAAGATGACTTTATAGATATGCTGGCATGCCAGTCATTCAAGTTCGGGAAATAGAGAGTAGGAAAAAGTACATTCAAATAAAATCAGTTGAAAAATGAATTATACATTTATTACTAATTAATCATACAAACCTTACATTTATTACTTTTCCTAATTATTTAATAAATTTTGTCATGCAGAGATGAGGGTTAAGCAAAGAAGAGAGTAATTCTTGGACGAAAAGCAACGGTGAACGGACCCAATCAAATTAAAACAAATAGAAAATTAAATATTCATTTATTACTAATTTATTACAAAAATGTGATATTTATTACTATTTCTTGTTTAAATGCCGTTTGCATTAATTAAATGCGTTGAATGCGTTAAATGCCGAAAAACGCTGAACTTTGACAATCTTCTAACATTTGGAGAGTTTAAGGAAAATTAGAGTTACGTCATTTAAGTGTTTCTTACTCTATCTGGGAAAAATTAATCAAAAGGTTTGGAGCCATTACTGAGAAAATGTTTAAAATGAAGTTGAGGCTTCATGTAAAGAAACCCCGAAAATCAAAATGTCGGTTTCAAATTGTCAGTGCCTCGAGCTCCGAACGATTGATCGGGGAATGGCAAATTGTGCGAAAATTGTGCGAACGGTGTAGGTTGTTGTGTTGACCACCAATGGGCAGACGTATGGATGGACGGAGGGACGAGGAGACCGACTTTTAGGTATCAAAGACCCACAAAACGTGGTTTCCGACTACACAACGTAATAGAGAAAATAATTTACTACGTATTATGTATAACACTCCATACATATAATTTACAACGCAATACTATATACAATGTTTTCCACTTTTTCGATATCAGGACTTCTCATGGGAGACTTTCTAACATTTTCATTTACAATGAACTACTTATATCATCCGCATTTTTATTATAAAAATTGTCATTATTAGCAATCTTAACTCGAGTTAACTGTGTTAAACGAAATTATGAATCTGGGGAATATATTTCACTTGCTTTTACTTTTATCGTGAAATTAGAAATCGTCAAATTTACACACCCAAAAAATAACTGTGGAGTTAATGTTATCTTCGCTGTAAACTATAGTTTGAAAATATCTTCTTCTGAAGGAAATAATATTACCGAATAATGGTTCTCTACCCAAATAATGCACATTCCAATATAAAATCACAACACTTTTTCTAATATTATAGGTATGATACAGTTGGAGAATTAAAAAAATCTATTTCGTGTGCGAAAGTGATTGTGCGGGAGGCAGCGATATCGAAATTTAAAGGAAGTTGCAGACAGCTAATTTACTGTTTTTAGTTTATTTTAATGCCAAATAAGGCCCAAACTAGAGTCAACGTCTGGTCTCCAGGGATAATTCTTAACAAAAAGTGAGTGAACATGTGAAAAGAAAAGTATATCATATTACTAGTTAATATTTCTTCCTGTGTGTAGAAGTATACTCTTTCACAGGTTCTAGTTGGTCATTATTGTTATAAACAGAAATATACAATTTTTGAATACCCAATTTTCATTTAAATGAAATAAAAAATTAAACGTATATCCTATTTATTAAATATGTATAATATTTAGTTCATGAACTGTTATAATCGCGACGTTTCGGAAATAATTATTTCTATCTTCAGGCTTGAATATTTTGTTTTGGAAACTACAGTTGGAAAATGTAATATCAAAACGATCACATGGCGGTATGTTTATGAATTAAATTAATAAACTATTTTCCTCATGCTCAGTAAGTCACAATACTAACAGGTGAAACTATAAGGCGAATCAATGACGTTAAACGCTGGCCAAGTGAGGACGAATACCACATTAAGAGAAGTGTATCCTGAGTACTATACTTTACTAAGTAAGGACTATTGAAGTGAGTAAATGAGTAGGGTTTTCTCATGAAAATTCCATTTTCATTACAGTTACCTCAATAAAAGAGCGACTGACACCCCTTTGACTTCAATTATCATTACAACTAACTAAAAAACAATAAATTAGCCGTCTGTAGATATCACTTTAGGTTTGGTGCCACACACTACCAGACTATTGTCTTTTTCATGAACTCGGTTGATTTACTTGCTTAGATTTATGGTCTCCACGAGAAAAACAACCAATTTCACCCATTTAATATCAAAATACATCTTTCAGATTCACCGGCTGAGTTTTAGACAACTTAAATGGCGATTGATTGAGACTGACATTTAAAACATGCGCTTCGAACAAACTAGACTCGAAAAATCGATTCGATACCGATACGATTCCGTTGGTTTGCGAACGAATAAATCGATACTTCTGATTAACGTTGATCAAGTTGAAACATCCCCATTCGCTTTGTGGCCTTGGGACGTGTAGGAAGAACGAAAGTGGAAACGGCGTAAGATTAATTTACTGTGCATTTAAAAATTGTCGCCTGCTTGTGTAACAGGCAAATATAATTTCTGACGTTCTCGCATTGCTGCTCGATCCGAAAGGAGAGGTAAGTTAATTACTATATTATTTCAAATTTATTGTAGAAATTTTATGTGACATTTGTAGGAATATTACGTTTTTCTTTTTGCTCTGTTCAATTTTCCTGAGCGCTCTCAAAACGGATTAATATTTTATCAAATATTCTTCAGAGCTGTTACATACAACAGTTTGAATAATTTTTTAGTAAAGTAGCACCTTCGTGAACACCGAAATAGACGACGTCGTTGTGACATTTGATACATGCATCGCTGTAATATTTTGAGTTTATAGTAATAATGTCCTTCCTCTTACATAATTATTTTAAGAATATGTCGTTATTAAACTTTTCAGACTACTGAATGATTAACGACGTCATGCTAATCTTTACAACTCAAAAATTCGTCACCTGATACTTTTTCTAGTAGAAAGTGATTTTCGCAATTTCATACTTTAAAAAACATAATCCTGTGTCATTACAAGTTTTAAAAAAATACATTCCTTAATCGGAATAACATTACACCACAAAATGCACTCTTAGTTGGCATTACGTCACTTTGTGATTTGAAGAACTCGACAAGTATTTCCACAAAAGTCAAAATGTACGAGTACTACTATTTTTTTCTTAGTTTTCATTTAATTTGGTTGAATAAGCAAAATAATGTTCTTATACAAAATTATCGCTCAATTTCTAAACAAAATATCGACAGTTCGGAGTGTTACGGAACACTACCCCCCCCGGAACCCGGAACACTACCTCCAAAAACGGGATATTAGAGGTTCGCGATATTTCCTTCCCGTTCTGTCTCCATCCGCATTCTGCGTGCTAGGCGATTTATTCATTCCTCATCCCTGTATCTTCGATGCCCAAGATGTCTTCTATTTTGCTTAAGTGTTATCTTTAACGGAACGGTTGTTTTGCTCCCAGAGACAGCAGTATTTTACTTTATACTGATTGTTCGTGAACTATTGATATGCCATTTTTACTCGTAAAAGTATTTTCAACATACGTCAGAACGATGGATGGAGTGATAAATGAATCTATGAATGTATGAATTGATAGCGGGCTGATTTGAGGGATGGATGGATTGTTGCCTGAATGGTTATATGTCTGGCTGGCTAAATATGAATGGACCAAACGCATGATGGGTGGATATATAAAATTAGAGAAAAAAATGGCGCTCTTATTGAGAAAATTTTGAAAATGTCGTTGAGGCTTCATGTAAAGTTACCCTCAAAATCAAAATATGTATATGTACGTGATTATGAATAAAAAATCAATTACATGTAATAGTAGAGACTGCCACCAACCCCTTTCATATTAGCGTTTGCTAAGGGTAGATAAAAGAAGGCTAATCAGGCGTTTTGAAGGAGAGGATTTGCCTTTCCACCGTGTGAATAAGGGTGCAGGTAAAAGATAAAAATAGGTGAAACGTGGTGAGAAATTATGATTGTAACAAAAGCGACAATGTTCAGTTGACATAGGAGGATGCTATATACCACAACGACGCGGAAATAACATCCATGTTTCCTTTAAGGTACGAAACCGCAGTCATTCTCTTTCGCGTGCTAGGACGCTACAGTAAGTCCCTGACCAGCTGAGATGGCTCTGTGACAACAAATGTTGCTGCAGCACCGTTTCTGTCCGGGAGGTTCTAGGGATCGAATCCCTACGAGTGGGCGAATTTCTTAGATTAGCTAGAGAACTAGGTGGAATTCAACTGTGGTCAGGGGGAGAAATATAACGGCCGGCTGCTTTGATAACGGACTTCAATCTATGTATATCTTCATCATAATATATATATATATATATATATATAATATAATAAATATATATATATATAATATATTGATTTCTGGCGAACGAGACAGAACGGCGTTCCTGTACCTCAAATTTAATCCATTCAATCATATTTTTAAAATATATGACTATTCTATTAAATTAAAAAAAAATTAAGACCCGTTCAGGGACCTAAAATTATTTAAATCAGACACTATATATGTATCTATGTGTGTAAACATATACATATACTTACAATATAGTGCCGTATTTATACAATTAAATATATATATATATATATTATATATATATATATATATATAATATATTATATATACGTATATGTACTACCACTACCACACATGACGGAGTATAGAAATTGTGCGACTGGATCGTGATCGCTCTTGGAGATATTTCGAGAGGAAAAACTTCTCTAGCCGAACTTGCATGTCTACCACAAATCTCAGGTTGGAATGAAGTTCTGTAGGCTTCCGCGACCAGAGTCCATGTGGGTGATCTGGGCTGTCCGACGACGCCGCGTCGAAGGCCTGTGTTGCCGACGTTTCGACCATCGTGTCGTGGTCTTCCTCGTGGCATACCAGCCCTGAGGAAGACCACGACAGGATGTCGAAAACGTCGGCCAACACAGCCTTCGACGCCGGCGTCACCCGGGCAGCCCAGATCACCCAAATCTCAGCGTTACAGCAAGGAGGAAAACTCGGTCCTCTATGTGCCGGGAATGTCGTGCCGAAATGCCCAAAACTCACTCCAACCCTGTGACACCAAATCCGACACAATAGCATTCTTACATTCACGTTCAAGGAAAAAGTTGAAGATATAAAAAGTGGTTTCAGATATCAGCCGCGCAGACATTTAGTATTCGTTCCTTGTTTCGTCTCACACTGGTTTACTATTTCATTGTGAATAATGCTGTCACAGGAACATACGTTATTGAAATTCAGAAGAGTAGTGCAGTGAGTTAGGGTAATGCTCTCCAATTTTCATAAATAAACACTAAGGAATGAAAAATGATCTCCATTTTCAACAGAAATGACGTATGCATTTTTTCGTCGAACAACAGAGGTTTTCATTAAAAACGTCAGTTCATAGTTAAAAATCAGTTCATAGAGTCACGGTCTCCCCAAGCGTTTGTATTTGCTCTTTGTGAGAGATTTATATTTGATTTATTTACTTTTCCTTACGTTTTTTACCTTCACTCCCATATAATGTCACTGTATTTATATACGTTTAATCAGACGTTTAATTTCAACTTTAATTACATTTTTTATATGTATATTCGTATTATATATATGGAGAATTTATTTCTTTTGGGGGTATTTTATTCCTGGTATTATATACAAAGGTTTCCATGCTCCCAGTTTTATGGAACATATTCATTTATAAAAATTATATTTTACAAGATTTGACTACATATCTAACAAGTATACGCAGATTTCAAGTCCGATTGTCTAATTCTCTAATTAAATGGCTGCAACTCGTTGATTGTTAGTGCTTCAGGGCACGAAAACTACTAGGTACTTAGGCCCGAAAGTATAGTGCATGTTTTCGCTCAGAATGTGGCGATAGTCTTTCCCCTGCTGCATGGCGAGATCCAGCGCCGACGTACTTACGGCTTGCGGGGATTTCCCCAACCAGGTATCTCCCACCTGCGTGGAACCCCCCCAGCCGGGACGAGCTCTACTGTCCCGACCGATCACCCGCTATGTGTGGTAATGTAATGTGTGTTAGTGTAAATGTGTAAGGGATGAGGATAGGTCAAAGAAGAGGAAGATAAGATCGCGCGCGGCCCGTGGCCTGTTTATTAGAGCACTGCCCCGGCATTCGCCTGATATCGATCGAAGGAACCACGGAAAACTACCGATCAGAGCAGCCGGCCGCTAGAATTCTCCTCCAGACAGCGTCTGAATTCGACCTAGCTGACAAGGTAGTGTCGAAAATACTACCATCGTCGGGAATGGAACCTAGGATCTTCTCGACAGAGGCATCAGTGACATCATGCAGTTACATCAGTTGATGCCCTGAGCCATCTTTCTAGGTCTGCAGCTCTTGATAGTCATAATACAGTTTCATTATTGTACTGAAGTTTGACCAACCACAGATATATTTTCAAATTAAGCATTGACAGGTAATTATTCATTAGCATCATTTTATTACATATTGCATTTCATTGAGTTTACCTAGGGACACGGTGACGATAAGACGATCCGTCAGAGCAAAATGCTAAAACGTTGAACGGGAGTGAATCAGACATAGAATAAATACCTCTAAATTACGATAAAATACAGGAATTTTTAATAGATGCAACTCCAAAGTTGTCATTAGTTCTAGAAAAACTGTAATAAGAAACTCCTTGTATCGGGTATTTATACACTCGTATGATATTTACGACATTTGCTCGCTCCTCACTTAGTAATATAACTCCATTTTCATGTATTAATACCCATCGTTACATCATCGACTTAATATACAACAACTTAATAGTGATTAACTCCGCAACTTAATAGTGAATGACTTCTGTTTCAGGTAGCATACGGCAATCAAAATGGCGTGGATTCATTGGAACACACCCATTCCCATGCCATCAGAGCTGATGCCCGTCTTCGGCGAAGCTCCGCGAGCTGTCACAGTGGATGACAAAATCTACTTTTTCAAATACGTGATGGGCACTCAAGAGCTCGACGTCGTCATTATGGACACTCGAGACTTCTCGTGCACCCAAGTTCTAGCCACCGGGGACAGGATCCACCCAGAAGAAGGGTTGGAGGATCCAATTCCATTTGCAGCTGTAGCTATCCAGCACATGGTATACATATGCGGTGGGGATGGAGTGAATCCCCCGTTTGGGAAAAATGTTTGGTGCTTCAACACCCAAACTTTGCAATGGAGTCATGTGCCCTGCACTGGACAACACCCGGTCTGCGCTAAATGGAAAGCCCTATGTTCAGTCAATGACAAAATATACATGTGCCCACATTACATCAACTATTACGTTTATGACTTGGATATGAGCATGTACTCGCTGGATGTGAAAACAATGGCTTGGAAACGGGAATTCACAAACATATGGCCCTCGGGGTACCAACCAGACACGTTGGTGGCTGTCGGCACGAAAGTGTACATCATGCTTCAAAACTTTCTCACCTACCAGCACTTTTATCTGGTGTGTTTTGACACCGTCACTGATACTTGGGAGCGCCTTCAACGTGGAGGAACCATCCCACGTACGGGCTACATCAAGTCTGCATTCTTTCACAGCGGACACATTTACATGACGGTGTGCTCTCCGGATTTCGCTTTTCCGGCACAAAAGCCGATGAGGAAGTACGATATCCAGAACAGGAAGTGGGATAAGGCTAATCTTCAGGGACGCGAGGTCCTGATGTTCTGCATGACGATTCTGGTCGGCAGCAAAATTTTCTTCTTTGATTTTTATAGATACAAGGTGATGTATGTTTATGATTTTCTACCCAGCCTACGTTCCTTGTCCATGTTGGTGATTAAGCAACATAATTTGAATACAAAAGATTTGCCCAGGGTGTTGCAAAATGATATAAATAATTTATATAACATGTAAGTTTGCAGTTAACAGATTTCTTTGCCTTGCCTGGCAAGATGTAAAACTGCCTTTACCTACCCTGGCGAGATGTAAAAATTAAGTAAATTACATAAATATTCCGCATATCTAATGCTTAAAATTTTCCTTAGTGAGATATATTAGTGATTTATTATTTGTGGGAAATAAATTATGTACATGTTTGTTTTAAATAATGGCATAAAATATATTTAATATCATTGATGGAGTTTCTTTATATTTTTATCAAAGTTCCTATTCCTTTAATAAAAAGTATGAAACAATTTGTAGACTAATTTTTTTAGTAATTTACTTTCTATCTTACTCGATAGCCAAATCATTTAAAAATGTCGACTTCGTTATTCAATAATATTAATAGTAGTTATACATTTTTATAGATGTAATTATTATTTGTCACGCATCATTGCAAATACTGTGTTTGAGGAGCGTAAGTAGCTGCTGGAAGAGCATGAGGTAAAGCCGAAAATATAGTCCCGACTAAAATGGTTGGGAAAGTAATTAGTACAACGGAGTTACTCTATAAGGGACCATTTTGACAGGTCGGGAAACAAATGAACGTCATACAGGGCGATGACATTGCAAGAGAAAGTGATGAGGCCATTTACAAATGAGCTAACAGTAAACTAAAGCACTGACAAAAAGAGGGCCTGCAGTTATATTTTCAGCAGGAGCCAAGCAATAGCTGTTAAAGCGGTCCCTTCTTTTAGTAATCTCTTTTAACGAGAAAATCTGAGCCATTCTGTTGCATCAGTAGTAACTTTCTCTCATACGTCGTACAAATAAATAGAAGGTACCCCAATAGACTCTCATCTCTATCCCCTCTTTTCGCTTAAGTTGTTATGAAAAATTTCAAATCTTATTGTCTAAGCCAACTACAGTGTCATTTCTTTCTATAAATGCTATCTCGATGACATATTATGCCACCATCCAATAAAATAGAAGTCATTACAAATATGTTTGTGCTCTCATACCTTTTTTAGTTAAAATTTACTCATGTGAAAGAAAACAATGTTATGTCTTGGAATCATAAACTAAGGTGGTAAATCGAATGTTAATTGGTTTAAAAAGTACCACTTCTAACAGAATAACCATTTTTCTCAGCACACCCTATTCAACAGCTCACGGGTAAAGTTTTTTAATCAGGTTGATTGAGCTAACCTAATAAAAGAAGAAACATTCTTAAACGAACTAATATTTAAGATATTTTCCATACCCTGTTATCGAATAGTTATTCCAATGAATTTGTATTCACAAAGTGAATGATTTTTCAAAACCAATTTCACGAAGTGATTAAACACATAAAAATATCCAATTATTGCGTTTATTAACCGACCGATAATGATAATTTCTCTAGTTGACATTTGACACTTTTATCTACAGTAGTTGCAAATGTGATTTAAAGAATTTGAATATCAAAATCAATTTTAATAAGCCACCCAAACTACGCGTATAAGATACATCAATAAAGAAAAAAGCAACTTATAACAAATCACATGTAGTTTATAACATTAATTCTTGTGAACTTTCTTGAGGTGCTTGGTTGTTGCAGCTATGAAGAGGAAGTTGGAGAAACGAATTTATGAGAATCATTATAGCTGAAAACCCCAATTAAATAGCTATTATTTGGCATTGTCTCGTACCTGGTCCCAATATGAATTGGGCAAATACAATTATTCTAGACAGTTGAAAGGAATTATTATAATACTTCTTTCAGAAATGATTCACATCCATCATAAGAAAAATATCAACTCGAAACTAGACACTACGAAGGTCCACTATACTCATAAAACTCCTGTATAATTACTAGTAGTAGTCTGCCCCTTTTCATGAGTCGTTCATTTGAAGCTGAATCGCTAACAATCGATTGTCCAACTTCGATTCAGGAACGAATCTACTGATTTTGTGATGTATAGATGTTGTTTGACACTTAGACATATAGTACTCTATGTTTATGGTTTGACCTCTTCTTCACAACATTCATACAGTAACCTAGTGTAGTGTGTGTTCCTCCTGACATGCTGAAAGGATTTGGATATGTATGAGGTGTGCTTATTTGGTAAGTACTTGGACAATTAATGTTAATTTTATGTAGTACGGTATCTGTTGTACAGAAACAGTTATGTGGCAGAATAGGTTATACATGGCTTTTCACATTATGCGTCGATTTAAGTGTTCAATGGTAATGTATTGAAAAATAGTGTTCATGAATTAAGTTTTTGGACATTTTGAAGCTATATGTTTGTATAGTATTAGAGATTTAGAATAATAAGAATGATTTTTTAAAGGATGAGTCAGAAGTTGTTTTGTCAGCAGAACAGGAGTAAGCACAAACTCATAAAAGAAACTTACGATGAAACGAGTCTATGCGAGTCAAATATTATTAGAGAAATAAACACATTTGAAATCACATTACATAAACACATTCTTTTTTGTAACTACATACCGATCTCTGGGTGGTTCATAGTAGATGTATTACAAATAAACACACGTTACCATCTAATAAATACGAAACGATGAACATTTCTTGCCTGAACCGCACAAACGTTTAAAACGGACTGTCTCGTAATAATGAATGAGCTGTGAACGTAATTATCCCATTCCAGGAGTGCCATTTCAAAACTACAAACTTGCTTATTTCCTCAGACCTCATTTGCTTCCTAGAGTAAAATGAACTAGCAAAGCTGTTCCCAACATTTTGAATGTGCGGTCGCCTCTTGTGTTATCTTGTGTCTTAGATCCATTAGTGGTCAATATTCAAAAGTTTTAAAATCTCAATGAGATTTTTAACATTGTCACCGCGTGAGATTTAATATTTGGATTAAAACTTCGATTTTCCAACTTGGAATCGGGAAGGAATTTACGTTTTTTGTGGTGTATAGATGATGATTGACTCTTTCTTCACAACATACAAATAGCGGCCTAGTGAGTATATCTACAGGCATACCTAAATCAATATCTACGAGGCTTGCTAATTTTGTAATAATATTAATTTTATCTTAGACCTTAGCACACGAACGCTATCAGGGAGAAGGAAGACAATTGATTATTCTCAAAATTTCGTTTCCCTTACGCTATTAAGAGACCAAAAAGCTAAAGAAAGTGTGAAAATTGTAACGTTTATTACTTTTTCTATACGGAGTATAGAGAAAGTTATGTAATGCTGCGGAAAATCGATTTCGAGATTTCAACAGAAATACACTTTTGGGATTCCATGATACCGAAAAAATGTTGTTTTAAACGTCTGCCCGCATGGAACCCTCATTGATGACGTATTGGAAGAATTTTACTGTTTGATCTCTGGGTGTAATATTGCGTCGTAATGAATGCGAGTGTCTGTGAGAATTCGAGCCCCCCATTTTTTGTAAAAATATTTTTGCTTTTATTGTGGTTATCGTCGCTCTTGCTGCATATACTGAGCGTATGCGTAGTATACTGCAGGTTATCGTCGCTCTTGCTGCGTATACTGAGACCGGCCAATCTTGTGTGCAATTTAAAAAAAAAATACAAAAACAAAATATTCTCAAATTTTTCCTTTAAACTTTTGGTAGGGATAGTGCTAAATGTTCTCTAAAAGATGGCATAAAAGCGTTCTTGATCTATTGTATTTTCAAAAATTTTAATTTTTGACTTGTCCCTCATGACGTTAATATTTATATTAGCGGCAATTTGTTCACATTGCTTTATTTATGGGTACATGTGATTTGAATAATGTCATTTAATGTTTCTCGAAAACTGAAGATTTCTGTGAAAACTAACTCAAAACTCCGCATTTTCAGGAACGCTCAAACCCCGTTTTCACAAAAACAGCTACAAATTTTTTCTTGAAAATTTCGAACGGGTAGTGGTTATTGCACTCTTTAATATGACATAAAGTTAATGTTGGTGTATTTTTTCAAAAAGATCTCTCACACCTTTGGTATGCACATTTCCAGCTATTTGTAAACACTACTGTATTTGTGAGTTACAGTATTTGAAATGACTTAAAATGAAGTTTTTCGAAAATTCAAAAATTTTCTATGAAAAAAAGCTTCAAATTTGGAATTTTTAGTAGCGCTTAAACGCCAGTTTTTTTTAAACGGCTCCAAATTTTTCAAAGAAAATTGCCATTTAGGTCTTGATTTTACTGTTCTTTAATAATCTTAAAATAATATTCCTGCTCTACAATTAGGCAACCGAAAATTAGGAAAATGTCAAAAAAACGTACTTTGGGCGGCGATGGATGGCAGCAGGCAAAAATATGTGGCAAACCGAGACCAAAGTAAATATAAAACTAACACGGGAAAGTCTGTGCCATTCTGTAGCACCACTTGTTTGGCTCTTCTTTAGCTCACCGCGGGGGGAGCAGACGGTCGCAAGACCTGAGACCCTCCAGGCGGAGCCGTCCACCCGCCACCTGTGTCTCTCGGCGGTACGCACGTCGTTAGCTTCAATGTAAAGGCAGTGAGGAAGTGGTTCGCCACCGACCTTTCGTCAGGATTGGAGAAGGGACTTGCCCCCGATCCCACACATAAAAGTCCGACTGTGAGCATGAACCCCCTTCCGAGGCTGCGTAGGTTCCGGCGGTACTCACGTCAATAGCTTCAAGATGGAGGCAGTGAGTAGGCGATGTTTAGCTCAGTGTTGCCGGACTTGCCCGGTGACCCGCGAGTTGAGCCTCTAGCGCGTCAATCTTCGTGCGGGTTTGGGCGAAGGACTTTCCTCAAAATGCTCTGAATTCCACAAATGAAAGTCCAGATGGGGAGAATGACACCCATCACGTTCCGGCTCTTTTTAATTCCCCCCCCCTTACGATTTAGTTCAGTTTTGATTCACTCTAGAAGTTTGATGACTTGTTTCTAAACTGAAATTACACGTACAGCTAACACTGCGGTTGAGGATACCTTATGGTCACCACTAATTAGGCGTTCCATTTCAGAAATTATTTATTTATTTAATAGGTAATTATTACGGACAAATTAGCTTACTTGATCCTATGTGGCTAGGCCGAAGGCCATTAAGCATCACAATACCTACATCGTTTCGCGTTCTAATCTTTCGAATTTGGTATTACCCCAAATGGTCTCTCCATCGCATCAAAGCCGCGGAAAAGAGACCATAAGGTATGGCTCAAGAAAAAACCCTGAAGGGGGAAAAACCTGCCGTCAGAAGCCGAGTACATTCCTAATCTATCCGACGTTTATTTTAGCTATTTTATTTTCTGCGCGCGGCGTCCCGCCGTCTCCTTCCAGTGCATGCCTCCTCAGCACCTGAAATCAAAACAGCGCCACAGAAGATCGTCCGCACCAACGCCTCTGCCCTTATATTTTCGATCCCCCCCTTACCTCCCCCCCCCCATGGAAGTCCGCAGCCTTCGGGAGCCCCCCGGCCGACCCGGGACAATAGGGTGCAGCGAATGTGAAAAAGGCGCAAGCCCAAGACAAGTAGTGGCCGCAAGGCACTCAATGATGAATACATTTCATTTCAGAAAATTGCTTTAGGAATATGTGGAAAGTGTACTATTTTTCCATTCGTGTGGAATAGATGAGGTTTCTGGCTAGGTTACATCCGGTGAAATTTGGTATCTGCTTTAGGTTGGAGTAGAATTGGATGGATAAGTATATGATGTGCTGGGTTGGATATTGAATTGAATTTACGGAGCTGGGCATCAGATCGTGCGTTGATAATTGTGCTTAGGAATTGATTGTGGATAACTTTAATTTTATTTAGAATTTTTCACAAGAGGGAAGTTTCAATGAAAACCATACCCAGCATCCTATTTTAAACAATAAAGTCTGATAAGTTAGAATAAGGAAGTAAATAATGTTGCCTCCAATACTGAATTCCATAGGGAAGTTATGGAAGAATATAATTAAAAACCATATTCAGGATATTTGTAATTACTCTTTATTTTTTAATATACATGTAAAACCAACAAGTCAATGTACGAGAAATAGGTAGAAGGGAGACACTAACAATTACAATAAGAAATCTGTATATATACGATCATGTCCTCGTAGTTTTAACACACAATATTTTCAGAAAAGTGCCTATGCTTCACAAATAAACATTTTATGTAAATTGTGCCACTTTTGTATAACGCATAGAGCTCGGGAGGTCTGGCATTTATTTTACCTAAAAAAGGTAGGTAAAAATACATTTATTTTTACTAAAATAGGCACATTTTTAGGCTTCGGCCATTATTCTGGATAAAGTAGGAAGCAAAAAAGGCATGTAAAAAACAAAAAATCGCATTTAACAGGAATTCTTGTAAAAAAATTAAAATGATTCACATTTTTATTTGAACTCTAAAATGTTCATTAGCGCTTACGTGTAAGGAAACGATATACAACGCCGAAAATTCAAATCAAAGAAACGATATTTTCTTTGTATCTTGTTTCCACATGGGTACCTGGTATGATGACTAAGAATGTTTTACTTGCGACACTCTCTCTTCGAAATGCTGATTTACCATGACTCTTTTGAATCTTGAAACGGCATCAGTGAAACTGGGATTATATTTTTCGTTCTTCGTACCTGTGTAATGGACAGCTCTGAGAAGAAGATCTCGTTTATAGGCTGGTCTGCCCCCAAAAGGCTTCGGAGGCTACACCTGAGAATAGTATCTTCCTCGTGAGCGAACAAAGCCTGTTGGCATCCACGAAAACAATTAAAAAATCTTTGACTGGTTCCTTTCAATTTTTGATTTACATTTTAACATTACTTGGCACCCGAGCCTCTGCTTCCACAGAAAGGCAAAACAAGACCGTTCCTTCGTGTTGTCCAGGCTTGCAGGAATGTATGAAAAAAATCAAAATAATTACGACGAAGGAAGGAAAGTGCAAAATACCAAAAATGGGCAGCAGAGACCTAAAATAGACAATAAAAGCAAAATGAAAAACTAAAAATCTCGAGAACAATTAACCGATTCCTATTGATGTCCAGTTATAAAATCTTGACGATAAAAAGCATTTTGCCAAACTTGCGGGCTCTAGTAATGACTGAATGTAAGATATCTTCCCCGCTATGACCTCATGAAATCATGACCACTCTCCCGTTAAAAATTTTCATAATGCCCCATACAACAATTGTAATAATGTTGGGTATATATTGTATCACGTGTTGCAATTGTAGCTTAGTGTAATAAAGTAGTGTCTTCGAAATCTCAGCTTAAATATAAAATGAGATGTTGATGAATATCTTCTTCTCACATAATCTTAAGAAAACACGTGCCGGATAAATCCTAATAGTACGCAGAGTAAAAAGGATGCATTAATTACAAGCCAAGGTTTGCACTCTTACATCAAAGTAGTATCAGTAGTATCCGCACACGTAAATTTAATGTGAATGTACAACACACACACACACACACATTACCGTTAAATCAGAAATTAAAATTTTAATGAAGCCACAATTCGCGCATATTGTATATGCCATTTGGAATGCGGCTTTTCCACTTTCATGTTAACAGACGACTAGCGCCTGCCTCGACAAGAAGCTGAACTATCGACCCGTTCGGCGTAGCCACATGAAGAGCCGTGCTTCCGTTCTTGCTCTTTGCAGTCGACTTCGACCTCTGAATCCAAACAGAATTATTTAAACTGTTCGCGTATATTGACGTGAAACTCTTCAAATTCCAGTTCAATGAATTCGGGAAATTTTGTACTATCCCTTCTCCCCCACATACAAATCAGAAATTAAAACACAGGCTTAAAGAAGCAACAATTTGCGATTTGCCCTTGTTTCGGCCATTTCGAATGCGATTTTTCCACTTTCATCTGTTTTTTCAGTTCGCACCGAGGAGCCGTGCCGTGCACATCGGGCGCCATTGCTCTCTCACTGTGTAGTGTGTTTAGATTGAGTGTTAAACTAGTTTCTTTTGCACAACAATCCAAGTGTCTAATAAAAAGAGCACACATTTTTACATCAAAAAAGTTTATTTTCGCAGCTAGTATTTCAAATATATATATGACTAGTAAGTGCAAAACAACCCGTGACCGCGAGTGGCGAAAATGAACGAACAAGGTAGCCCCGAGACTACATAGCACATCAGAAGTGTTTGTGAACGCTATCGAAACCTTGTATGCGAATACCTTGATCAGTACAATCTCCCAGCAGCGCAAATACAATTTTTGCAGCAGCAACATTTGCAACTTCTTCATCAACAACAACAGCAGCAACTCCTGCTACTTTATCAGCATGAACCTACAGCGAAACAAGGGCAACCGTTTGTGCGACAGCAACCGCCACAAGCAACCCTGCCTCAGGAACACCAAAATGAGATGCATGCAACAACATTAAACGAAAGGCTTACAAATGTAAGTGAACGAAAAAGAAGTAATGATGAAAACACTATGCCATTATATAATGTTTCGCGCGCTACGCGTTTCACAACCAACGACACCTATCGCAAGACCTTTCACTAACAGAAATCCGATTCCAAGGAATATTCTAAATATAATTAAAAGTAAACGTAACCTTCGACGGCTGTGCCAAACCAATCGCAGACATGACCTTAAAGCAAAAATCAACAAATTAGGGAGAACAATAAAAACCAAACTAAATCAAGTTCGAATTAACAACTTTCAAAGTTCCATCCACCCTAATAGCAGACCACTCTGGTCAACCATAAAAAATACTATGTAAAGAAACTACTGACATCCCTATCCTTAAACAGAACTCAAATGTAGGAAGACGGATCATATGAAATCCAATGTGTTAGGTAAATATATGCAGAACTGTTTTACTCCAAACCCAAATACGAATTCCTATTGTACTAATTATATTGCTAGAAACCTCCAGTTACCAAACTATAATGCCTCAGATACAATAAAATGTATACCCCTATCCGTAACTTATAAAATGATTAAGCAATAGAAAACCCGAAAATCAGCAGGTAACGATCATATTTACGACATAGCTCTTAAAATTACCCAAAAAGAACAGCTATTTTCACAACCTTATTTAATTCCTGTCTAAGACTGTGCTACTTTCCAAAAGATTGGAAATTTTCTATAATTTTACCCTTTTATAAACCAGGCAAAGATCTTCGCCTTCCTACAAGCTACAGATTAGTAAGTCTCCTACCCTCAATCGCAAAGGTATTTGAAAAATTAATTCAGAGCAGCTTATCTTCATACCTAACTAAAATTACCGCTATCCCGGAATTTCCAGTTCGGATTCAGATTACAACATAGCAGAACCCACCAGCTGCGCCGATTAACAGAATACATTGCAAATTCATTTCACAGCAAGAAATAAACAATTGCAGTTTTCCTAGACATTGAGAAAGCCTTTGAAACTCTGGCATGAAGGTCTTTTGTACAAACTGCATCAACTAGGAACTCCCAAGTATCTACTCCATCTAATCTGTTTTCTAAAAAATAGATATTTTTCTGTACGTATTAACTCCAGCCTCTCAAACCGATTTGAAATTAATGCAGGAGTCCCTCAAGGTTCTTGGCTTTCTCCACTTCTCTTTCCTCTTTACATGTCGGATTTACCACAGTCAAGACTACTCAGAAACTGCCCTTTACGTAGATGACACAGCACTTTTCACCTCTCATTCTGATATCAACTGCGGCTCCGACAACATAGTTTGCCATAAACTGGGAAAATAAAGATAAACGCCAAAATTTTCCCACTCCACAAACTTACTCAACTCCGCTGCTTTCAAAACACACACACTAGAATGGATGAATAGAAATACACCATAAAAGTACTTAAGAGTACTACATACACTGAACTAAACTGGAACCAAAATATCAAATCTATAGCAGATAAATTTTATGCAGAAATATCTTATCTATTTCCAATAATAATTACTAATTTCTCATTTAGCACTGGCTGCGGCTTAATCGTCTATAAAACAATAATACGACCAACACTCACATATGCCTGCCCGATCAGGAATAATGCCGTACGAACGAACCGAAATAAAATAGAAATAATACAAAATAAATTTCTCAGAAAAGTCATTAAAGCCCTTTGGTTCATAAGCAACATGCAAATCCAAAACGAACAAAATATATCATCCTTTTAACGACTACATAAATCTTATGACTCATAAATTCTTCTCATCCCTTCCCCAACCGTGCAGTACAACAATATTCCAACTAGGTAAAACTTATAGTTCATCAAAGATAATTATATCGCGATTCCCTAAAGACTCCCTTCGTCCACCTTAAATAATTTACCAATCTTCCCCTTCCCTAACATTCCACCCACTAACATCCCCCCTTAAAAATACATCACAAATAACTCCAAAACTGTCATCCACAGTTTCTCCACTGGTAAAATAAAGTAATGTGTCATTAGACCACTGAGAAAGGAGGTAATGCATGCGGATGTCCATCCCTAAAAGTTACTGTGTAAAATTTTGTATAATGAACATCCCTAAAATGCAGAAATGCCGAGCAGGCAGAAATAGTTTAAAAAAATCTGGTATCTCACGTCTGGCGCCAGGCGCGTAGAAAAGTTGAACTATCGACTCTTACCCGTTCAGAGTAGCCATATGAAGAGCAATGCTTTCATTCTTGCTCTTGTATAGACTACACCCCCGAAATAAAAAAATAATAAAAAAGGCATTTAACGGTGTGCTTGTGTTGACGAGTACTCTTTTAAGTTTCAGATTTAAAAAATCGGGAATTCTGTACAGTCACTGTTCTTATAGAAGCAAAACAGAAATAAAAGTAAATTTTAAAGAAGCAACAATTCGCGAATTGCAACTGTTTCCGTCATTTTAAACGCGGTTTTCCCCCTTTCATCTTTTATTTAACGACTAGCGCCTGGCGCAACGAGAGGTTGAACTATCTACTATTACCTGATCAGTGCGACCGTATGAATGAGAACCGTGCTTCCGCTCCCAAAATAATGCATTTAACTCTTTGCATGAGTGGTCGATAACTCTTTGTAATTTCAGTTTAATGAATTCACGATAATTTGTACCGTCACTGTTCCTATACAGTTGAGTGAATAATCCGAGGTACCATCAGTCCCAATTACCTCGGATTATATGGAAAAAAAGGAAAATATGTAAAGAAATTTTCAACTTCAAAGTAAAACGAAGTCAAATTTATGCGTAGATAGTTTTAAAATTACAGGTACATACATTAGCGCGAATCTGTCACAACCACGTAGTAGGCACGCTGACACTGACCGGCGCACACGTGACCTACGAAGCATTGTTGCCAACCTGCCAAGAGCCAGTTCTAGATCATCACCGCTTATTTGGGTGACGGCTCACATCAGGCGTTTTTTTCATCTCGGAATACCGTTAATCGGTATTATCGGCTCGGATTATTATCGGACCGCCACTCTACTACACTTGCAAGTCAGAAATGAAAAGATAATTTTAAAGAAGCAACAATTCGCGAATTGCAACTGTTTGCGCCATTTCGAAAGCGGTTTTCCCACTTTCATCCGTTATCTCGCGACTAGCGCCAGCCGCGACGAGAAGCTGAACTATCGTCTCGTGCCCGTTCAGCGCAGCCATATGAAGAGCCGTGCTCCCGTTCTTGCTCTTGCTATCGACTTCGACCCCGAAATCCAGCAGAAAGGCCACGCACTGGGCGTGGCCGGCGAAACTCGAAACGTGGAGTGGCGTGTAGGCTCCGGAGTTGTCCGAGTTGCTCGCGTCTGCCCCGTTTGTGAGCAACAGGGCGACGATGTCTGCGTGGCCGTTCCAAGCAGCTAAGTGCAGCGCTGTTTTGCCCGAGTCGTCCCGGCTGTTAATGTCTGTCCCGGTCTCCAGGGCTGCCAACACATCTTCCACTTTGCCGCCTTTCGCTGCGCGGAGAAGTAGGACGGCAGCTCGGTCGACTTCGGAAGTCGTATCTGTGGCATTTTAATGAAAAGCATTTATATAAATTGCATTGAATAGTCATAAATATGAGAACATAATATTAGTTTAAAGCCGTATTTTCAGATAAAAAGTATCATTTGTATCACATACACATTAAAACCACCAAAAATTGACGATTAAAATGACAGTCTAAAATTGAATCAAAACACGTCTCGATCCATTGTCTGGCGTCTTCAGGGGCAGGAATTCTTTTCTCATATCTTGGGCGGGAGTAGAAAGAATAGACAACTAAATCAAACTCAGTGAAGTCCTTTCCCCTTGTAACACACAAGAGAAATGCAAATTGGAGAGTTTCGAAAAGAAAACTAGGTAAAAAATCAAGGTTGATTACCTTCAGTTAAATAAAGATGTGAAACTTTCTCCTTGACATCAAGCGATTTCTTGCACCACCCTTATCTACCTAATACAATATTAAGGTTTGGTATTCATTATCTTAGCATAGCAACTCAGGCTAAGTATTTTCCCAACATATTTTTCTGGCTTCTGGTGTTGGTGACCAATCCATCTTCGTACGCCGGACCTGAGACCGACCGACCGAACTGTTGGAAGGGCAACCATAGATGGTGCAGAGAATCCTCTGCTCTCAAGGGTGTTTCATATCTTTCCACCTTGTGATAATTACCAGTGTTTTCTACTAAACAATTTCCTTTTCAAAACTCCTCCCATTTTTCTCTTAAATATTACGGGGCGAGATTGTCACCTGTTGTTTGATTTTGTTGTGTGTACCTCCGGCTCGCGTTCATATATATATATATATATAATAACCTAACACAAGCTAACGACACAGTTAATAAAGTGAAGTCTAAACTTGAATTAAAACACAACGCTTCGACCCAGCTTTAGCGGCCCCCCACAATAT
>BOPP01000007.1:7770019-7832642 GCA_017312745.1 Gryllus bimaculatus
GTGTTTTAATTCAAGTTTAGACTTCACTTTATTAACTGTGTTGTTAGCTTGTGTAAGGTTGATTCAATATGTATGTTTTAACAAGTGATATTGATTTTGTCTTTAAATTACATTTAAGAGTGCATAATAGTTATTTGTGAAAGAAATTTGGCGAGAACGCTTCATAATGAAACGGAAATCACTTTTGTGTCAAGAGGCCTGAAAAGCGATATAAGTTTCATTAAGACGCTCAAACAAGGATCTTAGACGATTAAAATGTCAACTATTATTTAATGTATTATTTATTATGCGTTACAGTCATACACATAGCGATCGATAATTTTACATTTCATCGCAAAAATCCATAATACAATATCTTGCTATTGTTGGTATTGTAACGTTCCTCTGTGGTGAATCACAACTCGCTGGTTTTATTTTACAACGTTTATTTGTAAACAATTATACACTAAATATACTATTTCTATTTACAGGTTCCGTCACACATGTCACACATGTAAACACAGTCCTCATGTTCTTCACATGATTATTTACACACATATATTACACAGTTCACTTCTTCTGATTATTTCTTTACAATCTGATCTCTGCAATCTGATTATTTATTTACACTGATCACTTCTTCTACAGTACCACACAGTCCGCTGCACTGTCCACGGTCCACTGCGCTGACCACAATTCCCTGCGCAGACCACACTTCACTGCGCACACCAGGGTCCACTGCACTGCTGTTTACCACGATGCACACTCCACCGCTCAGCTTCCACTGCAGACTTCAGACTGCTGCTCACCCACTGCACCACTGTTTACACTGATTACATACACTAACTGATCAGCGGCTGCTTTCTTCTGATTACTACGTACACTGGCTTACACTGACATACTTACACACACCGACTTACACTAACTTACACTGTCAAACTTCGTACTGACTGACTACTGACTTCTTACTGACTGACTACTTACTGACTACTGACTCGCGGCCGCCGGCAGCGTCGCATTTTTACCTGGCCGGCGATCGTCTCGACACAACCAGCACTTTCTCCACCTTTCCCCGCGACTCGTGAATAGTCCGGAAGCGTCCAGTTCAGGGGGAAGGGAAGGGGCGCCGGCAAATGACGCAATCCGCGCGCTGCCAATCCGGCAGGTGATGCAATATTAGTTACAGTAGAATTTTGAAACGCGATGACAGGTTTTAGAAAAGAATACGATGGGAGAGACTTTATTTCGCACATACAGAAACCATTGGCCAGGAGCCAGCCAGAAAAAACACGTATGATAAGCACAACGTTAAAACGTCTTGAGAAATTAGCCACTGTTATGAAGAATAGGGAAACGCAAGTATGTCTGCCTGCACGATGATGAAATTTGTAATCCCACAATCCTAGTCATTAGTCAGCTTTCTGATTTGGCTGTGACAAAATATAAGTTAACATTTTCGTTACAAATACAAATGTTTGCAATAAATGTTTTTTCTGCAACTGCATAAAAAACGCAACTTCACATGTGCATCGCTAGCCTTAGGTAAAATTGGTAATTTGTAATATCCATTAGAAAAAGATTGTTTCCAAGACAACTATCTTTTTACCGCGAAAAAAGTATTTTTTGCACGGTTTTAGAATACACTTCTCTAATCATGGCGCCATACAATGCATATCTGTATTGTCCGGGATATCAGGCTTCTTTTTCCAAAACAAGTTTACAAAACCTTTTGTATTATATTGTATGCAGTGGTAGAAAAAAATGTTCATTTTTGTGTGTGAAGTTACAATTTCTTTCACGGTCGACATTGAGATTTTTTGCCGACCGTAGGTCGCAGCGGAAAATCTCAATCACGACAAAAAAAATCTTTCCACACTTAATATGAAAATAACTAATAGGTAATAATATTTAGGTGTAAAACCTTTTCGAAATTTCCCCCAGTTTCTAAGGATTATTTTACAAATTTCCCTACTTTTCCAGAGCAATGAAATTCCCTAATGTTTTCGGATTTTTCAGAGTGGTGGCCCTGGGAATATTTATTTTTGTCAACAAAGATTTTCTTTATTTCCACTGGTTTTGTTTACTGGATTTTTCCATTTTTTCGTTCGCAACGCATCGCGAACGCCTTTGAAAACTAAATATAGGTTAAAGAGACTTTTCAATGTGATGCAGGGAAACATCTGCTGAGGGGAAAGGAAGTTAGCGGCGAACGATGCCCTTAATCCATCTCATTGAGGAGACGTGTCTCAAGCACATATGTCACAGAATTGAAGGGGAAATGCAATCCCCTATCCTGGCAATGTTAAATGTTTAATTTCTCTTCTCAGAACCTATTAAAGAAAGGGTTTTGAAATTTGTACATGTTTCATATATGTCACTCATAATGTCACTGAAACAACGGTTTTGAAAAATGTTTACTATATTTGTAGATTAATTAATTTCTCAGAATGAAATTTTTTTTAAGTTTTCTAGTAAATAAAATTGCATAGAATGGATAATGCTAAAATAATCAGAAAAAAATTGTTTCATAAAATTTAGTTTCCTTCCATCAATGTAAGCTGGGGAAAACTCAATTTAGTATCAGAAATTTCACCTTTCGGGAAATAAGCGTTAAAGATGCAACCTCCAGAAACACGCCAGCGCTGCATTGTAACAGTATCTAGAAGTATTGGGGCCAGCACCTAAGTCCAATCAAAGGAGGACTTCACTTATAATTAATTTTAAAAAACTAATAAGATCATCAATATATTTCAAATGCCGATTTAAAGACAATTATGGAGATTTATGAAAAATAAAATACCAAAAAAATCATTTTTTGACCGCAAAATCATTCCATTTTGCCTTAAAATAGTTACAGTACACAGTTTCCATGTTCCTGAAAGTAGAGCTTTTTTAATTAAACGTATTAAGCATTAAGTCCAAGAACAGATGCATACGAATCATCCGAAAATCATAGAGACGTGCTGCCTGAGTGAAATAATAGGATTGGAACTATTAAATAGTCTAGGTGAGCGCCGGAGGTAGACAATATTTGGACCACGGGTACCAGAAATCCACGACCTCCTCCCCAACCCAACGCATCAAAAGCAACGCAAGATTCGTATATACATGCTTACATTTTTGAATGAAGTACTAACTAGCTTTGTTATACACCTGAAATTAAATGCAAATTATGCGCAATAAACAGCCACACTACAATCGTATTTTTTAACACATTTGTTTTCGTTCTCCCCATTTCCGCAACTCCAGTTCAGTGCCTTGTCGAACGCCCGATACTGAATTTCGTAACAATTGACTCGACGAAATGAAATAAATGAAAATGATTGAAGTAACAATTAAGGTGGGGCTCGTGTGTAGCGACTAGCACATCATGCCTTTCACCGCCAGGCTAAGGTTCGATCCCCGACCACTCCATGCGGAATATGTGGTGGAGACACCGAAATCTCGATAGGTTTTCTCGGGAGTTTTCCCCATTCTTTCGTTGATCATTCTTTCTCCATCCATCATTCTTCTCAAAATCGTCCTTTCCGCTGTCATCTACACGGAAGTCCGCCCGCTTCGGGAGTCTTCGCTCCCCTCTGAGTCGAGTTCTCTTGCCAGCTAGCTTGATAAAGCCCTAGTGGCCAAGGTACTCGCCTCAGGCAAAGGCCTGCCCTGCCTTCGCACAGAACTCTATCCTGTACTTCTTAGATTGTCACGCATAGGTCTCAAAGAGCTTACCAATTGAGAGTTTCTGAACCTAATCAATTAAACAAATTTAATAAATAGTAGTTAACAAAGGAACCTCTGTTGCTCGAATTTCAATAAATATATGTCCATCGATTTCATTTATTCTGTTATTTACCTTTTGCGTAAATTCGGTAATTCGAACAAATCTCAAAGATATTTGAAAACTCGATGATTCGTGACACCTTGTAAACAGAAACGTCCGCCATAATTTTACAAGTTCGCTGCTCCACTACTTAAAGATCGTCTATAACGTATTGCAAACAACGTGAGCCATCCACTACTTAAAGATAGTCCATAACATACTGCAAACGACGTGAGCCATCCACTACTTAAAAATCGTCTATAACGTACTGCAAACGACGTGAGCCATCCACTACTTAAAGATCGTCTATAACGTACTCTAAACGACGTGAGCCATCAACTACTTAAAGATCGACTATGAGGTATTGCAAACGACGTGAGCCATCCACTACTTAAAGATCGTCTCTAACGTACAGCAAACGACGTGAGCCATTAACGACGACGGCGACGCGGGTCGGCTCAGCGGCGTCCGTCGTGACGTCACGGGGCGAGACGGTGGCGCGGGACGAGGCGGTGGCGCGGGGCGAGCTGGCGGCGTGGGGCGAGGCGGCCGCGGCGGTGGCCTGGGAGGATGCGGCGCCCAATGACCTGGAAAAGGGCTAGCGGGCATACTTGTGCGAGTGCAAAGCGTGCAATGGCTTGAACAGTCGCGTACCAATGCCGTTCCTGTCCATGGAAAACGCCAATGGTCGGCGGAGGGGGGGGGGAGTCCCTGCAGATCCCAAAACCTTACAAACTAATTGAAGAAATAGTACATTATGAAACGATGATGTAATGATGGGGTATTAACCAACGAACTAGAATATACTACATACAGTGGCTCAAGCGCCTCCATATTTGAAGCAAATTGATGTCACGTTTTTTGCAGTCTAGCTGATCACGATTTCATCCAATCAGGAGCTTGAACGTGCCCACAGTGACGTCACTGAAGCGACATATATAAGCTCCCGATTGGATGAAACCGCGACAGCTGATTTACGTCAAGTGCACAACTAAATAAATCGTACTATGTCATTACGTTTGATGGTTACGGACGGGTGCACTGCCCCTCGAAAGTTTTAACTTCAAAAAACATGGCGGCCACTAGTTCGGTGAGCCTCCACACAGAGCGCTGAAACTATAGGGACAGCCACTCAATATGTAGTATATTCTGGCTTGTTATTAATACAAGTGTGAAACTACGATACGAGCGAGGAAGGGCGAGTATCGAAAACTTCACATGTTAATACCATTACATCTAGTTTCATACGGTACTTTTTCTCCGACTTATGATAACGTTTAGAGGTTAAACATTTACATTGAATCGTTTCGTGGCAGTTGGCATGCAGGTTTCAGCAAAGGCCGCCTGCGGTAAGCTCCCAACTTTACTCTGCCACAGGTGGCTTACCACTGCGCTAGTCAAATAGGATCAATGTGAAATGACGGTCCCATTTATTTTAAATAATATGCCACGTAAAATTACTACTAATAAAAAGAAAAATGACAAGAATAATCTAATATTAAATGCGATTTTAATGTACACTATCGTACGAAACATTTACTAGAACGATGCTCAAATTAATGAGAGTACTTGGTTTGAAAACTTCTCTGTGATTGGTGAAGAACGTGCATCGTAATAAATTCTGTATCGTAATGAATATCATTATGCAACGGACTGCAGCCATGAAATGACAGAATTATACGATAGGAGTCGACAAAAAGTGTTTCTTACGTCCCTACCTTCCAAATACATTTCCCAAAAATGAGTGCTTCTTTAAACGAGTGTGAAATGAGTGACAGCTCATTGGATCGCCCGGTCTCCTAAGCAAGTGTCCCTCGTTCCTTTCTCTCTTAACAATTTAGCTCTCTCTTAACAATTTAGCCGTTCTTCCATGGATTCATTTCTACTTTAAAAAACAATGACAATGATTTAACAGAATATTTTGAAATTTATATGCAACACATTATTGGTTCTAGGAAAAGGTATAACAGACACATGGCTACTTGATTATTTCGTGTTTCCGAGCGCGTCGACTAATAGGGTTATTAATACCGTAAGTGTAGTACAGTTTTTCCTTCGGGTGGTTGCTGTGATGATCCCTAGCTGGCTGATGAGATTCGGCGCCGACGTCGCATTTCTCCCAAGTAGGTATAACCCACCAGCGAGGCACCGGCCCAGCCACGTTAAGATCCAAGGTCCAGCTGTTGGGTGAGCTGGCGGATGGTATGACGGGTGGACGACAGGCATTCAGGAAGCGGGTGAACGAGTGGTTGGGATTGGGTGATCTGGGCTGTCCGGGTGACGCCGCGTCGAAGGCTGAGTTGCCGACGTTTCGACCATCCTGTCATTGTCTTCCTCAGGGCCTGACAATGACAGGATGGTCGAAACGTCGGCAACTCAGCCTTCGACGCGGCGTCACCCGGACAGCCCAGATCACCCACATGACTCTGGTCGCGGAAGCCTACGACTTCGAGTGGTTGGGATTGATAATTTCGTGTTTCCGGGAGCGTCAACAGCTATGGTCATTAGTCCCATAAGCGTAGGGCGTGTTTTTATCATGTTAGTGGACGTTATCGGGAGGGTACGGTATTCTTCTCCAACTGGACGGCAAGATCCGGCAACGACCTACACTTCGACTGACGGTGCTTTCCCTCTACAGGCACCGCCCAGTACGGACAGGCTTTACGCTCCATCCACGAGTCGTGTGTGTGTAAGGGACGTTTATAGGCCAAGGAAGACGAAGGAAAGATCGCGCGCGGTCCGAAGCCCGTTTGTTTAAGACTGCTCTGACATTCCGCTGGAATTCTCCTCCAGACAGCGGCTGAATTCAACGTAACTGTCTAGCTAGTGTCACAAATCTTATACCGTCGGTAATCGAACCCTAAGACCCTCGGTCAGAGGCACTGCAATGACAAGAGTTAATGCCATGAGCCACCTTAGCGGTCGTGGATAATTCAACAGGAAGGATACAATTATGACCTCCAAAGCGCGAAAACGAAAGTAAAAGGTGGACGCTCTTTGTACGAAAATTATTGATCATTACTCCATGGTCACTTAACCACAACAAGCAACTGAGTTTAGCTGATAGCTGGCAATGCCGCTGTTTCTACAGGGGCTCTGCACGGGAGGTCCTAGAGTTCGAAGCCCAACGGTGGCGGATTTTGGGCACTAGCTACATACCTGGGTCGAATTCAGCCGCTGTCTGGAGAGTTGTGGAGACGACTGTAGTTTATTTAGCTACAGTAGTACATTCTAGGAGCATTTATTCACCCTCCTTTAAACGTCTTAAATGTTGGTTAAAAGGTATTTGCATGCAACAACACGTGACGATAACACGAAACGTTTTTTTGTATTTTTGCTAAAATTACTTCAAAGTACTTTTTTAATAATGTTATTTTCTGTAAGGTTGTTTTTTTAATTGAACTTCATAATTTATTTAGTGGAAACAAGTTAGTTTGATATTTTATGATTTAATTAAAGGAGAATATCAGTTAAAAAGAGAAAATTGTCTACATTTTAGAAAATATGTACTTTTATATAGTGACCAAACCAGGAACCTGATAAAATAATTCAGAGAAACTAAAGATATCTTATAAACGACTAGTGTTAAATGAAGATTGGTCATTTTCTCTAGCGGGCACATTGTTTGAATTATGAAAACATCATTTACGGGTAGGCTCCATTCATATATAAAATTTAGTTTTATTACTGAGATTCTAGTTATTTCAAAGTTCTAAAATTAATATTCATTATATTTGACAATGTCTTTAATAATAATGTCCTTATTAATGGCGAGGCTCAGGCCATAGGGCCTGCTCTTCCGCCTAACACTGAATTACATACATTTAGAATAGTAACATTTTAAGAGGGGATGACAAGCTGTACATTTACGTCTGGGAGAACAAACCTAGGACCATCCGGCATACGCCTTAAGCGATTGAGATAACCCGAAAAACTCAATAGGATGGGGGCTTAGGGCCGAACATTAATAGTACTGATAATTGGTAATAGTATGAAAGGGAAGTTTCGTAAAAGAGAAAAGAAGAGACGTTCAGAGGAAGGGGTCTAAAATTAAAAATGATAAAACAACAGGACAATAGGTTTGTTCATGATCCCTTTAGCTCTGAACACAGTTCAGATGTTCAAGGAGGATGTTTACAAGAGGATAATTGCATTTAGTAATTACCATTTCGAATAACTGCTGTATTGATGATGCAGTGTACCCGTTTCACTTTCGCACGCTACAGCACTCGAAGTGAGCCAAGATGGCTCAGTCGGGAAACTATCACAACCACGGAGCATTGGGCCGTACCTGTTGCGGGGCATGAGGTCGTCATTCTTTCGGATGACGTCGGCGTGTGGGTGTGTGATGTCACCGAGGCTGCGGAGTTTTCATTTCCACTCGATCTGGGAGCAGCAGTGATGCCAACAGACGTACGGGTCGACACCCTGATCGAAACCGAACTGTGAGCAGATGCATGTTCGGTAGCCCTGCGCCTGGATATAGGCGACTCTGGAATGGATCGGGGCAAAGCAGGAGAAGGCGAAATCACCTGAGGGTCGGCAAGAACCTCGTTTGAGGAGGCAATCGGAGTAACCGAGTGTACTGCACCAGACAAGGATCCCGGAGAGTTATTGGATGATGCGTTCAGGTAGCGTTGCACACAGTTGCGTTCGGGTAAAGGAACGGGTGTCGGGTTCGGTTCAGCGCGTTTTCTTGAATTAGACGTCGGGCGTGAGTTGCTGGCCGGGTTTGAGGAACGCGTTTTCTTCGGTTTTTCCTTCTTGGCGGAGAACGCTTGAAGGCGAGCGCTCTGGCGGGAGGGATGCGCAGCTTCTGCAGGCGGAGGGGAGGGGGATATCGTGGCCTCTGGTGGGAGCCGGCTCTCCAGTTCACAGAGAATAGCATCCACTTCGGGCAGCAGCAACTCCAGCGCCTGCTCGAAGACGTCCTCGAGCAGTTGCACGTGTTCTTGCATTTCGCCCACGCCCGGCGAAGACTCTGATGCTGTCGTCCTTCCCATTGTAACGGAGACGTCCGCCTGAAAATTTGCATCAACAAAAGGAAATCAAATTGTTCACTCGTGTTTACTCTCTCGCCTCCGCTTAAGCAGTAGAGCGAAAGTTATGTAATGCTGCGCGAAAAAACGGCGAATTTTTGGCGGAGAAGTCTTATTACAGTGCGCTGGTAACGAGAAACTGGATAAATCCAGTTTCTAAATTTAGAAAAAAAATCCTTTACCATGTGGTGTTACCGGAATCCATGTTTTGCGGGTCCTTGATACCTAAAAATCGATTGACGGTAAAACTTTCGTGTGATCAATGCTAGCGGCTAAATCGTTCAGCCGATTTTCTCCAAAATTGATATTCAAGTCGATCTGGCTGATGTTGCGGCCCCTTGAAATTGAAACTGATGTTTTAAGTTTGGGGGATACTTTACATGCAGCCCCTGGGACATTTTCCACATTTTCAAAGAAATGGAGCCATTGTTTTTTTTAATTATTTTGTGTTGAATAGTGTAAAGGACGTTTAAGTGAATGCTGCAGGTCTCTTATTCGTTGAAAAGCCTGATTTTGCTTTGAAAATTGCAAAAGACAGATTGTTTCCCTTAATGAAATTTGTTTCTTAAACATATATTTTAAAATAAGGACACGTACAATTTTTCGAAAATTTTAGTTTGTTTTTTTTTTCGCATAATTTTAATCGAAACTACGAGCGAGAAAATACGTGCTGTTTTAGCTCCACAAGTGTATACTATGTGTATACAGAGTGTACAATATGTCTAAGAGTAAATACTTCTCATTAATGGGGCATGCAGGAGAATCAGACATGATCACATACTACTACTGGGTGGGCACTCATTTATTGGAAATAATATCACTGACTTTTCCCGGTTTCCAGTTGTTTTTTTCGCTGATGTGATCTGAAGAGAATTTAACATTATTTTTTGACACAAATATTAAAACAAGCCTGATGTCAATTTATTAGCCCTATGATTTCACTGTGATAAAGAACACCCCGAAACATTATCTACAAATAACTATTAAGTCTATTTTTTCTGGAGTAATTTATTTAATGAATATCTAGTTATGTAAATCTCAAAATTGTGAGGTGGGAAATCTCATAAAACGAATTTACACCTGTGTATCGGAGAAGCGTGATCCGTGCAGTTAGCTAGTAGTTTCGATATTTCCCTTGTGATAAGCACCATGATCTCTTTTACAAAGCAGAAAATCATTTAGTAAAGAATTTTAATTAATTTCAATAATAGAAATAATTTAAAACAATTTCTAAAAAAAGTGCTAGTGTAGGATCAATTGTATAACCATGCAGAGGTTTGTAACGGGCCATGTGTGATCGTATTTTAATGTAATTCTTGTCGTAAAGCTTGTCACAATAACCCTTTCTTTGAAAGTAGAAGAAAATGCATTTAAGGTGGTTAGAGCGAGATAAGTGTTTAACATGCCTTTTTTATTGTATTAATTGAAGGGTGATAGATTCCTCTGTTCTGGTACAGTTTGGATCGATTTTACCGCCAAATTTTCGCGTAACGAGACCGCAAAGTTTGTCGTTTTAATACGAGCTTTTATGATTACCTGACAGATCTGACCTGATATTATAAAATTGTGAGAAAAATTCCCCGTTGAACATATTTTTAAAAACTCTTCTTTAGATAGCTAGCATCTCGAAGAATCAATAAGGGTAATTTGAAGAACATCTACCATTTCAAGTGGGAGGAGTTTGCAAAATTATAAGCCTAAATCAGTCCAAAGGGAGATGTTTGCGCGCCTCCTAGAGGGCCGGGTCTATGACGCGCAACTCGGCAACTCTCTTCATTCAAATCGATTGACAAAACCTCTGCAAGAGTTCGTACATTCCTCTGGATCTTCTGAGAGAAATTAAAATATCCTCACTTCTGGACATCACTGCATTTGATAGTAACCAGATATTCAGAAAAAACTGGAATGTGGTGGATATAATGCCTAGTGCGATCTGAATGAAAATATCAATTCAATTAATACTCCCAATGAATTACTTTGATACTACTCCCTATAAAAAATTGGTGATCTTGAGTTTATATAATTTTTTAAACCTTCAGTACAGTATTATTATTTTGTATTGTTCCGTAGGTCAGTTTTTTGCTCCTGAACATGATTATTTATTCAACTATTCGAAAATTATTCATGTTCTCTTTTTATTAAGAAACACAGTGGATTGTCATTGCCTTCTGCCGCACAGTTGCTTACACACGACTCAAAGCAGCAATCGTTAGCATAGATCAGCTCCTCAATAGGTAGAGCTACTGAGTGGGCATTCAATTCAGAAAGAAATAGACTTCGTAGTGGCTTTTAATGTGTTGCAATGATAAAATACTGTTTTGCTGCCATTAATATCAACCGTTTAAGGTATAGATAAATGCAGGGATGGATTTTCGTATTAGCAAAATAAGGCGTGGGACTCCCAACCCGTGGCCGAACTTTTTAAAATATTAAAAACTTCATAAAATGTTCTATCCAAATAATCATTAATTAAACAGTTTACTGAACTACAATGTTTGATTTTAAAAATAATATATGTAATAAATTACTTATTCGAATGCTTTGCGTAGCCAGAATTCACGTTTTGAGGCTTTTTGAGACCGAAAAATTAGTGACGAAACAGTTGTTCATCAGTCTCTGAGCGCTAGCGGCTAAACCTTTCAGGCAGGAATTTCACCAAAAGTGATTGCCAACTTCTTACACGTACTACACTAACACTGATGACCAGTTGAATGTTTAGGGCCCCGCTGGGGGGAGGTACCCAGAGGTGGGAAAACCCCATATGCCCTGTAGATCAGAACCGTATCTTATGTTCCAGCGGTGTAATACCTCTCCCTCCCAGGAAACATGGACCACACTTACAGGACTAATGGCCTAAGGTCTTGACACGACCGGAGTCAACACTCGCTAACTCAACTTGTTTCTTCAAAGTTGTTTAGGTATATTAGTTTATAGACGAACATTTATGAAAGAGGATAATTATGCAACAAGAACTGAAAGTGTGTCTTTGGCGTACGGATGAAATATTGTCGGATGAGACGACAATCCGAGCAGTGCGCCATTTTGAAATGAAAACATCAAAGTTTTTCTTACGAGTTTCATACATTATTCGTAGAAATTGACAAATATATACTTACGGAATTATTTTCAAAATGCGAGGTGGAAGCGATGTTGATTCATGACGCCCATCCCAGTGTTTTGTTTACTTTACAGTACTAAATTATTTTACATGACGTTATTTCTGTGTGGTATCAAAGGACCTCAAAGCCTGTTTTGCCGTAAGCATATTGTATTGTAACAGTTTTCAAAAGTAAGCAGTGAAAGTAAGTACTCGTTTGCAAGCATTAGTGAGAAACTTCCAAGTGTATTTACGTAAAAAACTATTCAATTTCCTGCACCGTTAAACAATTTTATCCTTTCTACGTAGATGAGAAAGGAAAATATTGAAAAAGTGTGATTTGTTCTAGTGCAACGCTATTACGATGACTACAGACAATAAATTTTGCTTTGGGGTTGATATTTAGAGAATACTTTTCGGTAGAAGATTCGTATATGCCTCAAATACAAAAAGGAAACAGCACATGTACAAAAAGGTCTCGCATAAAATAATAAATATCAGACAACGAAGGGCATTTTCAATCTGTGCGGTATTATTTCATTACGACTCATAGGTATCAAGAAAGTAAAAATCAAATCTGGCAGATGAATGATGATTCTTTGAAGCACTGGTGTTGCATTGAGCACTTTATCTGAAATGCGTAAAAGTATATCATAGGAAATACCATGAATGCTTTGGAAATAGTCGATAAATTCCCGACTCACGAAGCGAGGAGGGGTTGTATCAAAGAATCTTCAAAACACGAGTGGTATTACGAGTGAAATGATGTCCAATTGAGTTCCAAAATGCGCCAAATATTGAAAATAACTGAAAGCGTATGTTAAAATCAGAGGTTATGTTGTAGTACATACGCTGTTAATTGAACATCGATATAGCGATCGATGTATAACGCTTCCTAAAATAGATGAATCAAAGTTTATGATTATCAAAGTAGGTAGAAGCGGTAAGAAAAATCGGATAGAAAAAGCGATTACTTTTTTGAGATACACCGCCCTGCTTTCGGCTTTTTGTGTGTATAGTTAAACACTATTGGTTATTATTTCACGAATGGAATAGTCAATAAAAATTTTAACTTTACAAAACCGTATGCCAAAGAAGATTCCACTTGCAACGGTTCTGTTCAGAAAGTACAATCGAATATCGAATTCCTACAAACGATGAATGAATCGACTGAGAAGACTAGGAATCTGTTGCCCGGAGATCTATAAAGTGCCTAAAATGGCTGACACAATTGTTGTAATCATAACTGAAGGTTCGTGATCCATCATTGTTCTTTCAAAGATCTATGCTTTTAATACTGCGAATTTTGAAAAACGTGTTTCCCAGATAATGACTACCGTATTTAATAATCTCGATTTGAATTTCGTCCGAAGGTAAAGTGCGCTATCAATATAAGCTGTAATTGGTCAGGAACACTGGTCACTCGGAAGTAGCACGATTTTTGTCCTGTTTGTAAAATCTTATCTGACTCTTATCTTATTTGATAATCCTGTTTAGGTCCGGCGAAGAATTTCATCCACGAGGAAAAGAGTTATACCAATAACAATACTTATTACATAAACCATTTATTGAAAATACACATCTATGGATAGGGTGCACAAGAGACAAAGCATTGTAATTTTAAGATAATTTACTAATGTTTGACAGATGAGGCCCAGTCAGTTCTATAAAAATACAACTAGAGACCAATAACAAATATGTATGGTGTTAGCTCACTAATATTGTAAGATCCAACACGTACCCATTAAAATGTTGCCGTAATATAGACATATACACACACACTTTTCGGATGATTTCGACGCAAATCTAATACATTTAATATCAAAGAGACAAAAAATGCATATTGTAGTAAAAGTCCTTCTTATAATTGTCTAATTGTCTCTCAAAAGTCAAAAGCAGCAAGATTTTTGACACGTTCGTAAATTAACCCTCTTCGTTTGTCCATTGCAGCTTACTTGAATTTTCTCCCGGATTCGAACAAGACGTTTGACCATAGAAATATGGTGAAATGCACACGTAAGCTTCCGCGGCCCGATTCCATAAATTCTTGGCTGTCCGGGAGACGCCGCGTCGTTGGTAGAGAGGCCGACGTTTCGCCTGACATGTCGCAGGCTTCCTCAGGGCAGAGGCCCCGAGCGACATTGGCACAATGACTTTTAGTGAGACATTGTAAAGTCATGAAATATTCACTAATAAAAAACACGAAAAGGAAGAAAAATCCGTTAAAATGTCAAAAATTACGTAAAGGTAAAAATACCTAAAAAATTTAAAATGACACAAAAAGGTAAAACGTTACCCAATAACTTTTCCATCACCTTTATATCATGAGAAGCATTAATTTAGAAGTTAGCTACGCCTAGAATGCACCAATGAAAAGATATGTCATCAAAATACGAGCCTGCTTGTAACCTATTGTAAAATTTAAACATATTCAGCAGTAATTAGAATTTGGCATCAAACATACGCATGGCATGTTAAATTTAATTTTCTGTAAAATATTTTTTTCTAAATTATATACATTACATGATTATGGTTCATTGATTCGTGGAGAAATTAACTGTGCGAGATAATTTTTTAATATATTTTGAAGTTGTAGTTGTGATATTGCTATTTGCTACTGAAGACTGCGCGTACGTCGTCGGAAGAAGCAACATCAACCGGCGTCATGACCAGTTTATTCTTATTCGTAGTGTTCGCTCCGGCGTCCAACAAGGCACGAACGCATTCCACTTGGCCTTTTAAAGAAGCCATATGGAGCGGAGTGTTTCCGTCCTTGTCACATGCGTTGATGTTTGCGCCTCGCTGCACGAGCTCTCTGACGCAAGTTATTCGTCCATTGCAAGCGGCGGTGTGTAAGGCAGAAACCTGAGCGCCATCTCTTCCGTTGCAATCGACACCCGCTTCCAGGAATGCCACCAGCGGCTGAAGCCGTCCCTCCTTTCCGGATAGAATGAGGCCGAATGTCCCCGGATATCCTCTCATGTGGTCGGGTGCCACTTGCATGAACGTCCACACCACAGCGGCGCTCTTGGCCGCCGCCAGAGCCCACAGAACCTGATCGGCGTTTTTTGCTGCTCCGCGTTGCAACAGCTCTCGCACGACGTCTACCTCGCCGGACTTCGACGCATACACCAACGCGCACTCTTTTACATCTTTGCTCTTCGTCGCAGACGCCCCTCTCTTCAAAAGCTGTTCTACCATCTCCCAACGATTGCCTTTAGCCGCCTGCACGATTAAAGGATGCCCTTCTTTATTACACGCGTTAACGAAGTCTCCTTTCAGCGTAAAGAACTCGACCAAATTCCAATGGCCGTTTTCCGCAGCCAACGAAACGGCTTTTTCGTTTGGTTGCGCTTCCATCTTCAGAAGCAAGTGTACTAGATCCTCGTTTCCCTGGGCGGCAGCCAGCACGAGGGGTGTGGCGCCGTTCACGTCTTTGGCGTCGACCTCCGCCCCTGCGATCAGAAGGCGCTTGACGGTCGTCAGGTGGCCTTGAGCGGCGGCGCAGTGCAGCGGCGTGCGCAGCAGGTGGCCGGAAGCGTTGACCTTCGCCCCCATGCCCACAAGAACCACCACAGCTCTCACGTGACCTCCGCTTGCAGCCGCGTGTAGCGCGGTGTCGCCTTTCTCTGTTCTCAGCGAACTACTTTGAACGTCGATCTCTTCGGCCGCCAGCAACTGAAACAGGGCTTCTCCGTCTCCCCGTTCGGCCAACTCGAGTACAGACATGGGCAGGGGGCCATGCGTTGATGAGATAGAAGAGGTGGATTCGGAGGGCTGATCTAGTGTCCTTCCAGACAGCAAGGAATCCACTTTAGGCATTAGCGTTCCAACGGCTTTGTTCACAGATTTCTCTAGGCGAGTCACTCTGGATTCCACTAGATCCAAACGGGCTAACGCCTCGGGCAATCCAGTCAAACCATCAACACGCTGTTCTGCCATCTTGTCATCCACGCTGTGAATCACTCTGCAATGATAAAATAAATTTGAGAAAATTATTTTTGAAATCTGAACGTCCAGTAATGTAAAAATACACAAAATTTGTAAAGTGGCCGAGAATCATTGCATATACTATGTAATAGTTTTTTTTTGTGAAGTCCATGCTAGCCGATAAAATGAATACTCTTTACGGGTGATCTTTTTTTACTATAATCCGCAACAGAAAGATGTACATAACGGGTATTGCAGGTAGTCTAGAAAAATTGTTTATGTCAAAAAGTAAATAAACTAGTGGTGCTACAAAAAGCACATATTTTCTAAATTACATAGGTCATTCCATAAGTTACATCTTGAGAAACTGTGCCACCACTTTACATCCAGTATATACATATGAAACCCCAGTCCAAACAGTACCAAACTCACTCCCACATATTACAACTGTAAGCGAGGACGGCTAGGTACCAGCGCCAGACATATTCGGTCGGAGCTTGGCCGTGCAACAGGATGACTTTAAGCAGACTGGATCAGCGAGTTCATATAAATTGCCTTTCTCGGAGTCAAAAAATGCCAGCTAGTGTCATTCGGGACTACAAGAAGTTTTCGGGGATAAGATTTTGCCCTCGAACAGTTGCACGCTAGTGGTGCTAAAACAGCAGGTACTTTCTCGCCTATATTTGCACCCTAAATCACGCGAAAAGTACTCAAACTTTCGAAAAATTGTACGTCAGCTGATTTCAAAATCGATCTTTAAAGTAAATTACATTTCATTAAGTAAAAAAATCTATCTACATAATTGTAGTTGCAGGACAACTCCAAGAAAACTTTGAATTTTCTAAAAATCATGTTTTTAACGAGTATGAGACCAGCACCATTCTCTTGAACTGCCTTTACACTATCCAACCACAAAATTAAATAAAATACGATGGAACCATTTTTTGTTGTAGAAGATTTGGGAAATGTCACAGGGGCTTCATGTAAACTACCCCCAAAATTAAAATACCGGTTTCAAATTCAAGGGGTCGCAACATCAACAAGATAGGAGAATATCACTTTTGGAGAAAATCGGCTGACAACTGGATTTTGGATACGACACATGTAAAATGTTCTTTTTTCAATTTAGCAACTAGATTTATACACATTTTTGCCACCAGAGTCTGACAATAAGTTTTTCTGCTGAAAATTTGCAGTTTTTTTCGCGCAGCATTACATAACTTTCTCTCTACTCCATAACGAGAAAGTAAAACAAAGTTGAACATTTGCATTTGCAATTTTCAAAAATTCAGAAATGTTCATCTACATTCTTTTACAAGAAAATATCTCATTAAAAAATATCTATCATTAATATTTTATATCTACAATGTTAATATAGTGCAATTTTCAAATTAAGAACTCACCGAAAATGAGACCTGGTCATTTTTATAATCCTTCTTTGCTCTTTGGAGGAAAAATTAAGAAAAATGTTTAGAACAGTTTTTAAGAAGAAAAAATTGTTTTATAAATTGCCTAAAATGTTACCAAGCAGAAAATATACAATTATAGTTTTAAATAAATTGTTTGTAGTTTATTTTAATGTTAGTTGTAATCACACATTAATAATGTATAATAATGTAACATAATAATTGCTTTTGTTGAAATTTTGGGTTTGCAAATCTGTTGATAATATCACAATCAAATGGTGCACCGAAAATTATCCGCCCCTCCAAAACTTGCTGCCCTAGACTCGTGCCTATTTTTGCCTATTTAAATCCTTCTCACACCATCATTTCCCAGCTATTGTGACCTTTTCCCTACAAATATTGCACACTGTGCTGGATGATATATCAACCTTATGTTTTCTCAATTCCTCTCTGAATTTCAATGCACTATTTCCCTTAACATCTTGCAAAGAAATATGGTATTTAAAAATAAAAATAACCAAATACTCCTTATTGGAAATTTAAATTGTAAACATAAAATTTGGGGATGAACTGTTAGCCCACACAGAAGGAATTAAATTAGACTTTGGGTCATCCAATAATTTTCCATGAATAATGGATACGTACAAATTAAATAATTTATAAACCTAATAGAAAAATTCAATTCAGTTGAAAGAGAGGTATTTGTTGGTTGCTTTAGAAAAAGCGTACAATTTGGCATTATCTAAGTTTTGGGAAAAGTATCATCTTTTTTAAAAATATGTAAAAGAGCAATATCTTAATTTAAATTAGGAAACAGTCTATCAAATAACTTGGTGTACAATTCTCTACGCAGATGATACTACACTGAGAGTGCCCATAGCAACAGAGAGCGACTAGAAATTCTATCATCTGAAAGAATATTGCACAACAATGACTTTTGACTAATGGTGTTTTGAGTGAAAAAACTCAAACAATAAACTTCAGTCTTGAAGAAATAACCAACAAAACCCAAGGTCACTTTATTGGGATTTTAACTTGATATTCCATAACATTATATTGAAATTCCATAACAAAGTCTGTTCTAATCTCTCCAGACCTACAAAAACTGATGTCTTGGTTCCCTTTAGATACTATGAAAATCATACTTAAACCATATAATATTCCATACTCGCCTCTCATAAAGTTTTCACATTTGGGGGTTTTGCTCCTAAAGCCCAGAACATACTTTCATCTCAAAAGAGAGCAATCAGGATTATATTGAACAAAACATTAATGAACCAAGAAGACCAATTTTTGTGTGACTTAAAATACGGACTATACATTTATGATTCATGATAACTTGCAAATTTACAACTGAAAATCCGAGTTATGAACTAGGTAGAAACTGAAATTGAATTTTCCTAGATGTGGATTATTATTAGCCTAAAAAACTTGCTTCTATAAATGTAAATCTATACAATAAGCTTCAAACAACAGCCCATAGTACGCCTCAGTATTAAAATAAAAAGATTGTTTACAAGTGGCAACTGGAAAAATCGTTCTATTTTAGACAATTTTTTCCTTCACATCTGTTCAATTATAGTCTTTGATTGACTCCTTTTACTGAATAAGCCATGATTAATAACATATCCAACGAAATAACAGATTTCTATTCAGTTCTATTTATTTGTTTCACATCTATTGATATCACTTGTTTTTATCTTAAAATATTACCCTTTAGCTACATTATCCCTTCTGGTAATCAATTAAAATTTGGTTTGAACTTTTAATATAGGGGCATTAATAAGTATCTGCCATTTTGTTCATCAGTACAGCTTTTTGTATGCATGAGCTTTTAAGATAACATTGTTATTAGCATCATCATGAACTGACCCGAAATTAGGCTTTACAGACTGTTTCTATTGGTTTATTACAGTATTCTTCGTAGATTGTTAGTCTTCCAAGTGTTCCTACTATTGCCATCTCTTTAGTGGTTTTTCCTTTATCTCTGATTCCTCTTGATAACATTGTTCACTTTGCTTAAGATAGTTTTCAACATTATCAACTACTGTTTGCTTGAGTTGTTGAGTCAGACACCACTGACCATTTACCATTCACGAAGCACCACTCACCATTTGCACCAAAAAAGAACAGGCATTCTTTCCATGATCTGATTGTGCACCAACGGCTGAAAACCTTAGAAGACTTTCAGCACAATGTGAGAGTAACATTTTTCCTTGGCAAAGAGTTTAGGAGTGGAACCATTCAAAACAGTCAAACAAGCATGCAGGATGAGAAAAGAGCAAGATGTCCTGCCACAATCAACTGAGCCCAATATTGAGCAAAACCTGATTCTGAATAACCAATAAGTGATTATTAATGAAGGACCAAATCATGTGCTCATTAATCACATTCTGCAAATGACAACTGCAGCCCAAATGGATTATCAAAAGCCATTCTTTTGTAGCAAGATAACATGCAGTCATATTCCACAGCCCACTTTCTTTAAAATCTGTAATTAGAGCATCCTGATTCAGTTCTGATCTTGTCACGTTTAACTACCATCAGTACAGTCCTCTTAAGGATGTTTTAAGAGGCCAAAGATTTGCCTCTCACCTACCAGTGTATAATGACAATCTTGAAGGTAAGGAGTCCCATAAATAATTTAGACAGACAACTGACACAAACAACTTTTTATTTCACAAGTCTCTTCATATTATTCGCAAGTTTTGGAGATGTATAGTCCCCTTTATCAGGCAAACACGGAAGAGCTCATTGGCTCTTTAGTGGAGTGAATTGATTCACTGCCAATGTTGACTGAGTCTGTCATGGCTTCTTGCTTGGGCATGACTTTCCTTTCATAATATGAGCTCTTCAAGTTTGCCTGATGATGAGGATAATATATCTCCGTGGGGATGAGCAAAATACTTTATAAATTAGTATTTAAATACATACACAAAATACATTAGAACTTGATGTGGTAAATACATACATATTTAAAATACTTCAGATACTCAAAATACTGTAATTAAATAATTATTTGGTATTATATATATTTTATTGCAACAGCAAATTAGTAATATTACAGTATGTTAGTAAATTAGTCATACAAATTTCTGAACAAAACTATTTTTATGTATTGTAACCATATGTATAAACATTTTCAAATATAAAATTATATCAAAACTATGTCTAACACAAAGAAATGGAATTTCCTTTTAAAACGACTAATTTTTCAAACAAATCAGCAGACAATAAGACCCTAGTTGGAGAATGTATAAAACCTGCAAAGGAAAATGGTAATTCAACAGGCAAGTAACAAATAAATGCTTTTTTTTATTGTCGGATAATTGTCCAGCATTTTTAATGATTTAGATTTATCTTTTAAAAATTAAAGAGAGTTCAAATTCAACAGCTGAAAGGAGCTTTTATTTTTGTTTCAGTGAGGTGCATTCACTAGCAGAATCAAATAAAAAGAAACTATTCTCATTCTAAACTATCTTCTTCTTCATCTGTATTTACAGTATTTTAAGTATTTATTTTTTTAAACATGCCTACTTTATGTATTCAAGTACACCTCTAAAATACCGCTCAAAAAATCTCAAAAATACAGTTTTCTAAAAACAAAAGTATTTAAATATGTATTTCAAGTACAAGTACTTAAATTCTGCCCAACCTTGTATCATCGAAACTGTTGCAAATAATATGACAAGACCCATGAAATAAAGAATGGTATATGTCAATTGTCTACAAAATATTTAGGAACTCCATACCTTCAAGAATGTAAAAATATTTTATATTAAGACAGGCTAATTCCTATTCTACAAGAACCAATATATAACATGGCTTGCCATTCAAATTCTTTGCTCTGAGAGTATCAAAAAGCAGGTGTTGTGATGGATACATAGAAAAACATGGTGCCAAACTTGAAAAACGGTCCTATTAAACATTTTGTACTGTTATTGTAATAAATTACAAATATTGAGTGCAGAAACTTTTTGATTTACCCAAATATATTTATAAAATTGTATCTACGTATTGTCTCTCATTTAACTTGTGACTACAAATGAGTAGGTAATACATCAATCTTATATTGTAATGTCTAACAATAATGTGTATAACTAATGTATTCCCCTTGTGATAGGGAAACTTACAAATAAATAATATACAATATTATATACAAATATATATTTTATAAAAGATCTCTGACTATGAAGATGTGGAATATATTTCATAAATTGGTAAACGTAATATATTGAATATAAATTTCAAAAAAGCAAGTCTTTGAAATTAAAATAATAGATAAAGTTGCTACATTTATGTATTTGGGGAGAAAATTATATTAAATAAAAGAAGTTATGGAATTAAATATTAACAAAATACAATGAAATAAACGGATGCTCTAGTCCCCACGAGTTCGCTATAAATGGAGTCAACTTATTGAATGTTCAGTCTTGTAAATAAATAAAATGAATAGACAGATTTTCCTTTCAGTGATAATATAATACTTGATATTTTATCATAATAATTACAAAAACATGAATATACCAATAACACAATCTGTCTTGCCAGATCTAGACTCAGACCATTGCTCTGAAATTATATCTTTACGAAATTTTGTATCTAACTCTGCATAATCAAATCAAACTCCATCGATATACAGAAAAATAACAGGATTAAGTTTCACAAAAAATTGAAAGTAATCTGTACTAATGAAAGTGAATTCAACAACCTGTAATAGACACTGATATCACAAAAAAGGGTGTATGAATTGATACAAAATTTCGACAGTCTCTTCTTCAAGATCGACATGGAGTCCTTGCAAAGTTTGGTAAAGATTAATATTTGACAAATACAGAAAATAAAAAACATTTAAATAATGTGTTGGGAGATGCACCATGACCATTAATTTTCACTTCAAGCAGATGAATTCTAATGTATTCCACCAGAGGCCAGGAGCACTGCAGCAGAAGTGATATCTAATAGATTCACTACAGGCTAGTAGCAGTGCACAAGGTAAAATGTTTAAAAGCGATGTACTGTAAAATAAAATGAGAGAAAACTAGAGAATTTTATTAAAATTTGAACTAATTACACTAAAAATAATAATCTTAAACACAGTGGCTTTTATAAAATTGATCTTCTTACCCATCAACATCATTTTTCTGAATCTATAAATTCAGTAACACAAATTACAAGAGAGCCCATTACATGAAACAAGAAACTATTAATTTCAAAATACATGATCTTGTAAACTTTAAAGCAATCTTAGAAGATTCTGGCAATTACTAAAAGACATTACATGAAAAGTAAAGTCAATAATTTTCCAAAAACATTTATAATTTTTTATTACATTTAAATGACCATACAAATTTTATGAGCCCAAATCATTCACAATGTAGAAGCTTTGGCCATACGAATTTGACAAGACAAATGTAATATTCCTATTTTAACATTTTTCTTTTTGTTAGTTTGTTTTTAAAAGTAATGTTTCTTACAATGCAATCAGATCTAGAAAAATAAGATATACTAGCCACACGTTTTCAAACTTCATTCACTCCAAATTATACAATTAATGCTGAATTTAATCAAGTAAACGAAAAATAAATATTTACTGTACCTCAATATATCAAATTTATATCCCCTACTGAAACTTGTAAGATAATCAAACAATTATAAACAAGAAAACACCCTGGGCACTATTAACAAAACTGTAAAACCTTTTGGTAAAAAGGCCATCTCTTCTCCTTCAAATTTATAAAAATCTGTTTTGCAAGAAGACAACTTTCCAGAAGTTTGAACAAAAAATTAATTAATATTTTAATTATTAAATAAAATATTTCCTTTTGCCAAACCTAAAAAAAGATCAATGCTACCCATCAAATTACAGGCCAGTTATCTATCTTCCTGTCCAAAGTATTTGAAACTCATACTGAAACTACTAATTGAAATATTTCGAAGATAAGTGTAATTCCAAATACTCAATTTCACTTTCAATAAAAATGTGCAACCAACTTCTAAGAGAGATGGAAGACAAAGTTAATGCATTTCATTTATAAACATATTAGTCTTATTCCCTAATATAGAAAAGGTTTTTGATAAAATGTAGTCTTTAAGGCTGTCACAGGCACATTTCTGATCATTTCAATATCTATTGGATCCTGTTCAACACCAGAGTCCTTGGCCATCACTTCCAGATTTTCCACTCAAAATACCAGTTCTTTGTTGTATGCCCTAGGATCCCCCTGGGTATTTTCTGCAAAACATTGAGAAATTTCTTCATTTTCTTCTTGTCCATCATCCAGAGTTTTAATGGCTCTGTTTACTGTTGCATTTCTATTTGCAAATAGCAAGTTTTTGGTTTCCAGTGACATTATTTTACCTCCTATAAACACAGCTTTTGAATAAATGTATTCTAGATTCCATTTCAAACTAGGATTTTGCATCAATAATTTAGTGTTGGGTTGGTTTTTTTTTCCATTAAAAAACTGATAGGTAACTTAGAACATGTTGTTTTTTTTCCACCTTGGTTCTTGCGAAAGGTTTCAGCTGCCTTCAGCCAAGTATCTTACCTTGTGAGAGAGACTGGGGAAATAGAGGCAGGTCAGGATAATTGTTTTGAAAATTTTCACATGCCCTACAAACCCTCAAAACTACATTCTTGACTTATGATATTAAATGGATATACCCGGAAATTGAAATCTTCAGTGTCTGCAACACTGTGAAAAGCATGATCAAGGCAGCTGAGATTAAAACTGTAATTTCAGTCCCTGCTTTTACCATATATGGAACCCAATCTCAAAGAAAGAGAAGAAACTTTTTATGCTGAACTTTAACCCTCCAAAGAACACTAATTCACTGAAACACCTCAAAATGGTGGCACAGTTAAAATGTTTAAGCCTCACACTATAGCAGAAATGTTTTTGAAACTGAAACATTTCCCTCACTCTTATTGACTACTTATCTTTTTTCAACATCTCATCTCATCAAATATGAAATTCTTAACAGCTTTTGTTGTTTACTGAGTAATAATTCTTGGAAAAATGTGCGTTTTAAGTGTGATTGTAAAGATGAACAATTATTAGGATGTTTGTCCATTTCAAAGCAAGGAATTTTTTACAACGATTAGTATACTTATTAGTAGAGCTCAAACGTTTGGCAAAATGCCTTTTTGTTATTGTTACTATTTCATGGCTTTTGACAAAAGCAATGACTTAATCTTACTTCTGAAGTTAGTAGATTTTTCATTTTGCCTTTTATGTCATTTTTGCAATTTTTTTCCTGATACCAATCTCAATAAAGCTAAATATAGTATACCAACAAGCCTGGACATTACAAAGGCACAGTCATATTTTGTCTTTTTGAGGAAACATGACTGTTAAAAGTGTGAATGAAAAAGGAAGTTATCTGCCAAGATTTTTTTTTTTCTCTCCCTTCCTTCATTGACTTCTGATGACAACTCTCTGTGTATGACATACCATTTGCAGTGCTGGTGATTACATCGCCTGAAGAAGGAAATATATAATTCCGTTCATGCAATGATCCTAAATGCAATTTCAAGATTCAAAAGGGAGTCCACAATATCATTTGGAAGAGAGAGCTTTGGGAATAAGACAAATTTGTAGCCATCACACACAGTCAAATGACTTCAACTTTTGCCTTCATCTTCGCCACTGCCTTGATTACACATTGAATCGAGATTACCAAGAACAGATAGTTTACTCGCACATTAAGTGCTAATGTAAATTTTAGAGTTAGAATAAAAATGTTGATCGTTTTAAATATTCATTTTTTATAATAATTCCTTTTAAATGTGATTTTTCATTGTTTGTGCATCTTTTTGCACTCCTTCTTTAGCTAGAATAAATCCTTTTTTTGTACCTATTTTAATAAAAATAAATGCCTTTTTGCGAGACTATTTTAGGTAAAATAAATGCTTGAACTTCTGGGCTATATTTATTACAATCTATAATTAATTTTTACTAGTAAGATCTGCACACAAGACATTTAAATTTTTGGAATATTTCTCCAAAAAGTATGCAAGGAAATTTTCAATCTGGATGTTCAGGGTAAAGATGTCAGTAATAGCCTCTGCCTCAGTTGCTTATGATATCTAGTGGTAAGGAGTAATACATCAATAATATATTCCTTTTCCTTTTTTATATTTGAATAATAAGTTGATAACATCTTATTAATATTGACATTGCAATAATGTATCACGAACTGATACTTTTTTGGACTATGAGTATCAAACATTCAAGGACTGAATAATCAATTAGCCATTACTGAGTTAAGTATCTAACCATTTCCAAAAACTTAAATTTTGTTTATTTACAATACAATATTCAATCTTCATTTTCTTAAAAATGTTGTTTGTCCTAGACGCCCTTCTTCCACCAATGTGCTCAATTGTTAAGAAACATTCAATTTCTATCCTCTAAATCTACCATTTTAGTTCCCTAAATTAAGATCTTAAAAGGTGAAACAGACTGTTATAAACATTTTTAAGTAGGCAGTATACAGGGTTGGGCAGTATTTAAATACTTGTATTTGAAGTACATATTTAAAAACATTTTGTACATGAAAAATAGTATTTTTGAGATGTAATTTAATTTATTTTAGAAACATAATTAAATAAATAAAGTAGATGTATTTAAAAAAATAAATACTTAATATACTTTAAATATAGACTAAGAAGACATTTTAGAATGAGGATAGTTTCTATTTATTTGATTCCACTAGTGAAATCTCATCATTGAAACAAATATAAAAGCACCTTTCAGCTGTTGAATTTGGATCCTCTTCATTTTTAAATAATAAATCTAAATCATTAAAAACGCTGGACAGTTATTATCCTACAATAAAAAAAGCATTTTTTTGTTATAACACTATAACAAACCATGCCAGTTGAATGACTGTTTTCCTTTCAAGGTTTTATACGTTTGCCAACTAGGGGTTTATTATCTGATTTGTTTGAAAAACTAGTTGTTTTAAAAGGAAATTCCATTACTTAGTGTTAGACAAATTTTTATACAATTTTATATTTGAAAATGTTTATACATAAGGTTACAATATATTAAAATAGTTTTGTTCAGAAATTTGCATGACTAATTTACAAATATACTAATTATACTATTACTAATTTACAAATATCCATATACTGTAATATTACTAATTTACTGTACTGTCTCGATCAGGTTTTCGTCCAGTTTCCCTGATCCTCAAGCAAATGCTGATATGACCCCTTGTTTTGCTTCTGGACATAAATATAACTTCAAATTAACTTCTCCCCATAGCACATCACACACAGTTTTTAACGTAAATAAATAAATAAACTGACAATTACAATATATTGTTGCAATAAAAATGTAGTATGAATCCATCAAGGTTAATTTCACCAATAAAGGTGCATATCTACTAAAAATAGCTACCTTTCCGAGAGATCCTTTAGTTTACATTAATAATTCTATATCAAGATACCATTCAATACTACTTGCAGTGTCTCAAGAATTCATACTTTCTCAATACATACAGAAGACTATTCTTGCCTAAAGGATACCAAAAAAATTTTTTATGTAATGGCACGGGTTTTATAAACGATGTTCTGCTATTGATGCAACATACAGTACTCTTCAGTCTTACTATATGATAATGTAACTTTATTAAATGATCCACGCACCATAAATTAATTCCTAAAAATTAGTCTTTAATTTTCACTTTTCAATACCTTAAATCACAAATATGATCGATTATTGGCAGCACAGATTACAGCATGAGTAATAGTAGGCTTAGTTACTCCTATAATATATATTTAAATACATTTAGTTCATGACTGACTAGAAAATAATATATAATTATTAAAAAACTGAAAATGTTAATGCCTACTTAAAATTCAATTAATAATCCAAAATCATATTTGCTAATCAAGTCACGTCTCTTGAAGGATACGAATCGATAATTTGTATAATTTTTTTATGAATGTCCAGAAAACAAATTTAAGTACACCAGCTAAAACATTTCAAAATATGTACTTGAATTTATTGCCGATACATGAACTGAATGAGAATTACTTGAACTACTTCTTATAATAAATATTTATCTTCTATAAATAAGTATTTCTAATAAACTCTCATACATTTCCGTTCCTGTAGTTGAACTGTTTTTAATTTTGGTACAAAAGAAGTCAAGAAGAAAATCATGATGCCTTGTAGATCTACTCAAACCTTTGAAAAATACTTACAATGAAAATTTTACTTGACATACTACTTTAAGAAATCAAAGTAAAAAATTCAATAATTCGTATTTATTTTGAAATAATCAGTTGAATCATAATGTATTGTAATATGTTCAGTAACTTTCCATTAATTATTGTGAAGTGCATCACTGTTGTAAGGCACAATGTCTCACTTGAGGAAGTGTAAGAAGTACATTTAAACCTAAAAATTAGAGATAAATAACCCGGCTGATTCTTTCAATCACAGTCGAGTTTCAACTGATTACTTTCCTGATTTTTAAAATTATGTTAAGTAATGTAGATAATTTATTATCTGCAGAATATAAAATTACCTGTCACTACTATAAGGACACCATTGTAAGGATTAATGAGCACAAAAAATTAAAATGTTATCTAATTGTGTATGTAGTAGGCATGTCAAAATTTAGTCGGTTAAGCTATTTGCAGTAAGTAGCCTACTTACTTGTGATAATACAAACATTCAGTTGTATAGAATAAATGCATATTTGATTTAATATGCACTTCCACAATTTTTTCAATAAAATTGTGTTCGCAAAATTTTTTCATAAACCAAACGGGTGAATGATTGCATAAGATCGAGTTCGATTTGCAGACTGAACTCTATGTATAAAAGAGCGAATTTGATTTGCAAATGGATGAATTTTGTAGTGCAAATAGGTAGTGAAATACGATAACACAATTGGTAGATAAAATGCTGCATACAATGCATATAATCTTCTTACCTTTTCTCGCTGTCTGTATCTCAGTGCACTAAAAGCACGCGTGGGTTATCTGCTATGACCCGAGTGGATGCCGAGGGCAGTGACGGCAGTTATCAGCGTGGTAGTAACGCCTATTATTGAAGAGTAATAGTAAACAGCAGTATAAACAGTATGTCTGGTATGTCAGTATATTGCCTGTGTGCTGAGAGGAAGCTCGCTTTCGCTCGCTTTCTTGCGCTTCCTTATGACCTTGTGTCCTGCTCGCGTCACAGCCACGTCAGTGAGCGCGGCAGCGTTGGTGACCAGTCGACAACGGGGGTTTCCCGTTCACGTGGCTACGCACGCAACAGTGTCGATGTTCGCCGCGAGTATCGATCGAGACTGCGGAGTTCGTGCACCCTCGAACATTAAAGCAATAAACAGGTGTATCGATATCGATAGCTGGTGAAATCGAAAAAGAGGTTTTGCAGGTTTAGGTGGAAACGTGGAAGTTGCAATGGAAGAAGTTTCAAATTGTGGCTGCTACAGTGAAATTGCCATTAGCTGTGCAGCAGTTCACAGCTGTTCCTTACTTCATTAGGCACTTTGTTAATTTTCATTACTTGTGTATATAAATTTGCTAATAAATAAAATTAGTATTAAAATTGGTACCCAAATCTCGCATATTTACATATTAATACTAGTATTCTTGTATTAAATTTGTAAAGCAGAAATGAAGTAGGACCTCCATATGTCGATTTAAAAATTGAAAAGTATTATCAAGCAAATGGAGTAATGTAAGAAATACAGATCTTTTTCATCCTTAATTCATTTTGTAAACAAAGGTATTCACTATTTCAGAAACATACAAATATAAGTTTTTCTTCACATAATTAATATGTCAACTTCTCTGACAACCTATACTTTGGCATAATGATTCACTGATAAACTACATAAGTTAAGATACATATAATGTAAGCAAGTGAATAAATACATGTTTATTGTATTTTTTTTTTTAAAGATTGAATACGCTTGTAACAAACAATATAATTCAGCTTCCGGATCAATGACCCCCCCCCCCATCTTCATCAGGTTTTTTGTCTACTTTCCCTGATACATTGAGAAAATGCTGCGATGGCCCGTACTTTTGCTTCTGGACATAAATATAGCTTCATTATGCGCACGTTTTGTTGAATTCTCCTTTTGCTTGTAGTGGTAGGAGTAAACGAGTAGAGGTAGGGCGAGTTTTAGCAATGCTGAAAAATCAAATCTACAGTTCGTTTACCGTTGCAAATAAGTTTTCAATAGCTCGGGAACGAAAACATCTAATCTGTTTTCAAATGTTGCTAATCTCACGCTTTTTGAAATTTTATTCTTATTTACCTATTTATCTTTTAACGTTTACACATCTTCACCTATTTATAGTTAAAATAACAGGAAGGGATTCTGGAACTCAAGAAAATGGGCGCAGATTATCGTCTCCTCCATATGTCACATAGAGTGTTTACTGTTTTTTGACTAAATAAATCTAAATCAAATCAGTTGACAGTTGCGTAATAGCTCCATGGAAATACTGTTAGCAGCACACTCTGCCGCCACAGTCGGGTACTAATTCCATATAAAATGGCCGAAGGATCGATTACCATGAGACATAAGTCACACGGAATCGCCCGCTAAATCAGGCGAAATAGTGGGACATGGCAGGCCCCGCTAACATTTCGAGTTGGGCATGCGCTGACACAAAAATGCAATAGCGGGTAAAAATATTTCCCCGCTAAGACTGGCATAAACTCCCTATTGACCAGGGCTCTGATTCTGATGTCCTAAAAATTATTTGAAAATGACCTATAAAATGACATTATTTATACATAATTTTATTCGTAATCTGTGTCGGGTATGTTCTCCCGCGCTCATGGTTCTTGCTTTTATTTCTAGTGGGCACACGAGTGTTTGCGTTAGTGCTGCATCGAGACAATTTGAGTCGTAAACAGTATTCGTACGATTCAAAAATCAACTAGTTTTCGAAAATACTGTGATCGCATTCCGCATGCAGGTCAGCAGTGTGTGATCGCACTCCGCAACTAGCACTGCTTTGGACTCGTTTGGACTCGACTATTAATTCATTATCGCACTTTCCTGATATTTTTTAAGCAACGTCTAGTTAAGGCACTGAAATCAATTAATCTTCTAAATACTCCTGGATTTGTGGATTTTGTAGTTTCATTGTAGCCTCTTAAAGCTAATTGAAAAGAATACAATTAACTGTGAATTCCAATATTTATACTGTATTCATTATCTAATTATTCTGCTGTACTAGTACCTCCTAATATCGCTGTGAACTGTTTTTGTACGTGAGTTACAGAAGCTTCACTTAAAAATATATCTATTAAGCGGTTTAAATCCTAAAATCCAATTTTTTTCAAGCATCTTCACTTCCAAACAATATAGTTCAAGGAAAGCAAAACAGCTGATTTGGTATCACACGTACATTAGTGTTGTAATTTGTAATGTGACTCATAAATCTAGTTTTTGTTTTAGAAATATGAAGGTGTATTGTTGCCATTAGAGATAATCCTTTTCTCAAAGGGCAAGAAATATTTGTATTACCTATAAAAATATTACATGAGGAACATACTAATACATTTGTTGGATGAAATAAACAAAAATGATAGTATAAGACAGTATTATTAAATTATCAACTTTTGCATTGTTTCTAATGAATGGTTAGTAAAATATTTTATAAATAAGGTTCTTTACATATAAAAATAATTGCAAACAGAAATTGCAACTATTTTTGAAACCGAAATTTTAATTTTGGCGGGTACTTAACATGAAGGCCCTAGGACGTTTTCCAGATATACAAAAAATTTAATTTATTAAAATTAGTTTTTCCTTCATTAAATATGTTCCTTAAAGACAGGTTTTGAAAGAACGTGATGTATAATTTTTCAAAAATTTGAGTACTTTCCGCCTAATTTTTGCGTAAAAGTACGGGCGAGAAAATACGTTTTAGGATTACTAGTTTCTAACGTGACAATTTAGGGAAGTGGGCATTGGGGAAAAAGCTCTCCAAGCCATTTGGTCACCTGTAAACAGTATTTACTAGGCTGTCCGGGCGACGCCGCGTCCATGGCGAAGGTGCCGACGTTTCGGTCGCCTTTCTGCGACCTTCCTCAGGGCATTACGCCCTGAGACAGCCTAGTAAATACTGACTCCGGCCGCAGAAGCCTACGCTCTCACCTGTAAACAGATCAGAATAAAATCAAATGTAATTATTAATTACACTGGCGGAAAAAATGTATTGCAAAACTCCGAGTGCATTGTACAATTTATCCCTCCGTACAGATACAGCACACACAGGAAGAATACTACACATGATTACATGGGCAGAGCCACGTGAGACTACCACGTTCAATAACAGAGAGAATCATGGGCCGGAAACGGCACAATCAATACTGCGTGTACTCACGTCTAGTACGACAAGCTCTGGTGCGAGCTGACATTCCATCGCACAGGTGGCGAATGGTACACTGTTCCTGCGGTACACTGTTCCACGCCTCCTTCACCGCTTCACGCCAGCGGGCAGAGTCGTTTTAGGAGTCGCAGGTCGGGTCAGGCGTTGACCCATCACGTCCTACACATGCTCGATCGCGAACAAATCCGGCGAGCGTGCCGGCCAGGGCAGTTGACGAACATCGATATCACCACAGACCGCACAACGTGCTGGATGTATCCAGCGCTGGCCAATGATCTCTCCACGAACAGCGAAGACAAACGCGCGTCGTAGGCGATGGCCGCCCACACCATCACTCCCGGGGTGGGTCCTACGTGACGTGGACGAACACACTCCGGACGCACGCACGCGCTCGCCGACGAAGGAGATTGCACGCGTGCTGTGCGACGCCGCACACGCACACGACCATCACTCGCGTGCAGGCAGAAGCGGCTCTCATCACTCAACACCACTGCACGCCATTCCGTCTCCGAGCTGACTAGCACTTTGTACCACGCCAGATGTGCCCGATGGTTCGGCGTGACTGGCAGTCGGGCTAGCGGTATGCGGGATTGTAATCCTGCGACCAGTAACCGGTTTCCAACTGGTGCTTGGAGACAGGTTCAACGGTGCTTGGAGACAGGTTTCCAACGGTGCTTGGCAGGACACGGGTTCCAACGGTGCTTGGAGACAGGTTTCCAACGGTGCTTGGAGACAGGTTTCCAACGGTGCTTGAGACAGGTTCCAACGGTGCTTGGAGACAGGTTTCCAACGGTGGCTTGGAGACAGGTTGCCACGGTGCTTGGAAGACAGGTTGGGGGCTCATGTGCCTGTATCGCGGCGCGGGTTGCCGGTAGGGTTGTGCCAACGCCGCCTCGCGATGCGTCAGTGCTCCGCGATCACCCCGAAGAGGGTCTACGCTACGAGGATGCTCGTCTACCATCGTCGCCAGCACTGCACCCCGACGTCGTATCACGGCCCACGTGGTCAGCAAATGCGCCGTAAGGACCACCCTGCTTCGCACAGGCGCCAATCCGACCCGCTCAAAATTGGTCCAATTGCTTAAAGGACGAACGAGTGCGACGCCGTGGTGTACCTAAGTCGCGATTAGACGTTATCGAAGTGGACCGCGCCTTTATAAAAAAGAAAAAGTAGATGGCGCGGCCGGGCCATTTCGTCACGCTGTCATTACGTTACCGGGCGCCAGTCATCCGTGAAATGTTAATCACGGCTTCTACGATTCCTCATCCCTAATGTTCCTTATCGCCTACTGAACTGCTCGTGCCTTTCCCGGTGTTGCAATACTTTTCCACCAGTGCATATATTTCAAGTTATATTATTTTCATTGTATGTTTTATTTACATTCAAATAAAATATAATATGGGGTCGTACATAAGAAACAGTTTAATGGAAACGGGTACTCGGAAATATAATTATAACTCGCTTATTATTTTAGACTACGCAGACCCACGGTTTGAGTTATATACAAGAATGTCGCTGGCATTTCATCGCTCTGTGTATCCAAAATAAGTAATCTCCCAGAATGTGACGAACGCACTGGGGAACGCTCCACGAGATATACAAAACCAATAAGGACTTTTTGCATAGCGTAAAGCGCTATGTCTGTTGATACGAAATGTAAATTTAGCACTTGAAGCGAGTTTATCAACTCGTAAGAGATGGAACAATTGAGGTATGAAGGAGATTGCAACGGAGGCGAGTTTGATTTGGAGAGGTTAGCTAGAGTTGGAAAGATATGGACACATGACTAATTCGTGATATTTAAAGTGACGATTAACTCGTAATATTTTACTTGTTTAAATAGTCAATTAGTAGGTCTTCAAGTGATTAGAAAATTTACGAAACCTTGGGGAAGATATCAGTGACGTTTTCCTTGGGTGTGCAAGTCGTGTGTCCACACTCAAGGAAATATAAACTAGTAGTGCTAAAACAGCACATAGTACTCTCTCTCTCTCTCCTCTTAGTAGTAACGTTTATGTTATATTATTATACCGCATGTCAATTAAGCAAAATACGATTTATAATTATTTTTACTTACTTGAGCATTATGTGTTTTATTTATTGTATTTTCTTGTATCTGAGCTTTAATAAATCGATTTCATAAAATGATGTATTTTTTGTGTTGGTATTAGAGCGGGCATAAAGTATTCAAAAGACCCGAGCTGGCATAAAGAATCAAAGGATGGCACGGATATTGATAACACCGTTACTCGTTGTTTCATGTCTATAAACACACAGCAATACTGCACAGCGATATATACAACACTAGTAGTAAACCATAAAATTATTTTTCGCCGTGACTCCAAGATATTCGAAAATCATTGTTAAATGTTTCATTTTCTTTTAAATGAAAGACGAATTTCACGTTACTCTGTGGGATGATCACTTCGTCCCGCTCATGGACGAAGCGAGCGAAAGCGTTGCATCTCGATTTGACGGCTCACTAGTAAGTGGGAGTCCGAGATGGAGATATTCTCCGTTGCTTTGTTGTCTTTAGCGATACTCATGAAATTAATGCTGTATTTTATATGTATAGTGAAAAAGTGATACAAAAGATTATAAACAATTGCTTTTCTTTCCTTTCGTATGAAGAAAAGAAACAAGTAGTACACGCGCAAGTTTTCTTGATATTCCACAGCGGGGGGTGCGGGGAGAGGAGGGCTCTAGTTACGTCACGGCTTTAAAGGTCGTACCAACTGTGGGCATAAACTTAACACACCCAAAGCGTGCCACGACCAATACAACGATTGTTTTGAAAGTACGATGTGGTTGTTAGCTGCATTGTAAATTTGTACACGCCGTTCCGAGTAGAACCAAACTATTTCAACGGGCCGTGCTATTCAGCGCTGGGGAGGAGTAGGGAGCTCGTGTATCAAGAAAACTTGCGCGTGTAATTATTGATGATGGGCGACGATGTTGTAACCTAAGGTCCGAATGAAGTTGGAATGTGATTGACGTTTTGTGGTCACGTGATAACGCCAGCGCCGTAACTCAGGGAACAGCGAATCAGAAGTTTCGACATTTGCACATTGTTGTTACCTACAATTAGGGAACTAATGAATTGCGTGCCTTGAATGTTGTGGTTAACCAGCTGAGCGAAGTTGTTAGACATGTTGTCATTGTAATTGTTTTAAACCTTCCCTTTTATCGTTTATTGTTGCTGTTTTGTTTCGTTGTTTTTGCGTATCGTTTCGTTATTGCCGTGTCTTAAGACATGGCGGAAGAAAGTGGCAAACGCGGCCGAGGTCGGTCGAGGATTAATTGCGTAGAACAGAAAAGGAAATACGGTGAATTGAAGTGAATTGAATTTATGCCTTCTTTTACGTAGCGTGAATCAGGCCATGAGGCCTGCGCTTCCGTCTGACCACGCAAATGTCGCTACGTTCTTTTCATCAACTGGCGGGGAAATGAGGTATTTCTTGGGCGATGAAACAGGCGATTTGAATTTAGCTCAGAGGCGTCATTGAGGATTGAGGATCTTTTACATGCAAGTAAATCTAGTAACATGAGACATCCGGCTTTACTTCCCGTCAGAAGGAAGGCGTACGAAGGATTTTTTCACCCTTAAAAATCCACGGCTTCGATCGGGTTTGAACCCGTCAAAGGACAGCCGTGTGAAAATTGTGTGAATGTCGTGATTACTTTGCGAGAGAAAAACGATGGTGGGCCCTTGTTACCTCTTTCAAAAGTAATACAACAGACAGCTGATGCTCTGAAATTACATAAAAATACAGCGGTGAAGATTAGGACAGAGAATCAGGATACGGGAAAAGCTGCTCCTTCTCACTTGGAGTCACCGGGCAAAAAAAGAAACATTGAAAGGTGTATTACGAATCTGGACACTTTTCAGATAGATGCTTTTCATAGGTATATTTATAGTTATTAGCAAGGAAGGAACACGCGACCTTCCAAAAACGTGTGATATCACGTCATGATGATATTGTATGATTGGACGAAACTGGGGTGAATTCTAGACACACTATTAAAACAGCATGGGCTGATGATTCTGTGGCTGGCAATACCACTGCACCTCCTGGAAAGGGCGGTCGGGTATTTATTATTAATGCTGGCATTGCAGATGGGTTCATTGACCACAGCCTGTTATCGTTCCATTCTCGGAAAATTACACATTACCACGAGGAAATGGACAGTGAGTGTTTCCGGGAGTGGTTTGAAGAGCAATTTCTCTCAATTTTGGACAAGCCATCCATTATTGAAACGGACTGTGCACCTTACTATTCTGTGGCTATATATAGGGCTCCCACGACGGTAGGCAGGAAACAAGCTATTATTGACTGGTTATCACGTCACAATGTGGTATCAGAACCAGGGCCGTATTTACCTACAAGCAAAACAAGCAGTTGCTTCGGAAAAATACGCATACCATATTTTTTTGTCTGTGAAATAATTGTTATCAAGTAGTTACTGTGTAACAAAATGTACTATTCTTAAGAAAATTTAGTATACCTAAGTATCCTGAGTATGGAGCATGATAAGCTGAGAATCTTCGTTTTGAAGACATCATCGACCAATTTTCTGCAGTGAAGAGCAGAAAAAATTATGTAAAATGTATTTAGTGTAAAAAAGTAAAACAAGTAAAAATTCAATAAAAAAATTATCAGTTTTCATTTGTATCTGTACAGAAAGTACTTGTACTATAATACTATTTTTTATTTAATAAAGATGGAGCTATTTTTTCGGGGGGGGGGGGCAACACAATTTTTGTGCTGGGGCCCCGCACTACGTAAAGTCGGCCCTGCATTCAGAACCTTGTAAAAGTAAGGCAGAATTACTTGAAGATGTAGCGAGAATCAAGCCTCAATTCTCCAAATAAGTGATCGACGAAGTGACCAAAGCACACCGTCACAGATTCATTCATTTTTCACCCTATTATTGCCACTTCATTGCTAGTGAATTGATATGAGCAACAATGAAAGGCCATGAGCAAGAAACAATAAAACATGTTTTGGGATACTCACTTCTAAACCCGTATTTGGCAAAGTATTTATACGCCACAAAGGTCAGTTTTGCCTAGGCCAAGAATGAATTTTAGAGGACGATTTCCATGGCAACGTCAAGTAAACAAGATAATATACAAGTGACAGCTGAGACATTGGCAAAGAATATTTATTTTTTTCGAATACTGAATGTTTTAACTTATTTATTGTTAATATTTATACTAAATCACAATTGTGATGCAAACTGGTGCCTAAAGCCGGATACGATAGCTGACCTATGTCGTTCCACCAATGATCCGCCGGTTTACCGGGCGACTTATATCGCCAGCTTATCGATCAGTCAGTCATGGTACATCGAATTTGTTCCCATTTCTGGCGGCAAGGTGCGCTGCTAACTATATTCCCATTATCCAACATCATGTTGGTGGTATTGATATGTATGTTTACCTGTTTATGTATGTTATATTTATTTAATCAATACGTATAAATAAATCTGAAGTGTTTGTCAGTGGTTTTCGAATTTTTAGATTTTAAATACGTTTTCAATTTACTTATCCGATTACCAAAACGAATCTCTCTTCAAATCAGTTGTCGGTTTGTCTGCCTGACAATCCATGTGTGCGCACCGATTAATTTAAAAAAAACATTTAATCTATCAAGATGAAGTTTAAACACATTACAGACACTACCTACGGAACCAATTTAGTTTTTGTTTCACCGTGACATCTCCAACGGTTCCGGAGATTTGATTTTTTGTTGATACCCCTTCCCTTACATTGTTCATAATTTAGATTTATTTAGTCAAAAGCAGTAAAAACTATATGTGACGTATGGGAGAGAAAATCATCTGCGAACGTTTTCTTGAGTTCCAGTATCCTTTCCCATCATTTTAACTATAAATAGTTGAAAGATAAGTAAAAGTTAAAAACAAATAAATTAATGGATGAATGAATAAAATTTAAAAAAGGCGATATTAGCAACATTTGAAAGACTAGACATCTTCGTTCCCGAGTTATAGAAAACTTATTTGCAACGGTTAACGAACTGCCGTTTAATTTTTTACGTTGCTAACAAAAGCATCGTTATTAAAATTTACCTATTAGCCGAAATCGAAGAAAAATGCAGAAAAGACATAAAATGGGTAATAAGTATTTTTTTTACTTTTTCGCCTTATTTTTTAATGGCACTAGCTTTAAATAATGTTTAGGAGATGCAACAAATTGTCTTCACAGAATTCATGGGTAGCATATTCGATGTCTTCGCTCACAAATTGCAATGTCAGCAGTTGTAAGTATGTACTTAAAGTATAGTACACACCTAGCCAGGGCCGGATTTAAGTAGTGCGGGGCCGCAAGCACAAAATTGTGTTGCCCCCCCCCCCGAGAAAATAGCTCCATCATTATTAAATAAAAATGTATTATAGAACAAGTACTTTCTGTACAGATACAAATGAAAACTGATAATTTTTTATAGAAATTTTTACTTGTGTTACAATTTTTTACATTAAATACATTATTTATGTATTTAATGCGTATTTTTCCGAAACGCGGGGCCCCTGGTGAATGGGGGCCCCCAAGCAACTGCTTGTTTAGCTTGTAGGTAAATCCGGCCCTGCACCTAGCAACAAAATCGCGGGACTTTGTATGAGAACAGTTGCGAGACACAGTCCCTAGACTGTTGCGATACAATGTCCCGCCAGACTAGATTGCCAGTTCACTTCCTCTTGATTCCATCATTTGCAGTAAAAACATTAAGAGTTACTGGTTACCAAACCAATTTGACATTTTGTGGGAAGAGCCCTTTTTTATTCCATAAGCTTTCTATGCTTCAGCTAAATTGTGATTTAATGTTGAGGATTCTTCATCTCCTGAATGGTCATAGTATATTTTTTAGCCAGAGACTCCATTGCTTCCTCTTTTTGTCTGTTTTTGTACCGGATAGGCTTAACATTCCAAAGACACGGAAGGGTGTATAAATCCCCATAATGTTTAGAGAACGTTTCCATCGCCAAACAACTGAATACAAAACACCACGTGCTGCTATTTGCAGATTGGAATCGGCGTATTAGGAGACTTTATCTTTTGTCCCGTCCAGACTACATTAAGTTGCGCAACATTTGTATCACGTATCCCATTTCGAATGGGGAAATCTGCGACATGCAACTTTTATATCGCGACAGTTCTAAACACGGAAAAAATATCGCGGGGCATGCCTGGAATTTGTGATGTACGTGTTCCAGGACTATGTCGCTAGGTGTGATCTAGACTTTAGCGATTACTCAAAGACGGCGATTATCTGGTAAAGAACAGCCCAAATCAAAAGTTTGCAAGCTGAGTTCACTTGAACGAAAGGAGAAAGTCTCGGTTACATGTTGCCAGGTTAGGGGTTTTACTCCTACATTTAGGGGTTTTTGTCTGTAGCGGTTGGTTTACGGGACAAATTCATTTGGGGAGGGGGGGTTGTTGGAGAGTTTTCGTTGAGTTTTTAAACGTTATTTTTTAAACTATCTATTGTGTATCACAAAGCACAAAATTGTTCCCTATGATAATTGCAGTTGTATTTCTTCAAATATAACAAAGCGTGAGTGTGGATGGCCTTTCAGGTGGTTGTGAAAATTCTGTATCTGAATGTTAAAAACGTTTAACAACGAAAACATGTACTACTACGAGTCATAAAACATCAGAATAAGAGTGTTGTTGATTGAATGTCTGAAACAAGAATATGTAGCTGATTGTACATTTCAGACTCGATTAGATATGATTCGTTGCTTTGTTCTTATAAAAATATCTGCTCATACTAGATCAGATTTTTAGTTACATATGCTAATACGTGAATTAAGTTTCATAATTTTTATTAATTCTTTTTTTTTTAATTTACTTCCACTTGTTTTAAGATACGCTTAAAATATATCGCAGGAAAGGGGCGATTGAAATGTACGCCCTTTGCTGTTAATTCATCCCAAAGGGGAGGGGCCAAGATTAGGCGCCAAATGGGAATAAATTTGGGTGCCTAAGTAAACAACCAAAGTTGAATATGTGCCTTAAAGTAAACAAATATCTTCAAATATTTTGGAAGGTGTAACAATGGTAATATACAAACAAAATTTTTATTAATGAGCAGCATTTTACAATTTACTTTTTTTCTTCCGTTCCTGTATCATGACTGAAAAATGACGCCGAATATTTTCTGGTATCATCTCATAAAGTCCACTGTCTCATGTTCTGCTTGTCAGTTCAAGGACAACCGTCTCTCTGCCCCATCCGGCTGCGTCATCCTTTGCGGTACATCCATATTTGTCCCTGGTATTTACATCGCTCCCGTGCTCAACCAGATACTTGCACAAAGGAGCGAAACCTTGCCGAGCCGCGAAGTGAAGTGGGGTTACTCCACTTACGGTCGTGGCGTTGGGATCTGCCCCATTGGCCAACAGCACCTTGCAAAGAAAAATACCATTAATCTGTGCAATATATACATGTACATACGTACAAAGGATGTCTAGGAAAGAAACAAGGAAAATTCTAAAATAAACTAAGGCAATTTTAAGCATATTTTGTCTGCCAAATTCCTTCGATATTTCGAATTGTTCAGCAACAATGAGCACTCAAAAGTAGGTTTGAAAATATACTTTCTATGCAAAATATTGCATTTCAGAAAAACGTAATAACTCCAGAAACATGTAAATTGTTTATTGTTTACAAAAGAAAGAAATATATTTTTTCAGAGAGAAATTATAACTCAGGAATAAACTATTTGTGCTACAGAATGGCACAAACGTTCTCGCATTAGCTTTCTATTTCTTTTGGTCTGGATTAGCGATTCCAACTTGCCACACGCTCTTGCCTGCTTCCATCTATCGCCGCTTAAAGTACAGTTTTTTGAAATTTTCCTAATTTTTCTGTTTTTTTAATAGTAGAACGGAAATATTATTTTAAGAAATTATAAAACAGTAAAACCTTGTACTAAATGGCAATTTGATTTGAAATATTTGCAGCAATTTTTCACGAATTGGCGTTTAAGAGCTACTCTAAATTCAAAATTTGAAGCTCTTTTTCACAGAAAAGTTTTGAGTTTCGAAAAACTCCATTTGAAGTCATTTTAAGTACTTTAGGTTACGACGATTTGAATTTAGCTCAGGGACGTCATTTGGAGTTGAGGATCTTTTACATGCAAATAATTCTACTAACATGGAACAGCCGGCTTTACGTCCCCTGTGAAGGAGGGCCGTACGAAGGTCTGTTTCGTCCTTAAAAATCCACTGCTCTGATCAGTTTTGAAGCCGCCAACGTGGGTATAACAGTCCGAACGCTAATTGTTACACCATTGCCGCCGCTAAATGTGCATATTAATGGCGAGAGAGATCGTTCAAAAAAATTGCATTAGTGTAATTTTTCAAAAAAGAAAAAATACACCAACGTGAACTTTACGTCATTAAAGAGTGCAGTTATAATAATCCTAAGTTTGAAGGGGAAAAAATTGGAGCCGTTTTTGAAAATATGGCGTTTGAGCGGTTCTGAAAATGCGGAATTTTGAGCTAGTTTTGGCAGATAGCGGTTTTGAGTTTTCGAGAAACGTTATATGAGATTATTTAAATCTCATGTTGTCATAAATATAATAATGTGAGTAAATCGCCGCTAATGTAAATATTAACGACGTGAGATACAAGTAAACAAATTTAATTTTTGTAATTTAAAAAAAAACAAAATTGAACGATATAGCGATTATGGCATCTTATGTAATTAATGCATTTAGTACTATCCCTACCCAAAGTTTAAAGAAAAAATTTGGAGCCGTTTTTGAGAAAATCGGTCTTTTGTATTTTTGTAAATTGCAAATATTGCACGCAATACTGCGCAAAATTCAAGCTCTTGCGTCATATTGAGAACCAATGTATGTATGTATATATCTCCGAGTGGTTTACATCTGGCGATGTTTCTCGGTTCTTCTTTTCCAGCCTTCTCTGTCCATTACATCTTCCTCTGTCAAATTTCTAGTTGCCATCGCAGCCAGTATTCCTTGTAGGTAGTCTTGGGACAAACGGTTTTGCAACATTTTCTAGATACAAATGCTCGGTGTATCCCGCTGATGTCGCATTGAATTATACTTTAAGAGTATAGTTCAGGACCAAATCAATGGATTAGCACTATAAGTTTCCAAAACAACATGCCCCAATAACGACTCTGCGGTTACTCCGCTTTATTCTGTAGTGTCCCCTTCTTGCGCCAACTCACCTCGCAGACTGACTGATGATTTCTTATCACCGCTTCGTGTAATGGCGTGTAACCTACAGCATCCCGGGCGCCTACTTTCGCTCCACAACTCAGCAGAAATTTACAGATTTCTAAATGACCTTTGGCAGCAGCCAGGTGGAGAGGAGTACCACCAGAATGTTCCAAGCTGGTGGCGTTCACTTGGAAGCCCAAACGTTGCAACATGTGGAGAACCTCCCAACTTCCATGCTGGGCGGCGACGTGCAAATACGGCTTCTTTTGCCACTTTTGAAAAATCAGCCATACAGATTTTTTTATCAATGATTTGGTCAGACACGGATAGTCATCTCTAATTGCTATTTGCAAAAAGATGTCTTTTTTATCGAGTAAAATCGGGGCGTCTTCTATTTTTGCGGACGCTTTCAACAAAATTTCTACAATTTCCAGAAGTGGAATTGAATGGACCATGATCTCCTCGACTTCTGCGAGGATCCTATTTGTTATCGTGTCGAAATAGCGAAGGGGTGTCCAGCCGAGAATTCGGTCCCTCACAGATACTTTGGCTCCCTTTTCTAACAAAATTTTAGTCGTGTCTACGTTTCCGCCGATAACAGCCAGGTGAAGCGCACGTCTCCCGCCTTTATCTTCCAGTTCGACGCAATGACCTTGGCCCTTGAGGCGTAGGGCCGACAATAGAGCTTCTTCATGGCCATTTATTGCTGCTGTGTGAAGTGGGCTATCTTCTGCCAGGAGAGCATCGAAAAAATATCGAACCTCGCCGAAGACACCCTCGTACAACGACCGAGTGAGTTTTGGGAGGGACGAGTGCTTGTCCAGTAGCCACATCGCTGCCAGGTATTCAGCGAGAGTGTAGTGCAAAAATTTTGGTCTTCCGTCGACAATGTGAGTGATGATACCAGCTCGGGCGATTTTTTCTCTCTCTTGGCCGTCTTTTAACTCGTTCATGACTTGCAACACGTCGTCAAAATGTTCTCCTAGGAACTCACTTCCACGGAAACATTCAAACGCCGCAAAAACTCCATGTTTCTTCAGAACGTCCTCTGACGTAATATTCAAATTGACCTGAGCGCTTTCAGATATTCCGACTTTGGCCCAAACCACCCCTAGAGTTTTTTCAATAAACCTTTTGTATAGGGCTGCTTTGTTCAAGCGTGAATTCTTCTCTTCGTCTGTTTGTTCGAGGAGTTGATCTAAGTCGTCTTTTGTATAAGCATCAGCCAACATTCTTGTGTACAATGGTACATCACATAGACTGCGATCTCCTGTGCTCGTTGCTTTTCGAACTACGTCCACGAGATAAGATACATGATAGTCGATATGTGATTCCGTCCCATCATATATTCCATCGCTCCAGCGGTTACGTAGGTACCCTACCTGTTCCAGTAACGAAAAATAAGACAAGGAAATACACGTAGAATTTGGTGTAATTTTGGATAGATCATGTTTTAACACCGTTCTGGAAGCTATCCACAAGTGACCTCCGTTCTTCTCAAGAATTTCTTGCAGTAATACAAGAAACTTAAGAACTTTTACTTTGTGCGAAGGACACACTTCGTCCACACCGTCTACGAGTACCGTTAAGTGGCCCGTTTGATCGATACAATCCCTAAGGAAAATACTCGCCGACCTGTCAGAAATGCTTTGCCCAATCCCGGCGTATTTTTTTAAAACGCTATGCACATGAGATCCTTTTATCTCTTCAGGAAGTTCATCAATTATTTGCCCATCGTTGATTCTCACAACTATCACCCACTCTGATTCATTTGTGTCTTTTATCACGTTGGATATGTGTGTTAAAAATGTAGATTTTCCCATTCCCGCACTGTCGGTGAGAATGAAGGTAGAATCTGCCCATGAGAGAAAATCACGATTATCTCTATGGTTGCAAACAGGCTTGCGTTGACATGTGCTGCTTTTGCTTTTAATGTAGTTTGTTAGATTGTCTGTTTCGCCTTCGCTCTTCTTCCATATAAATTCATTATTTTCGAATAAGATCCAATGTCGATTTCTGTTTTCACTGTTCAACTGCGAATCCACTTCTTCTTGCGGTTTTGACTTCTTTACTGCCAATTTTATCTTTCTATTTATCCGCTTTCCGGAGAAATACTCTGACTCATATTTTCTGTTTTTCTTCACATTTGCAGCAAGACGTTGTTCCCCGCTGTCACCAGGTGCATCTGAACACAATTCAGTCCAGTGCGTTTTGGGTTCCTTTTCGGATGCACGTGGATCAAAGGCTTGAACCTTCTCCCTCGTTACAGGCACTCCATTTAGGGAGCATTCCTCCCAATCTGAATCTGGTTGCCGGAGTTCCTTCAAAATTTGTTCAGGAAACCCACTGAGAAAGAAGTGGTCTTTTGCGCTGCGTAGTTTTAAAATACTTCGGTTCAAAGTAACTGCGTGATGCACGGTACGGGGGACGTAGTAACTATCTTCTACGGTTTTCAGAGGTAAACCTATGGTGAACGTTTTCCCATTGGCCAAGGCTTCTAATGCTGCATCGCCGATGCCATGGCGGAGATTAGGCCACACGTTTTCCAGCTCTGCAAGAGTTATTATATGGCCTTGAAAACAGACATGTTTCTCTAAAAACGTTTGCTGATCATTAGGGTCCAAACGATCCAATGTCCAACGTTCTGTCCAAGCACTTACTGAATGAAATTGCGATTTCATCACCAAAAACATCTCCTTGTCCCATTCCAGCGACATAACTCGCAAATTTTTGCTTCCACTTGAAGTAATTCTATCCACAAATGCTAACAAACTGTTGTTTCGTGTGTCCGTACACAAAACTACTTCATCACACAGTTTGCTGCAAATAGCAAATAGAGCTTCATGGGGATAGTCTTTGACAATCGCGTCTGTCATTATAATAAACCTGTCAGTATGTGTCTTTGTGAGCACTGATCTAATCAAAGAGCCACGCCTTTCTTGCGAAATTCCAGGAATGACGATAAAGGCCGCACAACAATCACGAACGCGTAGGGACAAACTGTTAGAAAACTCTTCTCGGAAACTCAACTGGTGTAATTTGGCGTGGATATCATCGCGAATTATATCTTCGATTTCAGTCGTCAGTTCTGAGAGACATGAGCCGTCATTACTGTCCCACCATTGCTGCAGAAACGTCGTATATTTGGAGAGTAACTGATCGGGTAGAGGTGGAAGTCCGTTCAGAGCATCTTCAAGTGCCCGCAGCAGCATTGGCTCCAACGCAGAGGCCTGCGCTTGCGCACTAAACACGCGCAGACGGGGCAAAAACTCGCTTCGAAACACTGTTTCATCGCCGTCTCCAGCAAACATGCCCCATACTTCCTTGTCAGTTTCCCCAAAAGAGAAAGCCTGGCCTTGGTCAGTGCTGAAGATATCATCAAAGGGAAAGTCTTGTAAAGAGACAGCTCTTTTCTCTCTTGATTTCGGGAGAACCTCCCGGGTAGTAAAAAGTACGAAACGACACTCCCCTTGTCCCCAATCCCGCAAAAGCTTCTCGTTTCCCTTCAAATCGTCGCCAGATGATTCCTTCAACTCCTTCAGTCGCTGGTGGAACTTGAAATATTTTCGTAGGTTGAAGTCTTTGTTTTTCTTTGTAATGTTTGCGGCGGTGAGATCGTGGGCTGGCACTGGTTTGTCCACCTTCTCGGCGTGTTTCAGCTGGAAGAAGTACGTCACGACCCGCTGTCGCCCTGACTCGTCCCACGCGATTCGAAGGACGACATCGTCAAACGGGTTGGCGCCGTCCATGTTGGTGGCGACCAGAAACTGCAGGTTGAGTTCGGGTCGACGGCGACGTTCCGCGCGCAGTCGGACGCTCAGCAGGCCTGCCAACCGTAGCTCGAAGAAGCCACCGCTCAGGCGGGCTCTTGCAGGGTCCTTTTCCACACTGGAAAGTTAATGGCAATGTTTATTTATAACCTTTTCACAAAGTTGAACAAATAACAACATTAAAAAAGATTATGCAACAAGTACAACGGGTTTGCCAGTTCATAGTATTTGATTACAAATAGGAAAAAATGACATTCACAATAAAGGAACAAAAAGAGAGAAAGAAAATTGAATCCAATGAAAGAAAAAAAACTATCATGTAAAGTTGATGCTAACATTACAATTATGTAAGGTTTTCATTCTTTTTTGGTAATTATAGTTGCTGAAGCTCTGAATATAGAGCAAGTGTTGGTAAGCAATAAGGATTGTAGGCTGAAGGCAGTTTATAATGCTGTTGACACAAATAAAAAATATAATCTATTTTTCTAAAAGCTTTCATTTCACTTTAACTCATGCTTTCCTCTCAAAAAGAGAAAATTAAATATTTCACGGAAAAATAATACTTGGATCACACAAGGATTTAGAGGATCGTGGGAAAATCAAACATACGCTTTACTTAATTTCTAAACATCACAACGTATTACCCGGTTTCCATGTCTACTTCCGAGAATACAATAATATTTTAAGGAAAGTAATAGTTCATGCGTAAATTATGAAAAATAATCAGAACGCTAGTAAAAAACCTAAAGCAATGTGGAATATTGTACAAATTATGACCAAATTTTCTCTGTACATACTGAGAATGTAGTTTTAAAGGATAATGGAAGAGAAGCAAGTAATCTGGAAAAAATGGCAAATATCTTCAACCAACACTTTTCTAGAATTGCGGGTGAACTCGCGGTGGAACTAAAACCACAAAATTCAACTTCATTTCCTTCGCAAAAAATGTTCGACGCGATATTTATTTCCGAAACTACTTCTAACAAAATCCTGAGAATAGTCAATAAACTAAAAAATAAATATTCATCTGGTTTAGATTAATTTCCGGATTGTTTATTGAAACCTTGTGTATATTCCTTTTGTACACCCGTTAACTTACATTTTTTTAATGCTCCTTTAATGCCACAGGAATTTTCCACATATATTCAATAGCAAATTTAAGCCACTTTTTATAACACGCGAACAAAATGAATTCAAAATTACCGGCCAATTTCCTCTTTTGTCAGTTTTCTCAATAATATTAGAGAGGGATTTTCTATATGCGAATGGAAACTTTTCTCATGAAAACAGTGTTTCCAGACTCACAACTCGGGTTTAAGAAATCAAAATCTACGGAAACTGCCATTTTTCTTTTCTTAAAGATGTTGCTTCTCATCAATGGACAAAATGAAGTACCATTTGGAATATTGTAGATCTTTCGAAAGCTTCTGACGTTTATTAACCATAGTATTACTATCAAAATTTACCTCTTATACGGAATTCGTGTATCGCGCTAGATTGGATAACCTCGCCTTAAACATCGATCTCAAGAGTAGAAATACGTACTAGCATGAAGGGACATCATTTACTTATCTTTCCAATTCTGTACCAACTGAATATCGGTTCCCGCAAGGTTCGATCTTAGATTCATCTCTTCCTGGTTAAACGTAATCGGTATGCCCTCGACTATTAAGAACGGAAAAACGGTTCTGTTTGCCGATGACACGAATGTTCTTTGCAAAAAAAGAAACAGGAAATTAGTACGATTTTAAGAAGTTTCAATTGGTTTTTGTAATAACAATAATTAATAGTTAACGGAAGAGAAAAACAGTTTAGATGCATTTTTGCATTTCAATCAGTAATCGCATGTTCGATTGAAAATGAACAATATGTAATTAGCTGATGTGCCAGGTAATAAAATTTCTAGGTCTATCAATTTAGTCAAACCTCAAATGGAATATATTAGAAATAAACACTAAACTACGTTCATTATTATTTACTAGGCTGTCCGGGTGACGCCGCGTCCATGGCGAAGGTCCATGGCGAAGTCAGGGCGTCATTACGCCTGAGAAAGGTCGCAGAATGGCGACCGAAACGTCGGCACACTCCGGCCGCGGAAGCCTAAGCTCTCACCTAAGTTCATTATGTTACGCATTCAATATTCTTTCAAATTCTGCCAGCCTTCATTGAGCCCGTTGCGTCTTTTTGCAAATGTGCATTCCCGCCTGACATAGGGTATACTATTCTGTGGAAGTTCATCATGTAGAACCCAGACCTTTAGATTGCAAAAGAAAAATATTCAAATAATGAAAAAATGCCATCCGCGTCATCCCTGCAAGCTTCTCTTCAATGAGCTTGGAATCTTAGCATTGCCTTGCCTATTTATTTACGAATCTTCAATATTTATCAGAATAGACCTTCTTAAGGAGGAATATATTTTCATGCAATACTGATATTTATAATTACAACACACGTCATAAAAATCACCTTCAAGTGTCAGTATCAACAGCTTACTACAAGATATCTACATACAATACATGTACGTTACTTTACTACGTATTGCCGGATGACATTAAAAATTGAAATCGGTTCACAAATTTAAGTTAAAAGTAAAATATTTTCTGCTGGATGACCGTTTCTTTACAATTAGAGACTATACTGATCATTAAAGAGAAAAATAATATTTACTTTAACAAAACAGTTGTATATAATGAAGTATTATATACATTTGTAATGTATACGTTTTTTTTAAAAAGACCTGGTTGTAAATAAATTATGTAATTCAATTGCTGGGTCAATGACCCCCATCTCGATCAGGTTTTTGTCCAGTTTCCCTGATGCATTGAGCAAATGCTGAAATGGTCTCTTGTTTTTCTTCTGGACGTAAATGTAGATTCACAGTGCGCATTTTGTTGAAGTCTCGTTTTGCTTGTCGTGGTAGCGATTTACTATTTTGTTAGCAATGCAGAAAAATCAATCTGCAGTTCGTTTACCGTTGAAAATAAGTTTTCTATAACTCGGGAATGAAAATGTCTAGCTTTTTTTAATTTTATTTTTATTTATTTATCGTTAACTTTTCTCATCTTTTAACTATTTATAGTTAAAATCATGGGAAAGTATTCTATGACTCGAGAAAACGTGCGCAGATCTTCTACCCCATATACCATATACTGTTTTTTGACTAAATAAATCGAAATCTACTGTCTGAGTCGGATATGGGCAGGACTTTAATGAAAGAACTAATTCTGGAGAAAAAATTTCATTTGAAAGAAAAATCTTTATCTTTAGTTATGTAGTGGTATGAAGACGTCAAATAAATTTCAAACTTAAGCTAATTTCAAAAATTGAAAGTTAATGGTAAAAAACGGACTTATGCCATCATTTAAGTGCACTATATTATTACGAGAAATTTAAAGGAAAATTTGGAGCCATTCTTGAGAAAATGTGTTTAATGTCGCACGAGCTTCACTTAAAGTACGCCAGAAAATGAAAGTAAATTTTTCAAAATCGCAGAGCTTCGAGTCGTGCCAGATCGACTGGGGAATATCAATGTTGAAAAAAATCCTATAAATAGTTCAGGTGCTAGTGTTGTTCACAGACAGTCTGGCGGACGAACGGGCGTCTTGAAAAACATCTTTTTCGGTATCAAGGATCCACTATTTCTATAATTTGACTACGTGTTCGAGGGAATAATTTACTATATGTTACAAGACTATTTTTCCAACTTTTGTGTATAAACACAACCGGACAATACGAGTTTTTCTGCCGAAAAATCGCCTTTTTTTGCCACAGCATTACACAGCTTCTTCTATACTACGTATATTACTCTGTATATACGTAAGTATAACAAGAATGTAAAAATGACGTAGTTATACTTTACCTTTAAAATAAGTTTCAAGCATGTAAAGCTAAATGGTTCTAATAATATTTTGCGAGAAAAAGCCCAACTACCATAGGCCCTTTGGCTTTTTGTCGCCTTTCAATCGTTAGAGCCCTTACAGTGCCCTTGGCGAATAAATAACTAATAGAAGAACACTACAATACCGGCAGCGTGTAAGCGACTCTGGCAGTTCTCTCGCCACGTGTCGTGATACGTCATGTGAGCAGCTCTGAAGCAATTAGCTTGCGAGGATTTATTTACTTTCTTGCAGCCAGGGTTCAGCGTTGCTCGCACGAAGTCGCGGAGGCGACGGGGTTGGGCCTTCGCGAAAGTTATGAACATGGTATCAAGACTTGTCGTAGTCTGTCAGTAGGTGTAAATGTTTTGAGATTTAATTTATATGTGATGCTGGTGGTGCCATGTGCAGTGGCAACAAACAGCGCACTGAACTGCCAGAGTCGCTCATACGCTGCCGATACTGAAGTGCATGTAAATCCGGTCCTTGATGATAAGAGCGGCGGAAGTGTCGCCTCTGATCACAGGGGCTGAGTCAGCGCTTCGCCTGGCGACTCTTCGAGTGGCGGCCTGTGGGTTATGAATTAAGAGGGGCCGGCATGTATCTGTATGTCGGAACTGTCACGTACATTTTACCTCTTCTTCAAATAGGAAAACTATAGCGAATAGTGCACGACCGATCGGCACGCATCGGTATTTTAATTCTTTTCTAAGACAACTTTGACGTTGATAACGGAAGCTACAATTACGTTAAATCGTCTTACGTTAAATAAGGGAATTTTTACAATATATTTTTATCAAGCAAATCAGTAATTTAGAACATCAGGGTCAGTATTCTTAGCTTAGTTAATAGGTGCAGAGTCTGCCGAACAAAGAGCAACATGCTGACCTCACTCAACTTCCAGTACTCTCACTCTTCCTGAAACATCTATTGCCTCGCAAGTACCAGCTACGGACTGACCAACGACAGTCCACGACACGACACATTCGAAAAGCTTTTTTTTCGCTTAAGTGATCACATAAAACTAAAAACTTCCTCAATAATTGTGCCGGTAGTATGCCCAAATTAAACGAGTCGATTTATAAATTTCCAAGTATAATACTTTCTGCAACTTAGAACCCTTGAGAAGCGGCAGCTACTGGACTCTTCCTGTTTTTTCGGCGAGCGATAGTTGTTCGTGTTGCATCGTGTTTCCGAATGTTGTTGAATCAGACTTGAAATATTATTTCTAGAAGGTAATTTTTGCGGTAATTTCTTACTCCCAAAATTCCCTACGAACGAGTTCACTGACATTTTCCATTCAGTTCATCTCCGGTTAATGTCTTTTCGAAGAAATCATTTTCGAGGATAATTCTGGCTGCCAACTGCTCTGATCCTTAGTTTTCCGAGGTTTCTCCGTTCATTATCATGCGGATAACGGACTGTGCGTGGTGGTTCCTTCCTCATCCGTGTTCTAGTCCTATCCTCTCCCTTTACACTTACATTTAAACTCGCACGCCACTTTTTTAAAAAATATTATATTATAGTAAGACAAATGTTTGTACTTTTATTCAAATCTACGTCTGTGTTCTGCCTGGCGCGCGTGTAATATGCCACGCGCCGACGAGCTCGCTGACGCGGAGCCCCGAGCCACACCGGGCCCTCGAGGCGAAGCTACCCAGCTCCCTTACTTAAGGGGCTGCGAGCGCCGGTCCAGTCAGAGGCTCAGTGCAGTCGATCCGTCAGGCAGTCAGTCCTCCAGCCAGCACGCGTTGCACGAGAGGGGAAACCTTGCAGGGGAGGAAGCTGGGGCCGCGAGGTCGACACAGCCGGCCACGTGTGGTCCAAGGTGACGTGGGAGACGCACCGCCTCGCGTATCCCCAACACCGCAGCAAGACAGGCTGCGCCAGGCCCAGGGTGGCCTCGATTGTATAGTGCTCAGCTCGAGCACGGGGGAGAACAGGGAAGAGGTGACTCGCCGTTTAGAAATATTGCAGCAAACTATTGTAAATAGAGATGGAATAAAGTATTGTTAAAGTTGATGCCCAACTTTTATTTACTGAACTCTTCACACTTTATTCCAATCTTAAGGAATAATTATTATGAATATTTTGGTGGGTCCGACACGGCAGGACAGGGTAAAGAGAAAAATGTTGGATCTGGGGAGTTCGAGTTCCGGCCGAGACAGAAGGGTGGAAGATACATTACACGCACTTAGAATTCATTCCTTTTCTTGTCTAAAAGATTATTGCTATTAATAAACACTCGCGTAATGCGGGGATCTTCAGCTAATAGATTGATTAAATAAATAAATATAGGCCAAGAACGTTATTGAAACTCGTGACCACTTAAGTCTACACTTACGAGAATATGTTGTCCATTTTGAAGATATTAATCTGCTTGCCTCATTCTTGAAGTAAAATATTGTCTTGCCATGAATCAAAAGGAGTTTCGTGACAAGTTATATCACCTCCGTTCTGCGAAATAAATAAACTTCGGTAAACAGGAAGCGATTCTTGTGTTTCCCTATAAAAGAGCAAAAAGAAAGGAAATTTTCAAATCAACAAAAACTTCAAGTGAATTGCAATATGTCACATTCATGAATTTTAATTTAATAATTTTCAAGCACTACGATATAAATTTTTAATCAGGGGCTCAGTCGTAGATACAAGTTTGTCCTATTACTCGTAATCAAGAAAAAATGGTAGTTTATATTCAAAAAAAAATATATTTTTTTTGTTATTATTTCGGTGGTGACTGGGTAATGTGGGTAAGTCCATGTAACTTTTCTACTTTGTCCGTTAGTCCAAAGGTTTTTGTGTTGCTTTGCAATATTCAATAATGATAATAATAAAATAATCGTAATAACAATAGAAATAATGTATTTCGGGTTTTAAAAAACAATTTAAAAGAAGCAGCAAATGATAATAGAATCTTTCCTCTTTAACTACCCGGATAAGATCCTGTGAAGTCGTGTAAAAGAAAGAGAATTTAATGTTAAAATCGTTTGTACATCTTAAGCTGAATAAGACATGTTACGTGTTACGGTGACGTTCATAAGTCAGCTAAAAAATTCTTAAACTACAAAAAAATGACGTTTTCTTTTCACAAATTTTATCATGAATTCCTTTTTCTGGCTCATGGAATCTTTAATATACCAATAAAATGAAAGAAATGACTATAATCGTTTGGCTTGATTTTTTTTTCTTGACTCTGCTCTTAAACACAATAAGAAAAAGTAGAATTTCCGTTGCTTTTAGTAAATATTCAATGGATTTTATTGTAGTAAGAGATTCTAACGCACCTCAATTTCACCAACACGCAATGTGTCCTTAAAAGTTAAAGATATAACGTTTGAAATAAACTGAATTCAACTAAATAAATAATTTTGATAATTATAATATACATCTTTCGCTCTAGAAATATTACTATTTCAATTAAAATTATATCCTATCTTTAAACATATAATAAGTACGTTATTATTATTATTATTATTATTATTATTATTATTATTATTATTATTATTATTATTATTATTACAAACCGTAAGATGTTTTAAGGTATATCTACTAGAAAAATATCTTCCGCATTTGCACAGAACTCTTAAGAAAACAGTTTATCGCGGGCCTCACCTGGTTGTGTTTCCAGCACAAAGGTAAATGGTGAGCGGTGTATTCTCTGTTGTGCTTGTCCACACCGCTTGAGACTGAGAGTCTGGATTGCATTCTGGTGAGGAAACCGTAGACAGGATGCGCGGCGCTAGTGTGAGAGCAAAACAAAGCCTGTTACGTCACGGCTTCGGCCTGGCCTGGGAGTACTTAATCATACCAGCAGATGGCGTGTAAAAAGTGCACTGCGTAATTGTATGTGCGTACTGGATAAATGAAGTCAAATTCTGTTTTGTTTTTCTTTTTAGTTTTCAAAGTTCTGTAAAATCTGGATTTTGTAATAAATCAATGAAATGTGGTAAAATGAGCTCAAGTGCTAGTGACTATTCAACAGTACAAAGGCTATTTAATTACTTTTACCAATAATGAAATATTAGATTTGACCAATTGTTCACTGAATGTTTGCCAAAGACTTTGTTACCCAATTTTATGTTAATAATAATTATAATAATAATAATTATTATTATTATTATTATTATTATTATTATTATTATTGTCGTCTCCTATATTATTTCAGTAGTATACATATCTTTTGCGGCTCTCACACGCAACCGATATTTGTAAATGAGGTCTCTAAAGGAAGATAATTTTACGGAGACGTGACGAATTGCACTTTGACTTTAAAAATATGACGCATTTGTTTAAAAAACGCATCCAAATATTCATGTCAAATGCAACCCGAGTCACTCAGTCAAATAACGTCTAAATTGTCAAATAACTCCTAAACGAAGCGTTCTAGAGCCTTAAAAACTAAACCCTTGAAGACAAAGGCCTCAAAAATAAACGTTTTTAACACCGTAATCTGTAGGATGCATAGAGTAGAGTAGAGATAGGAGTTGTATCTCTCCTCTATAGTAGGATGAGATATTCTTAGACATGCTATTAAATTTTTGCTGGTTCGGCACTATCAATGCCACCTATATTTCAACCTTTGATGATGGTGGCCATGTTTGTGACGTCACGCTTAGAAGACTTAGATTCATCTAACTTATAATATTTACGCTTTCTGTGTACCCCGAGGTTTGTGCAGACTGACGAGGTTTATTTGCATAATTATTGATTTAAGATTCGCTCTCGCAGCAAAAACTAAAAGTAATATTGTTACTTGATCCCATGATTGTTTCTTATGCGTATAGTGGAAACATTCATTTAACGTTTTGATTGAAAATGTTTTTTAAACATCAATTGCATTGTTTTTTATTTTTAATATTGTGTTAGTGCATTGGAGGTTACCTTTATACAGTTTTAAACAATTAAATACGTTTCGTTAACAACTTTCCCTCTTAAAATAGAAAGATAGGGAAGTGTTGGGTTTAACATGTGAGATTTCTCGCGGAGGTAGTAGCGAAAAACTTGTGCTACGGCACAACACAAAGAACTTTTTTTTTAATTAACTTAAGTAAAAGAGCTTGAAAGAAACGAATAACAAAAATCAAATCGCGCTAGCCAAGAATACTACATGTATGAATTTAAAAAGGCAACCAAATTTAAAATTATAGAAAGAATAGTGCAAGTCACTTAATATCTGCTAACGATCACAATCAAAGACGCACGATTTAAATATTGGCGGTATCTGGACGGCTGTACATAAATGCCCAGCTGTAAACTCATATTGCAAATAATACACAGTTTGTTATAAAACTTAAGGTGTCGGTTCGCCAATTCGTAAACATCGTTAGAGAAACATTTCCATGTAACGAAGTGAAATATAATCCTACTGAACTGTTTCTAATGGTAACAAATGGTATTCATTACTCAAAGGTGAAAAAAATAAGTTTTATTATATTTAGCTCGGAATTGCTTTTCTTGAGGTGCGTCAGTACGCAAAAGATTATCCAATACTTTTTGGTATATAAATAATTTTTCAATATTCGCACCCCAGCAAGCTGTCGTCCTGCCCCTCCAAAATCCCCTCTGTTTCTCATAACAAATCCAGGAAAGTTAAATAATATTGCAAAGAGAAGGGTTGTACTTGCCCTGTCCTGTATTTTTGCATGGAAAACTTTACATTGCTTCCTCAAGAATAAAAACCTTTTCTGATATTTTTATGACTATTAAGGAAAACAAAAAGCTAACAGGAAAGATTGAATAATTACTTCAAATGTGGTTACTTTCGTCCCCTATTTCATAGCGACTTCACTTAAATTGCAACAAATACACTGCACAATAACAACACAAAAATACGTATGAAAAAAATATTCTATACTGAAATCTTCCTCTCTTTCTCTTCTACGCGCTCCTGTGTCACTAACCGACGGCCAGAATTGGGAAGGAATAAGTATAGGGGTTCGGTTTAGGACGCTTCACAGGAGTTGGACTAGCCCCTGTGAAGCATGCAAACTCGTTTTCTCCTAACAAATTTCACATGAGGTTTTACTGCGTTTCTACGAGAATTCTACGGGAAGTGAACCCGGAACCTCAGTGGTGAAAGGCAAGCGACTTCGTCTTTGAGCCACGAGAGTAATACACTCAACTCAACATTTTCTCTTTAAACGAAAGTCGCGGCCCGAGATTGGGCAATCTATTAACATTGCCTCCTACAACCATTCTCCATGCTGTATAAAATCATTCTCTCTCTTTTTGTTCTTCTGTTAGCTAAAACGAAGACTAAAACAACTTCCATCACTTTAGTATGTCAGCTTCTGTAGACTGTTTTGTTCTGTATTGTTCATTTTAGTAATAATGTCGTGTCATTCATTTCTACTGACAACCAAAATATTTTATTGCTATTCCATCAAAAATTCAACCAAACATTTTATTGCTATTCATTTATATTCCTTCAATCCTTTTACAACTGAATATTATCCTATATCTTTCATCTTCGCCCTTTCTACTGTGTATATTACTTTTACGATTTAGTTGCCAAAATCCAACATCTAAACCAATATTTGTGAATGCTGCTCTTTCCTAATTTGCGTCCGTCGTATTTATTTAACACATTTTCTCCGATATGACTCAATTTAAATAAATGTGTTTTCGGGATTAAAAATGGATGTACTAAGTTTTCTGTTGACGTATCCGGATGGATCGTTACATTTGCCATAATTTAAAGGAAATTAAAAAACTAGTATGAACACATGTAGATCATCCAGATTATCTTTTCCAGCTATTATCTATAAATGTTCATCTTTTAATGTTGAAACATATTTGAATTTTTTCTTAATTTAGATATCAGTGTTTACACTTCACTATGTTATTCACAAGCTTAGGTAAAACCTCCCTGAAGCCATTATAATCAATATTACTAATTTCACTGGTCTCCAAAAAACCTTGTCCCTTTATCAAGGACAAACAACAGTTTCTGGTTGATAATGTGCCTCTCAATACAGATCTAATTTCATAATTTCTGAATCGGCCTCAGTTTTCATGTGAGGGTCGGTTTTGTTAAAGTGTATGTCTCCTTATGTGCTACTATGAGTAGTAGAATGTAGCGTCACCAACGCTGTAAACGTTTTAAATGTTTTTTCATGTGACGAGAATTTCTAAATGGCATGCATCGCTTCAATCAAGTTCTTGCAATCTCTTACATTGTACATACCAATGAATTGAGGCGTCCAGTGAGAGGGGTAGCTAACCCACAAAATCAAAAAAATCGACTTTTTGCCATACTCCATATCATCTTTTCGCCTTTTATTTATTCTGTAAAACTCATAAATGTATTATAATCCATTCTGATATTATATCGATCTTTTAAAATAGGTAACACATCCATTTTTTACAATTTCCGTGAGAGAGGGAGCTAAGCCTCATTCACATATGTCGTTGATAATTCCAATACTAGCATTATAACATCAGATGTATTTGTTACATCCCGTATTCTATCCAACAAAATAAGTGTATTACTAACATTATAAGTAAAGTTTTTGGAATATCAATATAGGAGTATTAGATATTTGATGTTTAATAACGATTTGACATATGTTTCACGGGCTTACAATATTCTGTGTTTTTGGAAGAGTGCCGATTGGTGAAACAATAATGAATGAAAACTACTCATTAAGAAACAAGGACCAGCAGCACTAGCTTGTCAGCTAGGTCGAATTCAGTCGCGGTCTGGAAAATTCTAGCCGTCGGCTGCTCTGATTGGTAGTTTTCCGTGGTTTCTTCGCTCAACAACAGTATAATGCTGGAGCAGTACTTTAACAAACGGGCCACAGACCGCGCGCGATCTTTCCTACCTCCCCCTTGTCCTATCCTCACCCCTCCTCAAGCACTACATTACTATACATACCGGAACACCTGTCAGGGGCTTGTCCTGGCTGGAGCGGTGCCCCGACATTATATGCCCGATGCGTAGGCAAACTGGATCGTACATACCTTGCAGCTTCCGGACCGAAAAGCTGCAAGTTTTCGGTAATTCTAATTTTAGCTCTGAGGATGTTCGCTACGCGATCTAAACGATCATTAGCAAAATAAATTTTGATACCAGACAGCACCTTTAATTTACCATATTTAATTATTAGAAGGTATCTACTTCAATAAGATAGCGATCTAATTACATATTGTGATATTTTGCGCGTATGCGATTTGGCGTGGAATGACCCTAAAATGAAAGAATGAATTGTTTATTTGTTTACAATTTACAGACTTGTAACATGTTCACCAATGATCTGTTTGTGTACTAGTGTTTTTATACATAGTAAAATTCATCGATTTTTGATTTAGTGGCCCGCAGAAAGGTTTGTCGTTTTAGATATACACTTTGGAGTGAAAAATTGTAGTAACACTTGAGGTGTTCAATTAGTATAAAATATAATCGCAAGTTTATATGCAGACTGAGACACTCCTGTACCAACCACTTTAGAGTAATGTGCAAGCAACAATCACAGACAAGGAAAGACCAAGGCATAACTCACATAGAAATGTGAAGAAGATTATGGAAGAACAATGGAACGTACATTGTAATATAATGTTTTAATAATAATTATTGATAAAATCTTAACATTATCATCCCATATTGACATCACATTTATATAGTTGCCTGACAATCCAATAATTATAATTGCTGCAGGTAATTTAGTAATGCATATAAATTAAATAAGTTAATAATGTTATTTATATGTTAAATATAAGTATAATATAAGCAAAATATTAACATAAGCAAATAATAATAATAATAATAATAATAATAATAATAATAATAATAATAATAATATAATAATAATAATAATAATAGTTATAATTTTACATACAAAAATTTTGTTTCGACAAATTCTTTTAACACTACAATTCTACTCTTAATCGTGTTCCTCATGTCCGCTTATGTAGTGTCATTTTATTTTTGATAACTGCATTCCGTTAGTACATTCAATCAGAAAATAGAAACTAACCTTACCTACCATATTTTTAAAAACATGTTTCTTTTATAGAGGCCGTGAATTAAATTAGTCCGATAATTTTGTTTTATAATTCAATACAATGGATGAAATTTTCAAATAACTGTATTTTACGTATGCATGAAATGTAATAATATAATTAATTCAACTTCTGTATACGCCTATATTGATACAATGTTGTATTATAACTTCATGTAATAATCGAGTTTTGTATTTACATACTTACAGACAATTAAAAAACACTAAGAAACAAGAAAAATTTTACCAACAATGAAAAATTCAACCTTTTTTTCCATATCATCATTACCATTCACTAGTTTTGCGCAAAACACTTTTTTTGGTTTTTATCATATTGTAAAATGACAAAACAGCAGAGAATTGTCAAAGTCTTATTTTTCCGTGTTGGCAACACATTAGTTGCGCAAATGTGAAAATCGAAAAGTGTGAATGTATTTGCTAAATTTGAGTTAAGAATTTCCCCAAACTTATGTCATTTTCCTGATTTTTCATGATTGAACCTGTTTTTTATGATGATTCCTTTCATTGAAAATTAAATCTCCTCAGCGATGTACGTATGATGCTTGGAATTGAACAATTTGTTTCGTTCCTTGGTATAAACAATTTTCTACACATATTTTATTGTTGAATGAAAGTATTGTTAAAAAGCTGTCATTTGCATGCAATCCATGGTAATTTGGATTAATTTTTCTTATAATTAAACAATATTTTACCTCACTCTTAGGTTTATTTCAATTTTTCTCCAGAAACTTCTGACATTATGTGACATGTATCAGTTTGGTTAATTGTAGATTGTCATTCATGGTGATTTTTATCAAGGTGTAACATTATCTCTGGTTAAATGATGATGCATGAATAAAGGGTGTAAGAAGCCTTTATTCACACATAATTTTTTGTTTTTATATTTTAAAGATGGAAAATTTGTCAAACTGCCTATTTTGAGTTTTGTAATGTAAGGAACATATTTTTCTCCCATTTGTATCTTTTTATTCTTGGACTAGCTACTTACATAATATTTTCTGTTTTCCTTACTGAATCCTTTTGAAAATAATGGAAATGTGCGATCTTAGTTAAAATTTAATATTGAATAAAATTTGGAATGTTTGATTCAAGGGACTTTTTTGAAATTGTAAATATTTAATGTTTCTTTTTTAACCCCTTACTTTGGCCAATAAATACCTTTTTTCCATTCCTATTTTAGTAAAAATAAATACCTTTTTGCCTGCCTATTTTAGGTAAAATAAATCACTGGTCTTCCATACCCCAATCATGATATTCACAGATTATGCTTATTCTTTTTTAATGTGAACTCTAAATCATTAGAGGTCACTTTTGGTCCTATCAGAAACAAGTAATTACTCCTCAGAAAAGTAAATTTCTTTTTATCTGTTTAATTATAAACAGTATTTCTCAGTGGAATCATATCTGCGTTATCCGAACCCTAATTAATTTTCTGTGACTGTTTCATGAAAATGCATTGTTGAACAATAGCCCAAGTGCATTTTGTCAATTTCTTGAAAGTTTAAGAGCTACCTTTTTGTTAGTTTTGAATTTTAAAAACAAAAAATAAAATATTCATGTAAGGGTAATAGGTATTTTTTCTTTCTACCGCTTAATTCACTTTAAATTATATTGATTTTCAAAATGCGACATCAGACTTTTTTGGTATATACATTCTTTACTTAGCAATGACCATAGGCAATTGCCCCTAACCATTGCCCCCTAGAAAATTTTAAGACACCCCTTGGCCTGTTTTCCATAACAATAATAGAAATAATATATCATGTCCCTCCTGTCTAACTAACAAATCTGAGGCAAAAATGAGAAGAAATGTTCTAATCTGCCTCTTAAGGTAGTCAATTTAGACTCAATGTCCTCATAAATGCACTACTAATGCTTTAAGAAATTCAAAATCAGACGAAAACATCTAAAAATATGTTTAACTATCCCCAAAACACTGTCTATTCAGAAACAGTTCTTACTATACCACCTATAACCACCTAAAAATATTATTCAGGATTTTCAAATTGACTGAAAATTGTTGTGTAAGTCAAACATCAATAATAAAAAGTTTAATGAATAAGTGCCCTCAGAAATTTATTTTGTCCCCTTATTGTTTCAGGCTGCACATGCCTCTGTCAATGACTATTTCAAATCTTGTAATTTAAATTACTTAATCAATTTTTTTCTATGCCATGAGTACTTTCAAATAAACAGTTATTTAAATTTTCTTTGAGAACAAATGGGTTGAGTTGTTTACAATTTATCGTGCTGTTATTCTCTATGGTTGAGTTTTTATCTTAGAACTCTTGTGAAATCTTACTGAATAATACTTATACTGATTAATACAAATTGGATTCATTGTAGTCTATCTGTTTCTATTCAATATAGTAAGTACATTTTGTTTTAAATTTCAAACATGTTGTATGGTATTAAACTCAGCAGCAGAGAAACAAACTTGAACGCCAATGAATTTACATCAATGCTTTGTATTAAATATTTCTTACATTGTGCATTAAAATTTGTGCATGGTCAAAAAGTATAAATGAATACCATAGTGTTATTTTGAAGTCAAAATTAAATATTGATTAGTATTTTACTTTAGCTTAACGAAACCCCTATAAGTAATGATTGATTGATTAGTGATGCCGTACATGTCAAAACAAAAGATATTTAAATATTTAGTTTCATGTATTAATTATGTACATTTTTATTTTTATTTTTATAATGAGTCTTCATATATTTTAGTGTTTCATTATAATTGTATCATTTATTTTATCATCAGTACTTTGTTATTTACATTCTTTTATAAAAAAAAAACACAATTTTCTCATATTTTCATTGTTGTCTATATATGGGGAAAAAATCCATGTTCTCGAAATGTTTTGCTTTTATTTTAAAAAATAGTGTCTATAGAAAAGCACTGTATTGCAATGAAACATCAAATATGATTGAATTATGAAATAATCTGATCTTAACTTATATCGTTTTATTAATAAAAATATAATTGGCCTACTCAAAAACTTTAAATACATTTTTAAAAACCTAAAATCTGAGCTCTAATTATTCGGATTATTCCAATATTGAACCACAATGAGACTATGATCCCTCACCATTAAATCAAATGTAGATCAACTCCTTAAGTTTGGAACTTCTTTGTTTATAAAAAATATTTCAAAAAAATTCAAAAAAAACCATGTTGAGCTTTTAAAAAGCTGTTATGATCTGACTTTGTGAAAATAATTTCTTGCAAAGTATATAACTAGTTTTCCAACTGAAAAAAAGTCAAATGTAAATGTAATTATTTATTACACTTTAAGTGATTCAGGGATTATTGGTTACTCTAAATTACTTCTTATCATTTACTCTCCAAATTCTGTTAAAAGTATTTGTTGCTTTGTTGCAAGAAAGGCTAAAGCAAAGTTTGCTGCTCAATTCAGTCCATTGTGGAAATTAGTTCTGTTGCAAAATGTAACTTTTCATAGTATCTGATAAAAGCTTTGTTGAGTCAATAAATGTCAATTAACCTAATTGAAAAGGGATATTTGTTTTCCATACACTGGTAGTATTTTTGTCACTTTGATTGTGATTCCCCCTATCATGATGAATGAGGTGTATGATAATAATGATGATGATGATAAATATGATGAATGATAATAAATTAATAGGTAGTAATTAAATTTGCTGTCACTTTTATGTCCTAAAAAAATGTTCTTGATATTCAATTATTCACAAATGAGCTGAAAACAGTGTTAGAACAAAGATACTGAAAATGTTGGTTGCAAAAGAAAATACCAGTTTTATTTTCTGCAGTATATACTACAGAAGCTATTGATTGCTTTAGTTTATGTTCTTTTGCACTGAAGATGCTACTCATTTGGATTACCCAGATTTGAAGGCAATTTCTCAGGTAATGGAAATAAACTTCCGCATAGCTTGCAACTAAATTGTTTATTCACTCACTGCCAACCTTTATTCATACTAAACTAGAACTAAGCAAAAATACCAACCTTTGTTTACAAAATATAACACTTTCATCCTAATTAGTAAAAGTGGATCCTGTGTCATTACAAGCCTCATCACAAAACTGACTGTAAATTAGTTTCCT
>BOPP01000007.1:7843678-7859311 GCA_017312745.1 Gryllus bimaculatus
TACTATCTGTTTTAATTTTGAAAATTTATAGCTTCTGTTCAGGATCATCGTCCCTTGTTCTGTTGTCATTCCCACGTTTTGTGTAGTCGAACCAGTAAGATTCCCCATCCCTTTTTATGTATCATATAGAAATCCTGCGCATCCTGGTGAGTAGGCGATGCTCGTCCCTCTAGTTTGCGTGCCTCTCGCATACTCTGTACGTGCCGTCCTCAAATCCCTTCTCTACGATATAGAATTGTTACATTACCCATACGCGCCTCAGGTATCCGATTTAACACTCATTTGAGAGGTCATCTTCGGGAAACCGAGATTACTTGGGGGTAATCCTTCTTTTACGTGTTCACGGATCTTCCGTAGCACCGCCCTATTGTCAATACATCGCGTGAGAAATATAATAAAACCGCTACCCACATACATTCGTACTTTTGTATTTTTTTTAAATATTTTGAAAGTGTCTTTCTAGTTTTCAATTAACATTACTCAAAAAAAAATGAACATATCATAATAAGTACGTAGGAATACAGATGTATAATTACATTAAAAAGATTACAAATTAAATACGTCTTAATTTTTTATTTAATTTACAGTATAAAATTAAAACGTACATGCTCAGCAACATTCCGCGTATTAATAAATGTTTATGTCAAAAGATTTGCGACAACACCAGCTCCCCTGTACGACATTTTTTCCGGCCCTCGGATTTAATCGTAACTTCACTTTTTTTTTTTTTTTTTTTTGAAAAATTTAGTTCTAAATATTGTTTTAAGAAATATAGGGGCCTTTGAACGTTGAAGGCCCCAGGCCCCGGCCCTTCGGGCACGTGCGTTAACACGACACTATGGCACGTCTCATCACATTGCTCCGCCTCCGTTAAGCTTTCTTTCTTTTTCCTCCTCCACAGTAACCCTGTGGAGAAGGGACATTTATTTTCTTTAAATTTTTTACATTGACTGCTGCCTTGCGGCTTAAGCAGCAAGGGGCGGGGCTTTTTCTTACAGCTAATTTTACATTCTAGACCTAAAGTTAACTTACTTGCGCTTTGGCATTACTAACTTACACTAAGATTAGTTTTTTCTATACTATATACTACATAAATTGTTATTTTTCTTTTTATCTACCTTCACACATCATTCATACTAGTTTCATTATATACATAACCATGTATTCTTCCCATTCATTCGCTCCGTTAAGCTGAGTATGAGTCCGCGTGGGCTTGTCGGTTGGTCCAGTCGAGCAGGGCAACTCAGTGCCGACACGCGTGCCGCCGCACCGAGCACAACAGGCCTCCGACACGCAGCCCAAGGCACCCGCTGGTCGATCTGGCGTCGACCAACTTTGGATTGTGGATTCTTGTCAGGGCTGTACCCCACAGGGAAATGAAGAGATTCGCATTGGCCCGGCTCATCTGCGTCACCTCAGTTTCGTAGACGCGGTCCCCTCAGCTCGTGCGGATCGAAATTTCATGATCATCTGAAACGGCAGGATTCAAATGTGAAGTGTACGGAATCCCTAATGAAAAGCTTACATGTGTATTTCACTCATTCATTTTGCCATCTGCAATATATTTATTTTATGAATGGGAAACCGTATGCCGCTTGTTTAACGCGGCTCAACGTACTTCAAATAGTACGTCACTACTTCTCCATGTGTCCTGCACGTTATGGGTGTATAAGAAGCTACAACGTTCGTCAGAAACAACGTACGCATTCTAAAGGCGAACGTCCGTTGGCTGCTACGCGACGGACGTCACTGGACTGCGCTATGCGTCCCTGCTACTCTAAGACGGACGCATTTCAACGTCCGCCATTGGACGCTCATGTGTCATTAACCTTAAATAGCCTAATTTAAATAATCATTATCCTACCTGAGTGTCCGGGTTGCTTCCCAGGTCCAGAAGTTGCTCCATGGCGCCGAATGTCCAATTGCTGTAATGGAGTGAAACCGTAATCATCCGAAACATTCGGATCAGACATGTAGTGATGTAAGGCCTGAAGACATTGGACGTTGCTCTTTAAAGCCTGTTTTACACGGTCATTTTTGCATCCTTTTTTCATCATTTTTCTGTACAGTAAATGGATGGTAAAAGGACGTTCGTTTCTACGCAGTATGTTTCGGTGCCGAAACTGGATGAGTGTTTTACACTGTCTTTTCTGTCTTTGTGCGTAATCATGAAGAACATATTTCCTCCGGACGCCGTATGTAGCGCTGTAGTTCAAACATTTGAACATCGCATCTGTGGTAACAAATTAAGTTAGGTTAGGTTATGTTGGGTTAGGACTGAGCTCGGATGCGACAATATTAGAATACAGTGCATAATTTATTTATCTTTACATAATCACTTCTCATTACAATTCAACACATCAGAACGCTCTCAGGCAACAACAACATGATCATATCGCTCCACACGCATAACAAATTAGAGAAAGTCCCGTTAAGTGCCGCCAGGAGCGCGGTAGTCAAACTGGATGAAATCTGTACCGAAAAATTAAGCATGCGTCATTTTTTCGTACAAATTACATCCAGTCTGGCCTGTCTTTTCTGTACCGGCGAAAAATGATGAAAAAATGATCGTGTAAAACAGGCTTAAGACGGCAAGATCAAGAGGCTTAAGCCCCGCTTCTAACGTCAGGGTGACATCTGCGCCTTTCTCCAATAGTAGTTTCATCAGTTGACATGACCCATTTCAATGGCACAATGTAAGGGAGTAAATTCTTCAGCATCTCTTCCATTCACCGAATATTCGTATTTTATAAATATATTGGCGCACTGGTGATGATCTTTTTACGCAGCTGCGTGTAGTGGAGATATGCCTTCGTAAAATTGATCATTACCAACCTTTAGGGATAAGACCATAACCATGGCCTTAACCGTTCGGCGGATTTTCTAAAAAAAATTGATGTCTCCTTCAATCTGGTAGATGTCGCGTCCTCTTGAATTTGAAACCTATATTTTAATTTTGGAGGGCATTTTACATGAAACCCCTGGGACATTTTCAAAAAAATTTGCCTCCAACGTTTATGATTTGTCACTAGATAGTGGGAAAGACGTTTAAGAGAATGGCACGGATCTCGTGATTGAAAAAATTCAAAATATTTTCGCAGTCTTCGTACAACAATTATGAAGACAAATGTTTTTTTCTTAATGAAAAGTGTTCATGAAAAACAGATCTAAAAAGTATCATGTTCAATTTTTCGAAAACATGAGCGTATTTTGCAAAATTTTGTGTCAAACACAGACAATTTTTATTTTCTTTAAACCATTTGGGACGTTTCAGAGAATGGTGCATGTCTCGTGTTTGTTAAAATGCCTAATTATTCGAAAAAAAAAAAAGATTAAAAAGATTTCGGCGTCTTCCTACTACTACAATTGTAAAGGTTTTTTTTTTCTTTGTTAATGAAAGATGTTCATCAAAAACATCATCAAATGAGGTCATGTTGAATTTTTCAAAATACTAGTATTTTTTGTGTAATTTTGCGACAATCATCGCGCTCCGAATTTACTGCACTTCATAATTCCAGGCAGTTGAATGCTTCGTAAGTTAGAATTTGTTTATTATTTCATGACTTTGTTCGTTTCTTACATTCAAGCTTTTGTTATAATTAATGTCAAATTAATCTTTTAGAAATTATTTAAAACCTACTTCAAATATATGAAATAAAAATTGCTAGCATTTAGGGAATATTTTTTGGAATGCAGCAATTACTCGGAAGTTAATTTCTGTAAATTGCATGTTATTGTTGGAACACGATTTACCTGTATGAAAAGCAGTTATAATTATAAAATTTGTGTTAATATTTGCTTGAAAATATTTAGTTTGTAATGAATTTTTGAAAAAATGATGACTGAAATGTGTTAATTTGGAGAGAAATTGTGGTATAAATAGCATTACATAACTATTACTAAAGGCAAGAAAGTATATGATGTTTTAGCACCACTAGTTATTTACATAATTATGAACAAAAAGCAACAAAAACAAATGCAAAATAAAGAATTTCGTATAACATTGAGAGACATTTTACATGCAATTGTTAACATATTTCTTTGTTATAAGTTCGTTTTCCATCCAATTCTTTGCTGACTTTTGACAAGGTCTTTCCTACTAGTAGGTTTTTTATCAGCGTAGCTCTTGTTCTGCCACATTTAATATTTTATTCAGATCTCGCAAATGTGATGTGTATGCATATTATTGTGTATCCATATTATTGTTATGTGTATATATATTATTTCAATCGGACCCCACTTCCATGAGTTCAAATTACAAGAAAACTTAGTTCTCTCATGGTTGGTTGAATTTGTGGCATACTACACAAGTTAAATATGGATCACGTTGACTGATCCGTGAGACTCACATAGTCTCATAGTAAGATTTTAAATAAGTCTTGCTAATTCAATGGTAACAGCATCAATTATGAATCTGGCAACTGTAATTCATCAATGTGGTCTCATGCAAGATAAATTAATAAAATTATAAAGAGAGTCAGTAAGAGTGTATATCTGAAACTGAAAAAGTAGATGAATTTTTGGGGGCTCAAGTGAAATAGGTTCTGAAATAGTCTTGGCAGTTGTGATAATATGCTTATTAAATTTTATCCCATGTAGCATATTTTACACTCTTTATGAATGAAAATCAGTGCAATTCGGCTTAGACCTCTAGTTATCACAGATACAGAGATTTCACTATTACCAACACGTAACCTAGTCCTATGTTTTGACCATGAAGAAGGGCATTAATGAGATAAAGTGTGATGATAAGTCATAATACACTCTTATTTAAAAAAAAACATATTCCTTGACAATTTCTTTTTGAATAATAAGTATTAAATGAAATTCTCAATTTCATAAGTTTTACTTTCTATTATAACTTGGAATATAAACTTCTATTATAACTTTCTAATTTATAACCTTCTACAAAGAGTTTAATATCACTTGTCACATCACTTCCAATTTATCTATTTATTATTAGTGTTTGGATAAGATATAGTCCATTCACATAACTTCTAAGCATCTTTCTGCAGGCAAATAATAATAGCCTACTCTCTTCCTATTCTTACCAAACATTCAACTATTTTTCAAATTCTGGTGAGACAGAATGTCAATGTATTAATGTATTTCTTATCATCTGTAATTTTAAAAATTAAAATTTTGTGTTTGATAATTGTATGTAAAAATTTTAACATTTAGAAAAAATGTTCCTTACAACCATTCTGTACTGCCCTGAAGAGACTACATGCTAAGTTTTGCAAAATATTCTAATTAAAATGTAAAAACCAAAATAATATCAGTCATGGTTTCACTTTAATATGAATTGCTCTAATATGCCTCCCAATTATTCAGAATATACCAGGATTTTCAGGAAATTTTTTCCACCATATATTTCTTATTATTTGTTTCTGATCATGACGTTTACATAAAGCATGTTTACAAAATGCTTTAGAGCACAATTTGAGTGGGTTAAATTATTATAATGTAAAACAAGGGTTTCACAATGAGAATCCTATAGAAATGTTGTATACTAATCTGAAGTAAAAGACGTACATCTCAATAGGAGATAATTCAAGCCTGAGGTAGCCAACCTAAAACAATATAAACTGTAATAAAACTGGAAAATTAACACAAGCTGCTTGGAAGCTACTTAAGGGTAGTATCAATATATACTATATGTAAATTCATGTATCTTCCTATACCTCAGAATTTCCTACCAAAAGTTACTTCTAATATTGTTATTACTTACTTATCCCTGTAAGATACCCATAATAAGTGCTTGACTCCTCCACCCTAAATAATTATGTAACGCTTGCAACAACCCCCCCCCNNCCCGCCCTGAAAATGTAAGAAATGAAAATAAATTATAGCACAGGATAAATGATATGAATTAATTTTATTTGAGTTGAATATTAAAGTTTATGATAGTTATAGTCAGAATTAGTTGACTGCACCTAACAAGAAGATTAGGGTAAATTTATGAGTGAAGAAGCAACGCATACTTGAAAATATTTGGCAACAAGCTATTCACACTGCCCTTGTGTATGTCACATTAGGAGAGTCTGCTGCACCAATGTAAACGGATTCTAAAATATTGATCAGTTTTGAACTCTTTCTTCATAATTTTACAGATTCAATCAAAAATAATGAAATATATTTCTATTTATTGTAGCAATTTATATATAATCACTTTCCTTTTTTTATTAAAAAAGATTTATTGTTTTAATGTGTAAGTATAAGACTGAAAAAAGGAATTATTTCAGCAAATGTTGAAAAGAAAATAGTGTTATGTAACACTAAGCTAACGCCTCTAACTTACCTCTACATAATGCAGTGAAACGCTGCCTCAAACTCCCTCCCCCTGTTTTTGACATTACGTAATTTATGGAATACCCCTAAGTTAATCGTAGTATTCCAACCTCGATGAAGAAAGGCTTGGAGGAATCACATGGAAGGGATTAGATTATTATTCATACAATTTTTTTCTGTTATCTAAAAGTCTAGGTATTAATTGCAGGATAAGTTTGCCCAGAATATTACACCATATCTTAGCAGATGTACATTTCATTAAAAACACAGTGAGCTGCATGAAGGATGACTGCATTTGAAAGAATTCTGAATGTGTTAAATAATGAACTTAATTTAGTTTTCAAATCATTTACTTGGATATTTCATTTGAAGTTTGATTACATTGAGTAACCAAATAATTTGACTACCGTAATCTCAGCTTATTGCATATTGTTCATTAGCTTTTTATGACTTATAGTTTTATTCATTTTAACAAAATTTTGAAAAATGTTGAAGAAGTTGAAATAAAAACTGTTCTAGAATGACAATGGGTACAATAGAAATTCAACTTTTCAAATTGACTTTAGGAGAAAAAAAAAATGAAGGAAATGGTTGAAGTTGAGAAAATAAATGCAGATCTTGTGAAATAAATATATTTATACTATTGTGGTAAATATTTTTCAGTACATATAGTATGTATCTAACTTTGTATGTATTTAACAAGACACAATGAAAATCTGTGTTGTTTTGTGTGGGGAAGAAATACAATTTATGCACATTTTTTAGAGCTCCAGAACCCCTACTCCCTTCTCTTTTATGACATTAAGTTGATTTGTGAAGAAGAGTAGCAATGAGTATTTTTGATAAAATTTAATTACTATACATATTCACACTCTTATGACAGAAACAAATTAGTATCAGCAAATGAGCTAGAGATTTTGTTGTTTCTCTTTTAGCCGTGCATTATATGGAAAGTATCTACTCACTACCACCAAGAACATAAAGAGAATAATTTTTAAAGGGTAATTTTGATGAAATAATCTAATAGCTTACATTTGACATCAGTAAGTATTGGCAAACAAATGAGGGAAAAGAAGTCTTCAATAACTATGGGAAAGGCTGTATAAAGTAAGGCTGGATGAACAACGATGTGGGAAGTTTAGAATGGACAAAGGGGTTAAACTTGGAAATTCATTGAGCCCTTTATTATTCATAATCTTTATGGATCAGGTTATTAAATAAACCAAAAGGCGAACTAAGAAATGTAAAATTGGAAATTGGAAAATGAGACCGGTATGGATACAAGCCTTAGTGTATGCGGCCGATATTTTATTGCTTGCCAAAAATCCAAGAGAGTTGCAAGAGATGGTAATTGAGTGAGGCTATGCACTGGAGGATAGGGGTATGAAGATAAACATCAATAAGAACAAGGTTATGTATATAGGCAAAAAAAAGGAGGAAATTAACATTAAGTGGAGAGAGGACAACATGGAGCAAGTAACAAGTCATCAGTATTTAGGAATAATAATTTCGGAAGACGGAAAATATGAGGAGGAACTGAATAATAGAGTGAAGAAAGCAAACTCGGTATGTTATCAAATAAATAAGAACTTACTAAGAATGAACATAGAGATTAAAACAAAACCACAAATTTATAAGTCCATGTGTATACCAACATTTATATATAGAACTGAAAGTATGCCACATAATTCGAAAACAGAAAGTAGAATCGCAGCAGTGGAAATGAAATTCCTCCGCAGGATAGAAGGGTAAACAAGAAGAGATTGGATAAGAAATAACAAGATTAGAGAAGAACTAAAGTTACACTGCTACTAAAGGAAATGGAAAACAATGCTGTGGAGAGGTATGGACATGTTAATAGAATGGTAGAGGATAGAATGCGAAAACAAATGATCGAAGCCAGGCCAGTGGGAAAGAGACCACCTGTGAGATCAAGAGAAACATAAGTCACATACATACAGGATATTTGCCAAGGGAGCAGAGCTACACTAAGCGAGGTGAAGTGCAAGGCACAGGACAAAAAGAAGTATGTCAAATGGCTAACCTGATGCTGAGAAGCGTCAGGGAAAGGAGAAGAAGGTACAAGAAAATATGGATTTGTAACATAATTTCCTTTCATGTTTACAAATTAATTAATTGCTGAAAAAAATATGTGAGATAATTGTTGTAAGATTTATACTTTTGTAAATATAATAAAACAGACAAAGTGTATACACCACGTTAATCTATTTTATTGTAATAATTAAATATTACATTTTAAGTTGAACTCTACTTTCTTCTTGTCCTTTCAATATTTAATATCTTTTATATAATTGTGAAATCTCTGTTCATAAAACTGGTAAATAATATAAAGTTTTAAAATAATTTTCACTAATTAATTATTATGAATTAATTAATAACTAAGGATTATAATTGTGTAAATTGGAACAATTCTCTAATTTTAGGGAGATAAATATCTAATAGAGTAATAATAAGAGTACTAATAACAATAAATAATAATAATAAATTAAAATTTAAAAAACTAATGAAAACTAGTTATAAAAAAAACAACTTAGAGGCAAACTCTTGATATTTCCTTGTATTGCAAATGAAATGTCCAATGTTTTCTATCAAATTTATTTACAAGTACATAGAAAAAGTCTTGCTGTGCTTTGAAAATTTTTTGAGTTTCATCTAATAGTCTTTTTCTTTGTACTATTAACCCTTTATTTTTATCTTTCTTTCATCTTAAGCAATATTTTTTTAATAAAATTGTTTGTTTCTTTTTCTTCTTCTTTTTATTAGTTTTAAGATTATCTTGTTCATGGTTTTCTTCTTTGCAGTTCATTAATTTTGTCTTGTAATAGGAAACATTTTTTCATTTCTCTTTGACTCATCTGGAAATACATTGCAGTTAATTTTGTTATATTACTGGTGGTACTAGTAAATAAATTTAGTAAATATATTTATTCTTTTAATTTTACCTTTATTAGGCTCAGTAGACACCTGGGGACTGCTTCAAAAACCCCTTACTGTTTTGCTACATTTGTTTCTGGTACATATGAAAAGAAATTAAAATGTTATGAATTAATATTAAATACATATAATGAATAGGTAAAATACAGGTAATAATCTAAGTGATTATACATTAATTTTAAATAAATTTGTATTTTACCTATAATTTTCACATTAGGAGATAGCGCTAACACTTTCTCAGGATCATTTTGATATTCTGCTACATTTGCTATTGGTTCATTGAAAATAAATAAGAATTTTTTTAAAAAATTCAGTATATATTCAATGAATAAATTCAAAAATTGTTATATACATTTTTTTACTTTTATATTATACCACAAATTTGTGTAGAATGGGGTAGCTCTAAAAACAAAACAGGAAAATCCTGATGATGAAATACATTTATAGCTGGTGAATCCAAAAATAATTGAAAACAGCATTTTATCAATTAATATTGAATATATAGTTTATGAATAAGCTCACATTATTACACTGTCCGGGGAGGAAACGTCTAAACTTTGAAAATAAGCTATTAAGACAATTTTGTGTATATTTTGTCCAATAAACTACTTGGATATTCTGAATGGCTTAACCGCAATAAGCTTTCAAAAGTTGTTTTGAAAAAATGCTTTCTAGGCAAAACTTTGCATTGCATGGCTTATAAACACCCCCAGAAACGTGTAAATTGTTTTTATTTACAAAAGAAATTGATATACACGTTAAGAAAGAAAAATTAACACAAATAAGAAAGCAGTCGAATTGTGTTCGTTGAGACTCTTTTCTTTCTAATTTTTTTTAAAATGTCATTATTTTAATTTTATTTTTTGATAATATCCATACTCTAAGCCTATATCTTTCCATCATGCCTGGAAACATATGCTCTTTGCCCCGAAAAGTTAAAGCAATCGACACCAATATTAGGGAGCTTGTGCCACCTTCAATGTAATATCGATTTTCTGCGCGTGCGCAGTTCAAGTTTCGCACCACTGCGTATGCGTAGAATATCGATTGTGATTTACGTTCGAACGTTAAAAAGTACTATCGATCTTCTGCTCAAGCGCAGTTCAAGTTTCGCACCATTTTCGTACATCTGCGCATGCGCGGAAGATCGATAGTGTTGTCGCCAATGCTGATACTAACTCCCTAATAATGGGTGAAATCGAGAAAGAGGTTTCGCACATCTTTCCACTACGTGCCTTGCTTAAACTCGCGTGAGAAGGGACTCCCCCGTTGGCGACAAGTGTCATTCGATGTTTTCGCTGCTGCAGTAGTGACGATAGCCTGGTCGACCAGTCAAGTCATTTTCCCTCACCACCTGATTACACAAGCTCTTTGAATTCGTGGGCTTCCGCGGTAGGAGTCGTTTGATTCTAGAATCACACGCTCTTTGGACTTTTTCTTCTCTCACGCAGCAACAATAAGGTAAGGTGAATGAATACACTACGAATTCGATTGTCTTGTACTTCACGATCAATTTGTTCATGATTTTCGCTCGAATCTCATCATTTTCAAAAACTAAGTCACTCGTGTATCTCACATTCGTTTTGCATATTGAATTCACTCTTTTGATTTTGTAATTAATTCTTTTGTATACTACCGAATTCTCTCTTTTGAATCGACTTCTCTCCTTTGCATACCAATTCTTTGTATACGAAAGTTTGTCGACGAATTTGTATTCAATCAAATCTAATATCGTTATGACATACGCATATTACACCAGGATTAAGTACAGTTTCACAGTGAAATTTGAATACTGCAGGAAAAAGGGAATGCCATTAAAAATGAGAATTTTGAAGATTTGTAATAGGGAATAGAAGCATTTGTTTCCAATATTTTAGGCGTTTCTTAACTGTTTATACGTAATTTAGCGCCTTTGATTCCAAGAGGGTATAGCGTTTTGACCAACGAGCTTGAATACCAAGTTTCAAAAATGGCGCATACACTCAATTATAAATTTGAGAGATATTATTAATGTTGAAATAATTTATAAACCCATTTTACAACATTTTTGTCGTTCTTTTGTATTCTTCATCTGATATTAGTAATATTATTTGTTTGCCTATATAACTGCATATTTTCATCGAGAAATAACCATAGATATCACAGAACAGAAACTAATAAAAGAGGGTAGAATAGGAAATGATCGGCGTTAGAACCAGTGAAGAATAAAGTATAAAAGTTTTGTATTGGTTCCCGTGAGTAATTTCCGTGCTTAGAAATATTCAAGAATAGGAAATCCGGCAGATTGTTAAAGAAACAATATAAGTGTACGAAGTGACAACCAAAGGGAATAAGCAGCGTATACAACAAATGAACACAGTGTAGAACAGTTTCTACACAGAATGTAGAAAAGAGAGACGGAATTCACGAGCTTTGTGGAGGGGAAAGACAGTTGAAAGACGAGTAATATGTTTTGCAGAGGAGAATTTCTTTAAACTATGTCAATATTATCAGATTTACCCCCAACATTTTAATTCAAATTCACATACGGCATCGCATTCAGTAACATATTTGATTCAACATGATAATGGCGAGAGAAAATCGAAATACGTATAAGTGCCACGTATATGCTTCAGGATTGCGTAGTTCTTGACTCGCGCATCACACAACTTCAAACACTGCAACGTGTAGGTGCAAAGTAGGTAGAGCATCCTGCGGATGTCAAAATTCCATTGCAATCGCCGACCACAAGGTCAAAATGTCCTGTAGCGCAAAAGCTTAAAGTGTCAAGTTCTGCTGCTTGGGCTATTTGAATTGCTATTTGAAGGGTATTCCAGGCGCGGTTATATTTCTTCTAAAGTCTTCAGGGATACCACCTTCGACATTCTGCGTCTGGTTACGAACTGAGCGTTGTCCAGAAGTCATGAAAGTATGTTTTGGGAGAAATCGCTTTTTCCGGACGCATTTTTTTAAAAACCAGTACTCAAAAGATTAGCATGAAAATTACCTGAAAAAAGTATATTAACATAGAAGAGTAGGCCTACTCTCTAGTTTTCTTTCTTTGTTAACATTGTCAATATACTTTTCTTATTTATCTACACTTAAATTTTATCTTAATACACTATGAAAAGAAACACATAATCGTAAAATGTTTGAAGCCTTTATTAATAACCGCGCGGATTTTCTTGAGTCCTCATTTCGAGATTAGTGGAGATTGCTTATTGTGATGACAGGACTCTAAAATGAAACCTGTTGGTCGTTCTTTCGATGCAAAATAGTTTCTATTATGTGGGAGCGAACATTTCACGTTATCAGATTTTTTTAAACAATGTTCGATGCTATCACTTATTTATAATTGAGCTAATGTTCAACTTCACAACATGAGTTTAACTAATAGTTAATGGCAGGGTTTACCTGTCGGTCAAAATTTAAGGAATATTTAAATAATAATCAAAGCGGAACGACCTTCGTGAAACGTAAATGTAACGTGTGAAAAATCATAAAAATGAAGATTTTTTCTCGTTTGTTGTCTCATGTTACTAAGTTAATACATACAATTAACAAATAGAGAAACTTCTTAAAGAGCAATTGTCTTAATATTCATTGTATTTGTAAGAAAACACAGGTAGAGCCTAAATCTGTAAATTCATTGAATAATTGGGTACATTCCTCTTTTAATATTATTCAAGACTAGCAGGAAAGTTCAAAAACATTTTGATATGTAAAAAACCGAACTAATTAAAACAGAGAAAATCAAATGATTAAGGCTAAATGTCCCGACACTAGTACAATTTGTGGCCACCCCCGGCACACCCAAAATAAGCAAAATTCACTACCGATAACGTCTGAACCAATTTTCCCGATTTTTATGGCTGTAAACGCATTTGACGCCTTTTTAAATAGATTTTACGCTACACCGAAGGCCCTTTTTCCCAAAAATCTGGCAAAATCTCGAAATTTGAAATTAGGTCTCAAACTACGAGAAAAAATAAAATGTGGGTTATAGCGCGGGGCGACCATCTTCCTGAATCCAACACCGTAACAATCATGCCAAATTCGACCGAATTTAGGAGCGTTCGTTAAAGTGAAATTTACGAAAAACCCTCGCCCCCTTCCTTCTTCCGCCCGTTGGTGCCCAGTTGCGTTCATCAAGCCACCCGATTGTTGTGGTGGGGCCCTCTGACGGGCGCGGGGCCTGACCAGGACCAGCGGGTGCGGGCCAGCCCGCGGCGGAGCAGGCGGGACTTGCGGATACGCAAGCCCAGCCCAGTCGGTTTGCTGTCGTCTCTTTGCAATCTGTCTATTTTTCCACCAGAGTAACCCAATTAGATGCTATATTACTCTATTACGAACGAGGTAAACGGTCTGTAATAGTAGTACATAAGTATATTTTTCACATATTTCCGTCTTCCTTCGAATCGAAATCTTAAAATTGTTTGAGGAAAATACTCAAAATATCGATTTCCGATTTGAACTGGTTTTTAAAAAAACTGAAGCCAATTTGTGTGAATATAAACTATTTATTCCAGCTCCTCACAATCTTATTTTAGTATGTATTTTTCTCTAAGGTTTTCTGTTACATTCCACCTTGCTCTAAGATTCATTCCGGATTCAAATACCCGGAACGAATGAGCGGAGTATACGCACGAGCCCTTTGTATCCTACAAATCGCATTTTTGATCTCAAACGACGTTTCTGCTTTAATGAGTTACATTCTGAGTGAATCTCGTTTCCCAAGGTAAAATGGCCGAAGCTAAGTTTTTAATAAAATGTTTCGTACTTTCGGACAAATTTATTAAACAAGTAACATGATCTTGACTGTACGGTGGTATATGCCATGACATTACCAGCCTGAAGAAGGCCACGACAAAGACGTAATTTGCGAGACAGAAACTGAAAAATTTATATTTTCAGACGTGAAAAACCGGAAAAATGCCTTGAATTCCAAAACGCTAGATCGCTGGTCACCCTTATAATGTGTAAAGCCGATATTCCTTTGAAGTCTTGCTGCCACGAAAATTTAATGATATTCTGATAATGAGACCCAAGGTTTTATAAATAACTACGGACCCAGCAGACGTCCTGCCCTCCATCTCTTTCTTCTTCCCTCTCCCTTTCTCTCTCCGTCTCTCTCATCGCCCTTTCTCCCTGTCTCTCTCTCCGTCTCTGTCTCTCTCTGTGTGTGTCTCTCTCCGTCTCTCTCCCCCCGTCCCTCTCTCTCCGTCTCTCTCTCTCCGTCCCTCTCTCTCCGTCTCTCTGTCTGTGTCTCTCTGTCTGTCTGTCCCTCTCTGTCTCTCGAGTGCAATTTCACAGTCGCAGAGGTAGAACATGCAATGAAGACGCTCTTAATACTCGTACTTAAGGATGCGTAAGAGCGCCCTTGTTAGGGCCGCTTGAGTCAACATAAAATCATCATCGCGCGTCTCTGTGCGCAGGCATATGCGTATATTCTTCCCATCGTACAATGCCTACATTCTTCCCACAAGTGCCGGTGAAAAAACTATTTTTTAAATGGTATTTATGTATGTCCCTCTTTGAAATTTGGCAGATCTATTCAAAATTAGTGTAGAGATACATAAGTATTTTTTTTTCAATTAATTTAAGGGTCGACCTGAAGTAAAAATTTGAATTTTAAAAATTAAAACATATTTTAAATCATGCTTGCAAAAACTATATTTACGTCACATGAAAGTACATCTTTTTAAGATAAAATTTTAGTGTAATTTTAATTTTCTGTATAAAACGGTATTTGCGCAAAAAAATTAAACATTAGCGCGTGCATGATCCTTCGGAAAAAGTAAATGGTAATATTTCTCAAAGGGGTGGGATTAGAAAAAAAAATAAAGAAGAAACATATCACCTATTTTCAACCCTAGAACTAGTAAAAATAATTTTTTAAGTTGCTAAAAAATAGTGATGTTTTGTGAGTGGGCGATTTGACGTGGAATGTCTCATACTGTCCTCGCCAGTCACGTGCTGAAAGCAGTTATATTAATAGTTGTTTTTTTCATGTGCGCTATCGTTCAGGGTCCCAAATACGAATTATAAAATCGAATTATACTGTTTTATTAGGCTTCGCTGAACTCAACACGAGCTTGTTCTCACTAGTCACATCTGACCTTACGTTCGGGCGCGGAGCTGGGTGATAGGCTGTATTGCGTTACAAATTCATCGATTGCATTTCTCGGAACAGATGTTCTTACTGCTAGCGATATGATTCCATCGCAGATGCCATTCCGGCTACGGAACTCCCAGCATATAATTTGATTTGAATGTTTTTTGTCGATTTTGATCAATTAATAGTAAATTTCGAATAGTAAATATAGTAAATAATAATAGTAAATTAGTAGAAGAATATGGAAAATGGGGGATGGAAATAAATTTACAAAAAACTGAATATATGGTGGT
>BOPP01000007.1:7859336-7880520 GCA_017312745.1 Gryllus bimaculatus
GGAATAGTTTTGCCAGAGGAGGAATTTCTTTTTTAACTATGTCAATATTATCGATTACCCCAACAATTAATTTCAATTCACATACGGCATCGCATTCAGTAACATATTTGATTCAAACTCGCCTACGATGATAATTTTGGCCGAGAGAAAATCCGAAATGCGTATAAGTGCCACGTATACGCATGGAATTCAGGGATGCTATTTCGAACTCGCCCATCACAAAACTTTTCAACACTGCACACGTGTAGTGCAAAAAGGTAGAGCATCCTGCGGATGTCAAATTCCATTGCAATCACCACCCACAAGGTCAAAATTCTTGTAGCGCAAAAGCTTTAAAGTGTCAAGTTTGCTCTGGGCTATTTGAATGCATTTGAGGGTATTCCCAGCGCGTTATATTTCTTCGGAATCTTCAGGGATACCACCTCGACATTCTGCGTCTAGGTACGAACTGAGCCAGATGTCAAAATCAGAAAAAATGGTTTTGGGAGAGAAATCGCTTTTTTCGGTACTCATTTTTGAAACCAGTACTCAAAAGCATTAGCCATTGAAAAAAAAATAACTTGAAAAAAGTATATTAACATAGAAGAGTAGGCCTACTCTCTAGTTTTCTTTCTTTGTTTAACATATAGACCAATATACTTTTTATTTATCTACACCTAATTTTATTCTTAAACCTATTTGAAAAGAAACATAATCCGTAAAAATGTTTGAAGCCTTTATATAACCCCGCGCGGATTTTCTGAGTCCTCATTTACGAGATAGTGGAGATTGGCTTATTTGATGACCCAAGACTCTAAATGAACCTGTGGTCGTTCTTTCCGATGCAAAATAGTTTCTATTATGGGGAGGCGAACAAATTTTCACGTTATCCAGATTTTTTTTAAACAATGTTCGATGCTATCATTATTATAATGGCTAAGTTTTTCAAACTTCACAACAGGAGTTTCAACTAATAGTTAATGGCAGCGGTTTACCTGTCCGGTTCAAAAAATATTTTTAAGGAATATTTAATATAATCAAGCGAACGACCTTCGTGGAAAACCGTAAATGTAACGTGTGAAAAAAAATCATAAAATGAAGATTTTTTCTCGTTGTTTGTCTCATGTTACTAAAGTTAATACATACAATTAACAAATAAGAGAAACCTTCTTAAAGAGCAGATTGTCTTAATATTCAGTGTATTGTAAGAACACAGATAGAGCCTAAATCTGTTAAATTCATGAATAATGGGGTACATCCTCCTTTTAATATATTCAAGACTAGCAGGAAAGTTCAAACATTTGATATGCAAAAAACCGAACTAATTAAAACAGAGAAAATCAAATGATTAAGGCTCAAATGTCCGACACTATACAATTTGTGGCCACCCCCGGCACACCCAAAATAAGCAAAATTCACTACCGATAACGTCTGAACCAATTTTCCCGATTTTTATGGCTGTAAACGCATTTGACGCCTTTTTAAATAGATTTTACGCTACACCGAAGGCCCTTTTTCCCAAAAATCTGGCAAAATCTCGAAATTTGAAATTAGGTCTCAAACTACGAGAAAAAATAAAATGTGGGTTATAGCGCGGGGCGACCATCTTCCTGAATCCAACACCGTAACAATCATGCCAAATTCGACCGAATTTAGGAGCGTTCGTTAAAGTGAAATTTACGAAAAACCCTCGCCCCCTTCCTTCTTCCGCCCGTTGGTGCCCAGTTGCGTTCATCAAGCCACCCGATTGTTGTGGTGGGGCCCTCTGACGGGCGCGGGGCCTGACCAGGACCAGCGGGTGCGGGCCAGCCCGCGGCGGAGCAGGCGGGACTTGCGGATACGCAAGCCCAGCCCAGTCGGTTTGCTGTCGTCTCTTTGCAATCTGTCTATTTTTCCACCAGAGTAACCCAATTAGATGCTATATTACTCTATTACGAACGAGGTAAACGGTCTGTAATAGTAGTACATAAGTATATTTTTCACATATTTCCGTCTTCCTTCGAATCGAAATCTTAAAATTGTTTGAGGAAAATACTCAAAATATCCGATTTCCCGATTTGAACTGGTTTTTTAAAAAAAACTGAAGCCAATTTTGTGAATATAAACTTTTATTCCAGCTCCTCACATCTTATTTTAGATGTATTTTTCTTCTTAAGGTTTTCTGTTTGACATTCCACCTTGCTCTAAGATTCATTCCGGAATTCAAATACCCGGAACGAATGAGCCGGAGTATACGCACCGGAGCCCTTTTATCCTACAAACTCGCATTTTTGATCATCCCAAACGACGTTTACTGCTTAATGAGTTCATCTGAGTGAATCTCTTTTTCCCAGAAATGCCGAAGCTAATTTTTTAATAAAATTTGTTTTCGTACTTTCGGACAAATTTTTAAACCAAGTAACATGATCTTGACTGTACGGGTGTATATGCCATGACATACCAGCCCTGAAGAATGGCCACGACAAAGACGTAATTTGCGAGACAAAGAAACTGAAAAAAATTTTAATTCAACAGACGTGAAAAAAAACCGGAAAAATGGCCTGGAATTCCAAAAACGCTAGATCGCTGGTCACCCTTAATAATGTGTAAAGCCGATATTCTTGAAGCTTGCTGCCCACGAAAATTAATGATATTCTTGATTAAGAGACCCCAAGGTTTATAAATTAACTACGGACCCAGCAGACTGTTCCGCCCTCCTCCTCTTCTCTTCCCCTCTCCCTTTCTCTCTCCGTCTCTCTCATCGCCCTTTCTCCCGTGTCTCTCTCTCCGTCTCCCTGGTCTCTCTCTGTGGTGTGTCTCTCTCTGTCTCTGTGTCTCTCTGTCTCTCTCCGTCTCTCTCCCCCCGTCCCTCTCTCTCCGTCTCTCTATCTCCTCCCTCTCTCTCCGTTCTCTGGCTGTTGTCTCTCTGTCTGTTCTGTCCCTCTCTGTCTCTCGAGTGCAATTTCACAAGTCGCAGAGGTTAGAACATGCAAATGAAGACCGCTCTTAATACTGTACCCTAAGGATGCGTAAGAGCGCCCTTGGTTAGGGCCGCTTGAGTCAACATAAAATCATCATCGCGGTCCTCTGTGCGCAGGAATGCGTTATTCTACCCATCGTACAATGCCTACATTCTTCCCACAGTGCCGGTGAAAAAACTTTTTTAAATGGTATTTATGTATGTCCCTCTTTGAAATTTGGACAATCTATTCAAATTAGTGTAGAGATACATAAGTATTTTTTTTTCAATAATTTAAGGGTCGACCTGAAGTAAAAAAAATTTGAATTTTTAAAAATTAAATAACATATTTTAAATCATGCTTGCAAAAAACTATATTTACGTCACATGAAAGTAACATCTTTTTAGATAAAATTTTATTGTATTTTTTAAGTTTCTGTATAAACGGTATTGCGCAAAAAAATTAACATTAGCGCGTGCATGATCCTCGGAAAAAAAAAATAAATGGGTAATATTTCTCCAAAGGGGTTGATAGAAAAAAAATAAAGAAAGAAACGATATCACCTATTTTTCAACCCTAGAACTAGTGAAAAATCAATTTTAAGTTGCTAAAAAATAGTGAGTTTTGTGAGTGGCGATTTGACGTGGAAAATGTCTCAATACTGTCCTCGCCCAGTTCACGTTGCTGAAAGCAGTTATAATTAATAGTTAGTTTATAATATCATGTGCCTATCGTTCGAGAGTCCCAAAATACGAATTAATAAAATCGAATTATACTGTTTTATTAGGCTTGCTGAACCTCAACACGAGCTGTTTCTCCACGAGTCACATCTGACCTACTTCGGGCGCCCGAGCTTGGGTGATTAGGCTGCTACTGCTTACAAATTCATCGGATGCCATTTTCGGAACAGATGTTCTTTACTGCATAGCCATATGATCCCATCGCGATGCCATTCCGGCTACGGAACTCCCAGCACATAATTGATTTGGAAGTTTTTGTCGATTTTTGATCAATTAAAGTAAAAATATCGAATAGTAAATAAGTAATAATAATAGTAAATTAGTAGAAGAATATGGAAAATGGGGGATGGAAATAAATTTTACAAAAAAAAAAAAACTTGAATATATGGTGGTGGGAGTTATGCCCCATGATTTAGAGATAGTATTAGAATAATGAAAGGTAAAACCAAACAATATAAAGTATTTGGAGTCACACAACAGCAGATGGTAGAGAACGAACAGGTGTGAAAAATAAAAAATAAGAGGAAAAATAGCCACAAGACAGATTGAAACCAGGTGCTTGGAAACTCAATTATTTCAATGAAAACAAAGAAGAACGCATAATAGCTCGTTACTTAGGGAAACCACACTCTATGGGGCGCCAGAAAGTAGGACACTGATAAAAAAAAATGAAAGACAAATTTCAAGTCAAACAGACATGATGTTTCTGGCGAAGATGTTGTAAACTTTCCTCTGTTAGATTAAAATAGAAATGGATTGAAAATAAGGAAATAAAAGGAAAGTGACAAACAACTGAACATACATCGAAATGAGACAACTAAAATGGTATGGACATATGAGAAGGTTGAAGTCGGATAGACTTCCTCAAAATGTTTGGGAGTGGATACCAAATTGAATAAGATACAGGGGAAGATCGAGAAGTACATGGAACATGGCAATAACTGAAGCCATGGAAAAAAGAGAAATGGAAGAAAACGATGTATGGGATGAAGAGTCATGGAAATTGGGATGCGGAAAACGGCCAAGGCTGTAAAAAACCGCTAAATAGATAGATAGATAATAGTAAATTAATATAACTAATAATATACATGTACATTCATTAAAAAATTAATTTCTTGCTCTAAATGAAAACAAATATTTGTGTTTAAATAAATGAATAAATATTTGTGTTTACTGTCAAAACCTATTACATGTTTATGCTAAAGGTCGTTATATCTTCATAATGCATTAATCATTTTTTAGAGTGTGCTTTAAATACAATTGTTTCAAAATGAATTCTGAATGTTTCTTTTCGAATGAAAAGTCTCGATTTTTTATCCACTGTCAAGACGGTGTAATAACTGAAATTATAACAAAAACATGTGAAAAATTGCATTACATTTTGAACAAACCACGTAAGCAAAATCAATGATTTTCTGATTTCTAGAAAGATTGAATGCTATCCAAACAAGCATCGCTGGATCTCTGAGTCCTCCTCCCGGAAATACTAAGCTTAATAACAGAAAAACTAGCTACAACAGCACATACTTTCTCGTTGAAAATAGTTACGGAATATACGCAGAATTTCGCAAAAAAATCATATTTTCGGAAATTGAACATGGCCTTATTTGAAGATGTTTTTGATTAATATATTTCATTAAAATAAGACTTCATAATTGTAGTTGTAGGAAGATGCACTTTATCGATTTTACAAGAACATCTAGTATTTCAAAGAGCTTGTGACCTGTAGCATTCTTTTAAGCGTCCTTTATGCTATCCGAGGTCAAAATTCACTCAATAAATTTGGTGTCATAAAAAACTTTAATCAAAAAATTACTTCCTCAGAATCCATGTTTTGTGGGACCTTGACGATGAAAAATTGCGAGTTGGAAATAATGCAAGAGACCATACTTATTTAAACGTCGGGAATTGTGAAAACGACCGAAGCTGAGAGCGTAGCGCGTTGACTTCGCATTTCATCGGGGCATCGGATTTTCGTGGCTTCCCTCGGTCATCCAGGCGAATACTGGGATGGTTCTACTGAAAGGCCACGACCCCGCTGAGTGACCGACTAGGAACCCGGGATCTAACGGTGCTGAGGCCAATACAAATAAGAGAACGTCCGAGCGACTACATGGAGTAACGGTACCGCGCATGGCCTGTTAACTGAATGGACCTGAGATCGAGTCTCGGCAGGGGTAAAGAGTCTACTGATGTCGTACGCTTCCGCGGCCAGAGTCATGATCTGGGCTGTCCGGGTGAGCAGTACAGCCCCTGAAGAGGACCGCGACATGTCGGTCGAAACGTCGGCACATCAGCCATCGACGCGGCGTCACCCGGACAGCCCAGATCAAAGAGTCTACTGGTTGGGGAAAAAATTGTAGGTTAACGTAGTAGTATAATATTGCGGAGCCATTACAAAAAACGCGAGAAAGTATTTGCTGTTGTTGCTTAACTAGTTTTGCTTTTTAATTGTGTGATGCTAATTGCGTTTCAGGTAGCGTTGTAACTCCACCATGGGTCTAACGGAAAGTATCGTACCTTCTTCGGGTAACGTGGTCTTGGACTCCATAGCCAGGAACGCAGTTGTCCAGTCGGCGGTGCAAGGTATGATCGACGCAGCTGTGCAAAACGCGGCAAGCAACGTGGTGGAGCGGCAGCAAACTGCGATCCGCGAGCTGGAAGAGAGATTTGTAAGTATCGCCAGGGACGAGTAGAGTAGAGCCCTCGGGGTTCACTAACTCTTCCACTAGCGGAGTTAGCATTACCGTTGAGAGAATGCTTTATTTCACGTGACGAGACTCGGGCCATCTGGCCCGCTCTTCCGTCAAACCACGCCAGATTAGCTACGCTCCTTTCACCATCTAGCGGAGAAAGGTGGGAGGACGAAACAGGTGATTTTGTATCTAGCCCAGAGGCTTCTTTTAGGTTTGAGGATCTTTCCATGCAGTAAATTTACAACATGGGACAGTCGTATTTACTAGGCTGTCCGGGTGACGCCGACGGCGAAGGTGCCGACGTTTCGGTCGCCATTCTGCGACCTTCCTCAGGGCGTAATGCGATAGCATTATAATATTATATTATATATATATTAATTATATAGCAGCATAAGGTCGCAGAATGGCGACCGGAACGTCGGCACCTTCGCCATGGACGCGGCGTCACCCGGACAGCCTAGTAAATACTGACTCCGGCCGCGGAAGCCTACGCTCTCATGGGACATCCGGCTTTACTTCCCCTCCGAAGGAAGGCGTGAAACCCATTGCGTCTGTAGAGACTGTCCGGAAGGTCGTAGGGATCGAGTTAGTGGTGGATTTTCAACACTAGCTATTTAACTAGGTGGACTTCAACCGCAGTCTCGAAGAGAATTCTAGCGGCCGTCTGCACTGCAATTTTACGTGGTGTCTACGATCAACGCCAGACAAAAACGCAGCTGATCAACAGGCCAGAGGCGCGCGACGTTTCATCATTCATATCCCCTATCATCTCCTCCTTATTCATACACACACGCACAACACTACCATACGTGTCTGGAGCTCAGATTTTGTCCCGGTTGGGGTGGTGACCCTCTGGGGTAGATACCTCGCGAGGGAAATCTTTCATAAAGTGACTATTTGATGGGGGCCGGGCCTAAAGCGAGAACATTGCCACCTTCTAGGATAAAACATTCACTACTCTAACGGAACCAATGACATCAGTTTACGTGCACGTAAACATCAGTAAATCGATCCGAGCACCTCCAAGGAATTGTATTTCCTCCGCAGAAACATTTACATTGAAACCTGCATCTTGATTTAGCTGTCGTCTTAATTATTTTCAGCATTCACCATTTTTTCGTGGAAGCGATTAATGATCCCCTACGATAGCGTTGTCCAACAGGCTGCGCGCGGTGCCATTTACTATGGGCCACAGAAAGTTATTTGTCCAAAGTGAAAGACCCTTTTCGTCCATATCCGGCGACAACTTAGTGCGCCTAGCGCACGCACCTTACCTGGCTCATCACGCCTTAATGTACAAACAGTTAAGTTTACATTTAAGAATTTTTTCCTAGTAAATTCAAAAAATTCAAAATAATCCCAATGTGTTTCACTGCGTTAGGAATAGTACGGCCTGATATCACGCATGGTTGCATACCCCTCCCCTCATACCAGAGAAGTCGGGCAAATTGTCGAGATCAACTATATGGGGCCACGTGGAGATCGCCCGAGTAATGAAAATATTCGCCCGCAACCATATTCAAGGTTTCAGTTGCGACCCGTGAGGCCTTGCAAGTTGGACTCTTACACATCCTTAGGGACAATGTTAATTCCCCCACATTCAGTCGCAGACAACGGTTATTCGTTTATTGCTTATGTTTTAGTCATCGGTTCAATTTTTGTCAATTAAAGGTTTTTTATTTTCTAGTAAAAATAAATCCCACATTTTTTTTTGCCAAAAAGTAACTGAAAAGTGCTCTAAAACATTTGGGACTGAAAACGAGGGACGTGTATATTTGTGTAATCATGATAGGTAAATAATAGTATTCAGCTTAATCATTTGCAAGGCATTTCTATTAAATTATTCTTAAACGGGTTGTATTCCTTTCACGAGAAAATTGATACATAAAAGCTTTCCAATATACATAAAAAAGAAATTTTCTTTCACATAACTGATTTCTTGTAATGAAAACTAAATAGTGTACGATACGAAAATTTTCCCTAAGTGATAAATAAAATAAACTTTAAATATTGTATGGATTATTATGTGAACTTAACCTGCAAGAAAACTGAAAGAAATTAGTAATTACTAATTAAAAATTAGTAATCAGGAAACATACATTTTAATATATGAATCCTAAAGACAATATAATATTTGTCATTAATATTGAAAACTTTTTTACTGCAAAGAAATTTTTAATCATATTTTGACTCTTCTATTCACATTTAATGGTTTCTTTACCGTTGATTTTATTGAGTAATATCAATAGATATCACCATATTACCTGTTTAAAAAAGACTTTACCTCCTAAATTAAAAAAATTGAAAACACGAAAATAACATTTCTAGTGATTAGAAAAACTATTACCTTAAGAAAGAAAAGAACAGAGATAAAAACAGCGTGCAATCACACTGTGGCCCACCATCAATAGAAAAGAAAAGGCATCCCAAATCATCCTTGTAGTCACATAAGTTTAGCAGTAAGTACTCTTTATAACCGAAGTACCATATTTAGTGCCATGACCAATTTTACTTTACCTAGAGAGATAATAGCAACAAAATTGAAAAAGAAAACAGTACAATCATTAAAAGGACAGGCCACATACCTTTGAAATCTAAAACACCGTCAAAATATTCACCTACACTCTTGTGATCATACACACATACACAAATTCACGAAAACAAATCGCATGCTATCACATCGTGGTCCATCGCGAATAGAGAAGTAAAGGCAGCCTAATACAAGGCTGTAATCACATAAGCTTAGCACTTTGTAGTCGTTATAACCGAAACACTATGTTTAATGTCACAATCAGTTTTAATTCATCAAGAGAGATAGCAACAAAAAAATCTGTCCATTACAAGAACAAGCCTACACATGACGGTAGCAAATAAGGAACTAAGGGCAAATCCAAGCCGGCGGAACCTGAGTTGGCCTCGAACATGCTCACCGGGCGCATCTCTATCGGGCAAGAAACATATTCTTAAGGAAGATAGAGTTGGGTATCCTTGTATTCATCCATGGTAAAAGTATTAAATAAGTGGTGCCACAGAACTTTCCCGAATTCGTTTTCTATTTCCTTTGGTCTCAGCTATCTATTCTGACTTGCTACATACTCTTGGCTGCCATCTACTCGTACTTCTTCACAAAACTCTTTTCCTAATAGTAGAATGGAAATATTATTATAAGAGCAGTAAAACCTTGTCCTATGTGTCAAATTTCTTTGAAAAATTGGAGTCGTTTTAAAGAAAATGGCATGTAAGCGCAACTGTCAATTCGAAATTTGAAGCTTTTTTCTTCCCAAAAAATCTTTGTGATTTCGAAAAGCTTCATTTGAAGTCATTGGAAGCACAGATACAATAGTGTTTATAAATTGCTGGAAAGGTTCTTATTAACGACGTAAGAGATCTTTAAAAAAAATACATGTGTGTAATTTTTGAAAAAATATATCCCAAAATGAACTTCATATTAACTTATATTAATTCATCAAAATGAATAAACGCAATATTGCGAGAAAACGTCTAAAAGTTTGAAAAAAGTTCATGACCTTAATGGAACTAATTATGTACAACAAATTTCACTTGAAGGAAAAATCTCCATCTTTAATTTTCTTGTTCAATTTTGTATTTAGGTAGTTACCGAAAAAATAAAAAGTTTGCAATTTTCAAAAATTCAGAGTTAACCGTGAAAATTGGACCTATGCCTCATTTATAAGTGTATTTTACTCTATTATTACAAGAAATTTAAAGAAAAAATGTGGAAAATTTAAAGAAAAAATGTGTTTAAGAAACGTTTGAAAATGTTCACGTGGGCCTTCATGTAAAGTGTCCCCAAATCTTAAAGACTGTTTTAAACATCTCAAAGTTTCGACTCGAGCCAGATCGACAGAGGTTTCTTCAATTTGAAAAAAAAAACTATGTACGGTGTAGGTGCTAATGATGTTCACAGGCGCTCGGAAGTCTTGCCGTCAATTGGTTTTTCGGCATCAAAGACACACAAAAGGATTCTGGCTACACCACGTGTTTGAGGATTTTCTTCTTAGTTTCACAACTGGAACAACTTTAACACTTTTTCGTTATCAGGGCCCGGTAATATTTTTTTTTCTGTCAAAAATCCACCGTTTTGTTGCGGAGCATTACATACTACGTATATTACTCCGTATCTACGGGAAGTAAAAAGGTAGTAATCATACATGTATTAGTTAGATAAATGTAAACAGAGATTGGCCTTGAGAGTTGAGAATGGGATGCCAAAATAATCAATTTTCATTCTAAATTTATTCCGCGATTGCGCGTGCCCCGTGGCCCGTTTGATAGGGCACTGCTCCGGCATTCGCCAGGTGTTGATCAGAGAAACCACAGAAAAGTACCGATCAGGGGCCGGCCGTTAGAATTATCCTCCGCCAGCGGCTGAATTCGACTTAGGTATATAGAATCCTGACGTCGGGATTCGAACCCCATGACTTCCCTGTCAGGGGCCCTGTTCCACCTTTGCCAGTGCGGATTTTCAACAATAGCTATTTAGAACTAAATCATCCGGTATGTGGAGAAGAAGCCCAAATAAAACTGTTACAGCTACGACCTTTAATCTACAGAAACAATCCAATATAATGCAAATCAGCCATAGCAATTTACAAAACAGTCTTAAGACCGCTAATGCTAAATGCGTGCCCATTGTGGATCAACTCTGCCAAATCTAATATTCACAAACTACAAGTACTGCAAAATAAATTCTTAAGAATAGTTAGTTGCTCATGCCCCTTAGTATATAACCAACAAACAACTCCATAATGAATTTAACCTGAAACCTATAGAGCAACACATCTTGGATCTGGCCTCGAACTTTTATTTTAACCTACCTCAAATCCCAGCCCTTTCGCCCTTCAGCCTGGCCAAAAACCTCATTTTCCAAACAGGAATAATAAACAAATAACCATACCACATATTCCTAAAATAATTTGCTTATTTAGATCCTGACTGAAGACTCCTTAAAGGAATTCCTTCCCCTTGTAATAGTATGTAAGTTTGCATTTAAGTGTAGAGTATATAGTATATAGTATCAGAAAGCCTTTTAACGCATATGTATAGTTATTTTTAAAGAGCTATGTACTTCTGCAAATATAAAAATTAATAAAAAAAATCTAGAGAAGAATTGTAGCAATTGGCTAGATCGGTAGCTTCCGTGATTTCTCCGATCAATACCAGGCGAATGTCGGAGAAGAACCCTAAGACGCAGATCAAGGAGAGTTGCCGTTTTCTGTGACTGTGCTTAACAGAACAGGAAACAACGTCTTTTGAATTTATCTTATTGATAATCATGGCAGTGAGGATATCTGTGAAAAGTAATATGTTATTTTGAAAATGAATACGTTAAGTGTATATCGTAACCTTGTAATATTTTATGATTTTTTTTCTGATGCGCATTGTCATTGGAAAAACAAATTATTAAATAATTATTATTTACACCTTTAGGTGCAAGAAATTCAGACATTGGAAAAGACAGTCTCGAATATGAGACAACAAAAGACAGCTACGGAGATGAAGCTCCTGGAAATGAAACAACTGGAGGAATCCGTGGAAAAGTTGGAAAAACGAGTTGGCGACCTGGAGATTTCCATCAAGACAATAAAGACGATAATCCCTGAGGCGAAGGCTGTGGTGGAAATGTTTCTGAAACAAATCAAGACCACGGCAGAGGTGCCGGATCAGACACCCCGTGTTGACATCTCGTCGGGAGCTGCTGACACCTCCATTTCGACTTCATCGTCTTCTACTGCCGCCATGTCAATTCGATGTGACGGTGACACTACCAACCCAGGCTCTGAATCGACACAGACAAGTAAAGTCAGTGGGTGTACAAATCCTGCGTTTAATTGTAAATTGTATTCATCTGCGTCTGTCCCGACGTTTCAAACCAATGGCACACCCCCAGTTCATGAATTCGCATCGACGTTTGAGACCACGTTTTCCAGTGCGCTTCCAAATCCCGCGCTTGAACCTACAGCGCCTTCCTCTGCTCCTGCCTCGTCAATTCAGACAAATGGCACACTCCCAGTCCGTGAATTCACACCAGCGTCTAAGACCACGTTCTCCAGTGTTCGTTCAAATCCAGCGCTTGAACCTACAGCGCCTTTCTCTGCTCCTGCCTCCTTAATTGAAACCAATGACACACCCCCAGTCGCTGAATCCACATCGCCGACTAAGACAACGTTATCGACTGGACATTCAGAGCTGCCTCGTACATCGGCTGCCAAAAATATTTTGCCTCCGGCGTTCTCCGGCTCCAAACGCGCAGACTCACCACTTTCCTGTACTTCCTTCAACGAATCGACTCCTGCCGGTCGAAATGCTCAGTCTGCCACTGAGCATCAATGCACTGCACTCCCAGGAACAGCGATTTCCTCGCCCTCTGTTGTCTTGCCTCAGTCTCAAAGAAAGAAGTCGAAACGAGCTTTCTACAAGAACAAAATAGCGGAAACAAAGTTCCTTAAAGCGGTGGAGAAAGGCAAAGTTGAAGTGGTCCGCAAGTTGATGGAAGAAAATGTCAACATTAACTCATACGGTCGAGAAGGAATGACTGGTAAGCATTTATTTCATTACGTTAAAACATTTTTTCGCAATATTGTTCTGTTAAATTGACTTAACTGTAGAGTTTCCATCTGCCCCCCCTTTGGAGAAAATATATTTTTTTTCCCTCTTGTCCTCTCTTCATTTAAAATTTACATAGTATTCCTTTTTGTTCTGTTGAATTGAAAATAATACAGGCATAATTTTAAAGTAATTTAATTCATTAAAGGGGCTATATGCCTTGAATATCTACACTTTTGCTCAAATAAATGGTCTGCATAATAGATCATTAGGCTTATTGTAATATAAAACTTATTAACTTATTTATTTTTAATTTTAATGTACAAATAAACATTTACAAAACACAGCTAAATATTTATATTCATATTAATGGAACACTCAAAATTGACTTCGTCTCTTGTGTTTGTGTCGCCCGATATCTTAACTGACGTTTTCTTCGGAAACTCTATCAATGTATAAAACTTGGAAAAGTGCATATTACATTGGACCAATAACATGGATTTAATTATTTTGAACATTAGAAAACAGGATTCATCTTCTTGGGCTGCAGCAAAATAATTACTCTTATTAGATACAAAATACATTACAATGTCGTGTAGCAGGAACCACTTACCAAGTCTGATAAGTAAGCCAACATTTCATCTTCATTAACTATGTTAATATTTGTGATTTTTTTTAGAGACAACATTTTTCATATTCTTTATTGCGATTTCTGACATATTAATAAAGCAAATGCTTCTTTGGATTAATCTATTATCGGTTTCCGAAGCATCTTTTTATCTTTCAATTCCATTTTAAAATATTAAGAGCGCTGCAATTCTTTCACAGACATTAAGATTTTAAGCAGCTCTGGCGTCGTGGCCCATACTTTATTGGCACTCATAAGTCTTGAAATATTACCATATGATATTAAAATAAAGGTAAAGAAATAGTATGAAATAAAACGTTTTACGACACACGGGCGGAAATATATTACTCGTTAGAAATTGCAGCCTTGGCTCCTAAATTACTATTAATGGGGTCGGTCGTTAACATGTGCTTGTTGTTCCTATGTTTGGTTGTGTTATGTCTATATGACAGTAGAATACGGCGGAAAAGGCCCTCACCTTGTTGATCTGTGGCTGCAGCAGCTCACCTGGCGGCATGGCGTGGCGACGCGGTGGTTCTGGAGCTTCTGTTGCGCGGCGGCGCCCTGGTGCAGCGGCGTGACTGGTATGGCTGGCAGGTAGGGATCATTGGCATTTTGTGTATCTGGGGCGCGTCAATGGCTGTGCTCATTAGTCCCGTCAGTGTAGTGCGAGAGTTATAACTCTGGAGGTAGCGGTGTTCCTCCACCGCTGGAGAGGGAGGTCCGACGTCGACCTACTCGTCGGATTGTGGAGTTCCCCCCTCCAGGTATCCCCCATCGAGGTACCTTCCCACCTAGGACGAGCTCCCGACTGGTCCCCCGTCATATGTTCTAGCGCTGGGTCGTGTCGAGTTCCCAAGGTGGCGGATTTTCGACAATAGCTCTATAGGTCCAAATCATCCGCTGTGTGAAAGGCAACTCCAGCGGTCGGCTGCTCTGGTCGGTAGTTTTCCGTGGTTTCTCCGATCAGCAACTGGCGAATGCCGGAGCAGTACCTTGACGAACATTTCCTTCATCTTTGTCCACTCCATTCCTCTCACACGCCCGCTTATAAGCACCACACACGTCGAGAGAACACTCGGACGCTCAAAACATTGCTAGGGCTAAGGCGGTGTTCCCTTGGGAGAGATACCTGTGTGGAAAAACATCTTACCCAGGTGGGTGCCGGATCTCAAGTTCCAGGGATAGAGGAACTCCGCGATCTCTCAAGTTGAAACCTGGAGAGGCGTCTCAGGGAATGATGTCACCGCAGCGCCTCTGACCAGGAAGGTCTAGGTTCGTGTCCCGATGGTGCCAGGATTTTCGACACTAGCTTGTCATCTAGGCTGAATTCAGTCCCTGTCTGCAGGAGAATTCTAGCGGCCAGCCGCTCTGATCGGTAGTTTTCCGTCGTTTCTCCGATCAACACCAGGTCAATGCCGGAGCAGTACACTAACGATCGGCCACGGATTGCGCGCGATCTTTCCTTCCTCTTCCTTACCTATCCCCACACTTAGACTACCTCACATGCCGGGAGACCGGTCGGTAAACTTACAGCATGCCCCGGCTAAGGTGGTGCCCCACTGGTGGGAGACACCTGGTTGAGGGAAACCTCACCGCCAGGTCGGTGCCGGATCTCGTCATCCAGCGGGAGAAGACCACCGCCACCTTCAGCGGAAGAACATTCACTACAATGACGGGACTAATAACCTTGGCAGTTGACGCACCGGGAATAACCAACAATAAATCAATGAAGGGTTGAAACCTGCACAACTCTCGCGGGACTAATAGCCATAGTAGTTGAAGCTCCCGGAAAAATACTCACTCTACGCACGCACTGCACAACCACTACGACCTCCACAACCACGTGGAATAGGAAAGTGTTAACACAGTGACGTACAGGGGCTCATACACGCACCGGATATGCGACATTGTGATCGTGTAGGCGCTCTAATGTTTAACGAATCCAGACGGCTCCTGCAAACACTCGCTTTGAAGAAGTCTATATTTGCAAGGGCTATCTATCACATTTTCACCACAAACGCACACACAGTTACTGCACCCGAATCAGTGAGTGTTTCATGTTTCTCTGTGTATCAACTACTTTGGTCATTAATCTCCTGGCTAGTGCAGGGATTGCCAACCGTTTTCCTTTATCGCTCTCTTTTTGATAGAATTTTTGCTTCATCGACGACCCCCTCACGTTTTCTTTATAATGTACAGCATCTGTAATCATGACACAAATAATTGCACATAAATGCTTTAAAGATCACAAATTTTGTACCAAAATATTCTCGTAAATATTTCGATTTTTCAACTATCGAAGATGCTGCCGCTTGTGAATAGCTGAGTTTCTAATTTTCACTGAAATGCAATGATTACAAATAGTTTTTTTTATTTTTTTTATTATTTATTTTTTTCCGAGAACTAACCATAACATTTCTTTGGTGCGTATTGCGAATAGTACTTTTTTAAGCGATATAGTATTGTAACACCTCTCGGCGGAGGGAAACGCGCGGTTAGCGGCCCGGTTCTAGCTCAGTCAGTCCTATTCCCTTTACTCATATAAAAACTAGCCAATTGTAACAATTTCCTTAACTTAAGATTCAGTGATGGAAGGTATTGTAAGCTAAAGCATGCATGGGCATTCGAATAAACAATTTGATTACCTTAGTAAAGCGAGACAACAGTTTATTCTGGACGAGCTGTCAGGAAGTTACATGTAAAATAAAAGAAAGAAAGATTGAATAAAAAGAAAATTAGAAGATTAAATTAAAGGAAAGCTAAAACTGAAGAAGAGTTCAAAATATTTATAGTTAGATTTTACAGAGTTTCCTGAGGATTTCTTGTGCTTGCGCGGCACGTTTGTACAATATGCAGTTTATTGCCTGCCCAGTTAAGAATGCCAAGAGCCTTCGTGCAGATGTTCTGTAGCGGGTGGCGCGTAGGCCGATTCGCAGGAATGTTCGTTCGGTGGCGCACCTCCCACACACCCGCAGAGGGGTGGGTCTGCGGCAGTCGTGAGAGTCAGCAGAGGGTCGTACTGAGCTTCTTCCGGCAAATTTGTAGATAACTGGCGATCGCAGGTGCGGAGAACGAACAAATTTCCCTTGGTATGCGATTCTCTGGAATGATAAATTTCAGTAATTGAGAATCCTGCGCGAAATACGCATTACAAAGGATCGACAATTACTTTTGGAAATGCTTTGCACTTCTGCCTAAAATTCTCCTGAGGATCCGCTATCACCCCAGTGATTTCAACAAACAAATTTTTAACAAAGTGCTTGGAGGCGCACTCGCCTTCCCCGACTGGGCTCTACCCCAGAGAAGTTCTCTCTCTCAACTTAATTTTAACAAAGTGTCTTCGGAGCGCCCTCGCCCTCCCCGGACCGGGCTCCAACCAGAGGAGTCTCTCTTAGCGCATTTTTTCTCTAAACGCCGAAGTTAACGTTTTTCCGCTTCTTTTTCCTCTATGTCCATGCCCTACAACGGTCGCGTCCTATTGGCTAAAGGTGATCGGGTTGTACGCTAATTTGGCCAATTAGGGCTCCGGCGGAGTATAGAAAAGATTTTTTTTCATTCTCTGTTTTCGAAAGTAGGGTCACATCTCTGAAGGGGCTTCCGCTACTGATTGGTTTGTTCGGGTTTCCGCGATCACGATGACGGGTTTCGGAAGGTATTACCCGATTGGGCTCGCTGGGTTTACCATTTACTTCCTTCGGCTGTTGGGGGGGTGTCATAAACATTCGAAATGGGTCAGGGGACCGTGGCTGTTGCAAGAAGGGGGGCTGCGCGCGCGACGCCGTATGTTTTTCTTCAGTAGAAAATTTCTTAGGTCTGCTTTACTCAATTTAATTTGTCTTAAAAATTCTGTACCGCTACAGTATAGTTGTAAATTCGTAGTTATAAAATCTTGAGTTTCCTAAGGATGAAAGGAGGATACGAAAGAAGAGAGAATTCGTAATTTATTCTCTCTTTTGCTTTATAACGAAAAACAAGTTCATTGTGGTTTAGTAATCAATGAGATCTTGATTTTCCGGATAATCGACGGTTTATATTTGGCTATCGACCCCCCTTAAAAATTTCATCGACCTCTAGGTTGTCTATACCGACCCCGTTGGGAAACCCCAGCTGTAGTGCATGTTATATCCCGTCAGACAGTGTTCACTGAATAATCCGGCGTCGACCTACACCTCTGGGCGTCAACGGGGAGGAAGGATGTATTGCGCTCGATCGGCGGACATTTTACTTTCTCGCTACCGCTTATGCAGTAGAGGGAAAGGCATGTAATGGTGCGCGAAAAAAAACGGCGACTTTTCGGCAGAAAAACTCTTTATTTCCGAGACCCGGTAACGAAGAATTGAATATATATAGTCAGTTGCTAAATTTAGAGAACAAATATTAAACACGTGGTGTAGCTAGAATCCGTGTTTTCTGGGTCCTTCATACCGAAAAGTCAAATGCCGGCAAAACGTCTGTTCGTGTGCCTGACTGTGAACAAAACTAGGGCCTGAAACATTCTACCGATTGTCTCCAAAATTCATATTTCCCTATGTATGTGGCTGACGTCGCGATCCCTTGAATGTAAAATCGATATTTTAATTTAGGGGCGCGCTTCATATTAAGCCCCGACGACATTTCCAAAATTTCAAAAAAATGACTTCATTGTGATTAACATTTTTCTTGGATAGTGTAAAGGACGTTTAAGAAATTGGATCAGGTCTCATTTTCGTTGAAAACTCTGATTTTTCGAAAATTGCAGAAGTTCAAAATGTTTTCGGCGTCTTACTTCAACTATAATTACGAAGATGGAGATTGTTTTCATTTACAATTTTTCGAAAATTTGAGTACTTTTCCCGTAATTTTGCATGGAAGCACGGGCGAGAATGTACGAGTTGTTTTAGCACCACTAGTTTTTAAGGTTCTACTCTAAGGTATTCACCTGGCATTGATCGGAGAACACTGAAAACTCGTGATCAGAGCAACTAGCCGCTATTCTCCCCCAGACATTGTGGCTTCATTCACCTATATATATTATGGGTTGAGCTACTCCTACGTTGTTAATATCACAATGTTCCCCAGCCGAGTCTAAAACACTACGATTTCCCGGTTAGCAACGATCCAGAGAAAACTAATGTTTCTACCATTGGGTCACTGCAGCTATTACAGAGGGAAGAGCTGCTGTAGTTCTAAGAAAGTGCAGTAAACGCGATGAACATAAATGCACTGTCGTTTGAAAGTGAATAGACGAAACGTTTGTAATATCATATATTTTGATTAGAGAATTGTAAGAAATATTACATTGGTTAGACCGATGAGAACATTCCTCATAATTTACATCTTAATAGCAGAAATATATTGATACTGGTACCAAACTTCGAATGTGTCTCTGACTACAGAGCTACAGTGTTACAGAGTTGAATACACTCCAAATGTATAATAACTTGTCGAGAAAGGTCTCACGGATTTGATGCGTGGGGAGAAAATTAACTCGTGATCCTGCAGACAAAAAGGCTTTTGTTTATCAGCATTATAATGGACCATTTCCGTTGCAAGATATCCTTTATAAAGAGGCATTTTATCGCGCATGCCGTCGTCCCCGCTGGACCTCCCCTCTTGTCCTCGTCATGGCCCGCCATCCCACTACAATGAGCTTGAGAGAGGAACAGTGCTGCTGCTTGAAGCAATTTGCACTACTGGCTGCCATGTTTTCTGAATGCAAAAGAAACTAGAGTTGCTACGGGTTCTTGTATAATAGTACATGGTTTGGCCGTTTTTTTTTTATGTAATGTTTGCAGGTGTGTGACATTAAAGTGCAATCCTCTTGTTCGGCATATAATACGTATGCACGAAAAGAAGCGACGAAGTATTGGAAGCGGACGGGGGACTCAACTTAAATTTTGCGTGCCTAATGTATAATTATATTACTATATAAATTATTAATAATAGATTTGATTGTTAGTGAATTCCAATTCAGTTTATCCCAGATTTGTTATTGACATTCTATAGGCACTGGTAAAGATATATATTATATTAAAATATGAAAATGCCCGGACCCGCTGTTAGGTCTCAAATTAATCTTCCGTTAAGATGAATTAAATTTAAATTTTGAATAATGAATATTAATAATCTGTACTTACAGAAATAGATATGAGGCGTCGTTTTGTCGTATGGGTTTCTTTTTCCATAAATAGTTTTTGATCGCATTGCGGCCATCTTCAGCGTTCAGTTCAAAATAACAACGCATCGAAATTACAATTAAAATGTTATCTTTTACAGAATATTATTTATAAATTTGAATAAAAATAGAATTTAAGTACAGTTGAAAAATGAAAATATAAAATGCGAAATAGAAAATCTCAACTACATGACTGGAAATATTATCTTCAAGTGCCACTACGAAGAAAATACAAAAAAATTAAATTATTCCACGAACAAGTAAACTGAGGCTTTTTTCTTGAAATTATTCTAGACTAAACTCAACATGTTTTAAATATTCTCTTAAATTATCTAATCCTTCGTCGATTGAATTCACCATTACGCAATCATTTGGATGTTGCCGACAGAAAACATGACGATTGTCCTTTCAAACACCTTCAAATATTAAGGGCATGATACCACAGTAGAATTGTATTGTTCTATCTTGTCCCATTAGTCCAAATCGCTCGTCCTCACAGATCGTCTACACTGCCAGACCTTCCTGCGTGACGTCATAATATCAAAATCTTTGGTTACCATAAGCAAAACAGCTTTTTAAAATTTGCTTCGTTCTTTTATATTTATAATAAAACTTTGTTCTTTATAAATTTAAAATTTCTTTTTCTTCTTCTTCTTCATTTTCTTAAAAAATCTACGACTTGTTACTTTCCAAGAATTAGAACGAGTCTTTCCATCGTCTCCTTGGTCTGCCAGATTATCTTCTTCCCCTCAGCCTTTCTTCTCTAGCAATCCTCACGAATGTTTTCTCCACCATTCTCTGAATATAATTGTTTCCGTTCCTTTCTTTGGTCTGCTTCCCATTCCGTAATGGGCTTCACTTTGCACACTGCCCCGCTATTTCTGTTTCTTTCCTTATTCAGTAGTGTGTGATTTGTAATTTTTCTTAGAACTCTCATTTGGGCGACCTCATGTTTTTGGGTACGTTTCGTTTCTCTTGTTTCTCCTGAACATGCTAATATTGATATAGTTATTGATTGCTATATTCTAATCTTCGGGTTCTGTTTTAGATGTTTATTATACCGTATTGAGTAGTTCGAGGCAGCCAGCGATCGTATTGCCCTTTATTATTTAAAATGTCGTTTTACAAAAAACATCATACACGTTTATGTTGCTTTATGGCAATCGTTTAAATTTCAAAACTTTCTCCAAACGTCGTTCATTTTCAAAACATGTAATTTGTAACAAAGCATAACATGGTAAACCTTTTGCATAATATATTACTCAGAGCTTAAACCTCCTCTTTACTAAGTAATACCCAACGTGTGTGGCAACCATGTGGTCTGCATATAGCCCCTTTTCTTAACCTTTTAGCTACGGAGTTTTTTTCCTCCTGCACTCCGTGCGGTACAGACTTTCTTAAATAGACGAAATTGCTTGACCCCAGTGGAGGTTTAACTTCGGAGAGTGATGACAGCTACCCTCCCAGTGTTGAAAGTC
>BOPP01000007.1:7881085-7893311 GCA_017312745.1 Gryllus bimaculatus
TCAATATTCCCGTATGTCTCACGAGCTGCGGCGCACTGTAAAAGCAAGAAATATCAGAGGAGCCCACGATCGCTCTTCCTGCCGCAAGACCGTACTTCATTAACACATCCCTGCCTGATTGCGTAGGCCGGAGCTCCGATGCGTGAGAATTGGAGCACCACGGCTTGCCATCCGCCAGCAAGCGATAGATAAGAGCCGACGCGCACCTCTGGAGGTCAAGCCAAAAGTATCCCGTTCGTACGGCTGGGTTGAAATGCTCTGGGAAACACCTTTCCCATTCTTATTTAAAAGGTTAATCTGCGAACGTGCATTTTTTGGTCGTAAATCTACTTGGTGCAAGTTCGTTGGGAGAATGTGTTTGCAATGTCATAAAAATCTATCAATGTTTTAAAACATCAATATTTTTTAGCAGAAATATTGATATTATAACATTGATGTTTCCTGCAAATCGATATATTTATGCAGAAACATTGATGTTTAAAAACTTCTCATGATATAAATAAAATTCCCAAAATCTATTTTATTTGTTGATTTCCTGTCAATTGACAACTGTCACTATTGTCGATCACCAGGCAGCAAGAAAACGTTCCTATTCGCAACCTTTCCCCAGTGTTGTTAACTTTTTTCATTATTTTGTACGTGGTGATTTGCAATTTGTACCTTTACTACATAGAACACTGATTAGAAAATTATGATGACAGACAAATTTAAGACAATGCTTTTTAATCTCATAATAAAGTGTTATGTATCACATTAGAACCGGGGCATTTTACTTCGATATGTTTCATCATATTTTAAACATCGATGTTTATTACCATCGATATCGGAAGCTTTTGTTGATGTATCGATGTAGTGCTAAACTTGGTCATCACTATGTAGTCCTTATCCAGCAGTAGTACACTTAATGCGTTTTGTGATGTCCTTTTATAAATGGCACAAAACTGCCATGGGTTTTTTTCATAATACAAAGTAGCAAAGAAAATTATAACAAACTTCTAAAGAATGTAAGGTGAGAATCAAAGGTTTTTTACTGGATTGACGGGCAAACAGATGTTTTGACTTCAATCAATTTTTAGGTATCAACGACCCCTAAAACATGGATTACGACTACACCACGTGTTAGAGGAAAGACACACATATAGGAACAGGATTTATCCACTTTTTCAATATCAGGGCCCGACAGTAAGTTTTTCTGCCGAAAATTCGCCATTTTACAGCGCACGATTACGTAACTTTCTCTTCTTAGGAAGTACCTTCGTGAGGGCCAGAGAGTAAAATTTCTATTGACAAATCGGTACCAAAAGAATTGAAAAAAATCACGGGTTGGCAGTTATGTAAATATCATTGTGATGGCCACAAAATCGAAGTTTTGGAGGAATAACTACTATTTTCTATGTATTTGATGTTCATTTAAACGAACATCAGAATGAGCTTGTATTTATTGCAAAGTGTAATCATATCTTGCCTTGCCTGCAGACGTCACCGGGGTCTACGAAGATCAACGGGGTCTCCATTAGTCTCTAATTCTTGTTTTTCAAGTTCTGCCCGTTAAGTTGCCAGTTCTGGTCTCTACCCTACATTAGGATATTCCATAATCAAATCCCCCCGTTGCCTCCGACCGACGTCGCGGGCATCACAATTCTCCTCTAATTCTTGTTTTTCAAGTTCTGCGCGTAAAGTTGCCAGTACTGGTCTCTACCCTAGATAAGGATATTCCATAATCAAATCCCCCCGGTAACTCGTTGCCTCCGGCCGACGTCGCTGGCGTCACAATTCTCCTCCAATTCTTCTTTTTCAAGTCCTGCGCGTAAAGTTGCCAGTACAGGTCTCTACGCTACATAGAGAGTTTGAATAATCCAAAGCGCCTCGTGCGTCCTTGTTTCCGGCAGCCGCTGCATTGGGCGGCGGAGCGGGACCGCGCCGGGCGCTGCGTTGAGCTGCTGCTGGCTGCGGGGGCGCCGCTGGACGCCCGCACGCGCCGCGAGGGCGACACACCCCTGCACCTGGCGGCGAGCGAGGGCAACGAGGCGGCGGCCGCCGCGCTGCTGCGGGCCGGCGCTGAGGTCGCGGTGCGCAACAAAATTGGAGAGACGCCGCTGGACCTGGCGCCGTCCACGGGCCAAATGCGGAGGATGCTCGGGGCTGAGTAATATCGTACTTCGATTTTTCTGTAGCGGCCGATGACGTTAGGTCTTTGTTACACCTCCAGCCTTATGAAACGAATCTTTTTAACAGTGGTCACCACATTTCTCAGACCACGAGCCCCGTTGAGAAGGGCATTCGCGAATTAATTAAAAATATTAATTTTATAAGGCTGGAGGTGTAACGATGACCTATTGTCATTGTGGAAAAATCGAAGTATAGGGACCTTTTGTACCATGATGGAAAGAGATGGGTTGGCTCCCCCTATTGGCACCTACTTTTCCTGCACCAGGATCTGCCACGAATCACGTGACCATAACACAAAAACAGCCCAGACGTTGGCCGCCGTGTTGCATGAAGACAAGAAGTGTTGAGAAACGTTTTGAAAGTAGCGTAAAATGACAGTTTTCAACGGTGGCCAACCACACGATGAAGCTGTAATTGAAATAAAAGATGTAATATTATAAAAGTGCCTCGTATATCTGTTTCATGGTGATGATTTTGCCATTTTAAATTCCCACTAAGTTTCAAAGTGATAATTTTGGCATTTTAAAATCCCACTAATATTGTGAAGCAAACTGGTACCTGAAGCTCACGATGCACTAGAGCCCACCCGTCTTTTTCCACCATGTTTTGCACGACACAGCGTACAGCAATCGTCTGCAGTTTCGATCCTGTGCGCTTGCACAGAAGCCAAAAAGTGATCCGAAATAGACACTGCGCATGCGCAGAGGATCGATAGTGCTATTCGATTGCTTTAACGCTTCACCGTGAAAAAATATCGCATTGTCAATGGGAAATCTAGCGCAAATCTGGTTATGAGCGGAGTGCCATATTAATTTTTCCGCTGACGTCGGCGTGAGCTCTTCTCAGACTTGTGGGGCCAACTTTAACAAAAGAAATGTGAAAAGAAAAAATTGGATAGGGATTGAGTTATTATTAAGGATTCGACACATACTTAAAATTCAAACGTATTTTTTACATCTCCAGTACACAAATACCTTACATCTTCGACTATTGTCCACCCAAATATATCAATTTTATATTTAACAGTTCTGCCTCCACCGATATTCTGCGCGATGCATACCCTCGCCATATCCTCGGGACAAGCGGAACGGCGTAGAATTTTTATCCTCAAAAAATTGACGAGAATTGAGACTACGCGTGTCCAATTTCATGACGAAGCTTTAGTTTATTTAACAAAAAATCCTTAACATGTCCAAAGGAAAATTCTTAAAGCATTTAATGCTAAATTAAGTTTCTAATCAATTAAAACACGCAATTCTTATTTCAGCTACGAAACGGAATGGTCTCATTCGCACCACTCGTCTTTTGCTTCCGTTCACTTATCTCGGTATTTCGGTATTGATTCGTTACAAAAAAAAAAAAAAAAAGCCCAAAATCTCAAGATGATAGAACACGGTTTGCACAATTCTAGTCAGTGGCAGGAAGAAAATACGAGAAAAGTTGGCCCCCGTGTACTATATTGCTGCTGCTTTGATAGAAGTGTAAACCGGGCACTGCGTCTAATGTGCGCAGGATCACACCCTAGCATTGGAGTTTCTTGCACAGAGTAAATCTATTATTGGTAATGCAAAAGTTAACCTTTCAATGTGAAGCCTTGGCTGGGCTAAGCGGATAAGCAATTTCTTTTTAATTCGCTGCGTCTTCTCCTCCGCATCGCGTCTTGAAGTCCTTGTTGGGCATTGAGCGCTTAGTATGGGTAATCCTCCATTAAGTACTTTTTTTTTGTCAAGTCTCATCACGACGCAGTCAGTCAATGCCTTTTATCCCTTCGGCCTGAGGCTCGGCACCCGGGTTCCCAGACGGTCGCCCGACTACGAATCCGCGGACTCTCGACTACACGGAGCGTAGTATTGAGCAGTTCGGCTAGCGACGCCGGTCGGCAGTGTTGCCAGATGTGTTTAGAGGGATTCCGCCATGTTCGTTTCAGTTTCCGCCGAAAATCCGCTGAACTGGTTTTATATTTCTCGCCTAAATCCGCTAAACGTGAAATAAATTATTTTTCCATATTTAAATGTCGTATTAATTTATTCTATAAAAACAAAACTATGATTGCGAAATATAGTGGCTTCATTGGACCCGCAATTCAATTTTTAGATAATATAGAATGCACTACTTGGGTGAAAATTTGCAAAATAATAACAATTGATTTCAGGTATTATATAACTTATTATACAAGTATTATATTATTTATTCTTGCTAGTAACATGGATTTAGAAATTTTAAAAATTACAAAATATCTGTGCAAAACAACTTATTAATAAAGGTTAACGAAAACTGATGCTTTACTAATTTAACTGCTTTACTACCTTTATTAATTTCCGCCGTTTATTCCGCTGTCCGCGAAACTAATTTTTTTCCCCGCCGTACGAGTTCAAAATCCGCTGAAAACGGCGGGAATTCCGCCGATATGGCAACACTGCCGGTCGCTTGCTGCGTAACCGTGGGAACAACTCGTCAGCTCACTTGGTACCACTACGGCCCTCCGACACTACGCGGCATCCCGACACAAGAGTAAATCGCATGATGTGTTTGTACGGATGCTCGCAAATAAAAGTGAAGCGCATCTGTCGTCTCGAGGTATTTCACGCTGTAGGGTTGAGGGGCGTTCACGGGGAAAATGTTCATATGGAAAGGAGGGCATTTACAAGAATATTTACCGTATAATATGGTGATCATAAATTATATTGAATGCCATGCAATAGTATAAAATCATATAATCAAATAGCATAAATATAAAGTAATATGAATGTATCATTTAACTTGACATTCATGACGTAGTGTCATGAGACTAATTATTATTATTATTATTATTATTATTATTATTATTACTATTACAATACAGTAAAAGATGTAGACTCGAGAAGGGAAGCATTAAAATTCGTCGTTCCATTTCTAATATTGCATTTCCACGCAACACTCGTCGAGCCAATACCCATGCTCAGACCAGTGAGGAACAGGTACGCACATTCTGCTTGGCCCAGTAAACTGGGCGGCTTCCTGAAGCGCGAACTAGTACAACAGGATCTGCGATTCCGATTTTCCTCCGACAGTTCAATCGGAGATACAGAGAAGTTACTGCAAGAAGGGACCGCTTCGACAGGTAGGGAAACAAATGAACATCGCGCTGGGCGATGACATTGTAAGGGATAGTTAGGCCGCGGATTTTTAGGTTTTAAAGTATGGGGGATGCTGAAAGACCTTATTTTAGGTGCCTAAAATAAGTTCTTTCGGCATCTGGATTACGCCTTCTAAATGGTAAAATTGGCTGAGATAAATAAGGAAACTTGAAAAAAACACATGTTTACAATTTATTATATATTTCTCAATGGTAAAACACATCAATTTTGCGATAATACTATTTATGAACAAATTTCATTGTTTGTCCTCTACTTAAAATTATTCGTGCTGTATTTTTCCTTGCAATACATTACTATACTCTCTCCAAGTTTTCAATAGGAAATGAATGTCTCTTATCGGTCAAGATCACTTTTCCTTCGCGGGAAATCATTCGCTTTATCATAGAAGCGAAGGAAGGCTTTTCCACGAAGTCAGGAAGTAGTGGCATGGAGACTTTTATCGCAAGATCCTTGTTCTGCTATTCCTGTATGTTCTCGTTATCTTTCAGATTAACACAACTTAAAATTAATATCATCTTTGTTTGTTGTGCCGACACAGTAGAAAAAGGTAAGAGAAGGGACAGACAAAAGAAATTACTCAAATTAATCTCATTATGTTTTCAAAAGTAAAATAGGCACAAATATACATTAATGTTGAAAAAATTGACAGATTTTAGTTCATACAATCCTTTATATATATAACTGTATTTAGTACAAGGTACCCAGGAGAAAATATTTGTTTACCTAAGTATCCATGGTCTACTTATAATTTATAAAGCCATTTACAAATGAGCTGACTGTAAACGAACGCACTGACCAAATGAGTGCGTAGACCTAACTTGCAGTTGTATTGTCAGCAGTGGCCAAGCAATTCTCTTTGGTTCAGTAAACTGAACGGGTTCCAAAGCGCGAACTGGATCTCCGAATTCTCCTGTATTCCGTGTTTTCTCCGAAAGTTGAACACTTTTCAAGGGTGATACCGAAAACATCTCTGTTTTAGGCCCGCAACAGATAACACTGAAGAATGCGTTGCGAGAAATGTGGATGATCGAAACAAGGCACACTTACCAGCGCCCACACACTTTAAAGAGTTTTCTCGTTCGCCTCTGCGGAGGCGAAAGAGTTCCTCGTTCGAGCCGATCAGCGAGCGACTTTTCTCGGACACGTTACTACTCCTTCATTTGTTATTGTTTAGGCATTCACTGTTGCAGAAAAACACTAGACAGTGCATAGAAATGAAAGAGATTATAATATTTAGCAGTAAAAGATGTGATAATTCACCTATTTTTTTACAGTTTACTTGAATTTTCTCTTTAAACAAACTCTTTATACATTATAACTTCCTGTTTTTTACGTTAAATAATGATTTGTATGCAATGTAGTAATGCATTTCTCTTTAGTCAATGCGAACTCTTTAAACTGATGGTTTACGATTGTGGTAACAAAACAAGGATTTCACGGGTTAAAATTACACAAGTGCATTTAATAAAACAAGAAATGGGACTTGCAGTTGATTTCATAGCTAACTGCTGCCACCACTGTCGGCCTGCGGCACATGAAGGCATTTCGAGACATCGAATAACCTATTTTTAGATTTCTAGTGTGTGGTCTCTTTCCTCATTTCTTTCAACGCAATCTCTCTCGGTGTAGTGTGTTGCTGGCCTTACGCGGGTTTCGAACCCACATCCTTGGTGAAAGTAAAGTGTTCGTGCTCCACGACCGAAGAGGGTAGGAGAGAGAACGCTCCCCTGAGGCACGCCCGCCTCGGCACGTCTGACGAATAAACGTTCTTAACGCTCACTTTGAACTGCCTGACAGAGAGAAAACTCGCGATCAGTCTGACGTAGCAAATCGCCCCCGCGAGACATGCGAGCAACCCCGCATGCCACACAGAGTAGAAGGCCGCTCGCGTATTCAGAAAGACCGCTGGTAAGTTCTGCCGTCTTTGAAGGGCAAGGCCGTTCTCCGTGCGAAGAGGCGTACTCTATTGCGCGGAGCTGTGACCAGCTCGAAATCGAAATTGTTCGTCTCTGAGACGACTCTGATTTCCTGTTGCAAACGCGACACAATCATTCGCTCGAACGTCTTCCGTAGGATGAAGAGTAGACTAATAGGTCTAAAACTGCTCGGGATTAATTTTCTTCTGTGGCGCTTGCAGCCATTCGCTCAAACGTCTTCCCTACGGTGCACAAGGGTGGTGAGCTCCGTATATGCGCGCGCCCATTGCATATGGTCCAACGCATCTGTAACATAAGTAGAGAGTTCCTGCAGAGCGTTATGAAGCAACAAGTCAACCACTAGCTTGTGAACTGCAAGAGTTTTTGCACGTTTCGTTATAAATGAAAGTAGTACCAAACTGTGGTGGCAGAGTATGCGCTAATTTACCATAATGCCACATTCTGGTTAACACACTTTTTTCGAGTAGAGCTTCCTCAGCTCAATATATGATTGTAATTATAAATATTGATTATATGTACACAGATTACATGAGGTTGCAACGTGGACATCTCGAGTTAGTAGGACCCTCTGCCGCAATAGTTGGGAACAAATTGTATTTAACGTGTATGGTTTAGTGTGTGACACAAGTCACGTGATTATAATCATAAGCTAATTGTGGTGAAATAGCGTTTTCCGTTTATCATTTTAGAGTAACGTATGAGTTCGCGCGTGCGCATAGGCTCAAAAAGAGGTTCATAGTGTATACGTTACGCTGTGCAAAATGGTTCCAACGCTTTAGAAACCTCGCAACGCGGGATGCGGGACGAAGGGAACTGCTGCCTATTGCCACAGCACTGTTGTCAATAGGTTAATTCAAAAGTGCCTTCGCACTTTCTGAAAGTCAGACGCGCTACGATGTAAGTCGTGTGTAATGTCATGATATCCCATTCTGGAGAAATCATAAGCGTGTATCGTCGCCTCGACTCTACAAAAAGGGAACAGGTTCTACAAAAGCTATGACTGTGTAAAACGGAAAAAAAAGTGACTTCGGAGAACGGCATTGTGACACTGTTCCCAAACTTTGTCTTCATTTTCGAATGGTTAAAGGTCACACAGTGAACATAAGCGTGCAATATTGTGCTTCAGCATAAATACATTCTATCAAACAATACATTCTATCAAAATGCACCGCTTCATAAGCCTCTGATATAGAATTGTCAATAAATGTCTTTGATAATCTCAAAACGAAGGCGGTTTGGCATAAATGCCATCGTCATGTATAATTGAAGCCCCATCGCGCTTCTCAAAAGTAATTTTGAATCTCATTTTAAAGAAAAGAAAAACATTGGTACATTTTCCTGGTCTTTGGGAACAAAGATAATTCCATCTAAATGTAGCATATATTTTAAATTATTCTATATTAAGGCTCTTATGGTGAAATTAGAACATACAACTCGAAATAGAAACAGTTTTATATCCAGCCACGATGCATGATCATACCAACCAACGTTGCCAATTTTCGAAGAATTCAGGAGACATATACCAAAATCTATCTTAGTTCCCGTATCATCCAATATACAAAGCAGTTCCTTAGTCCACCAAGCAAATACCAATATCGACGCACAGTTTGTGAATGCTATATACTTCAGATTTCCGCTTGCAGCTCGACACTATTACTCTTCCTAGAACACACCCTGCCTTCTCGACTCCGAAGCCTCTTCTGTATATTCCGCTGCGCGGGGCGTCACTGGCCAGAGCGGAGGCGACTGTGGCGGAAGAATAAGAGACACGCCTACGTCTTTGGCACTTGCTAAGCCGTGACACTAGTGTAGGCTGCACTTTAAGGGCTCTAGGGCGAAGCCAACATCGTGAAAAGTTGCAGAAAGTAGTAAACTTTGCAATACATCGACTCGTTTAAATTGCGCATACCACCAGCACATTTTTTTAGGACAAATTTAGTTTTAAGGGCCCGATTATGCGAAAGATGCACGTTTTTGGAATGGGGTAGCATGGTGGACTGTTGGGAGTCTGTTCGTAGGTGGTGCATGGGAGGCAATTGAAGCTTGAGGAAGAATGGGGGTTCTGGGAGTCGGGTAGGGGCAGCGTGCTCCTATTAGAGTCCTGTCCAGCAGAGTTCACGGCTGTTAACTAAGCTTAGAATACCGACCCTTTCATCTGATTTCATAAATTACTGTTTCGTTTGCTAAACATATTTTTTTATTGTTATTTTCTCGGGAGGACATTTGTATCGAACATTATCAAAGTTAAAAACGTGTCTCAGTCAAGGATTAAAATCCCGACTACATTACATTGCTTCTTGCTGTGCCAAAAATAACTGTCTGACGAATTAACGATTTTGCAATTATGAGCTCGGTCCTTCAATGTTAACGATGAACGTTACTTTTATGGAAGTTGTTCCAGCTTGCATTAGCAGTGCATGTTGATGCGGAACACTGGGAAGTATTTCGAGGGTGCTGGTCAATGTCGCTAAATCTGTCATGAATTAAAACTAATCTGAAACGCAGCAGGAAAAAGAATGTGCTATCCTATGAATGATGTGAAAACCTAAGAATTTAGCGACACATTGTGCTTACTGCCACATCAGTTTGTAACAACTTTCAAAAATGTACCCTCTGAGGAGGAAAACGTGCCAAATACATCGCATGAATCATTGGCTGGTCACGTAATCGCCCACTATAAAATTATGCTACCTAGTTACACGCTATGCATCAAGAGTCACTTTTGTCTGTAAGGAGGTTCGATTGTAAAATTGCGGGATACTCGAGTATTTCTAGGAATGACCGACGATCCAGAATTCACGTGTTGTTTCGTGATAGTAGTTATTCTCAGAAGATGTATGCCATTCCCAGCGAATTCTATGTAATTATGATTTTTTGCCAATAAAGTTTTGTTTGTGCAAGTTTTAAATTATATATTATTTATAATATTGTCATTTATTTACCCACAGCGCGGCAAACATTACACACAGCGTAGCAACGATACAGAATACAACAACCGAAAATTTAAAAAAAAATGCAATGAAGAAAACTGACTAAATAATTATATGGAAAACAATATATAAAATGAGCAATTGAAAGAAAAACAAAAGAAGTATACTATACACAAGTAATGAAACTCAACGCAACGAGAAAAGTCAATAGAATAAAACACATTAAAATAACCGCAAACATAGGTGCCAGCAACAATAAATTAGTTCATACATACAAGTATTTAACAATTTTGGAATGGATTTTTGAAGTTGAAAGTTAACGACTCCCTAAGTTTGAAAGAAGCATTAAACGGCACTTGAGTTCGAAAGCAATTCAGTGTTCCCTGTAATATTCACTATTTTGAAAAATAATTTGTTCTCGAGAGTAATACGATTGAATTCTGTGGCTAGAATATATATGAGATGACGAACTATATGCTTGAACTTTTTGTTGTTTAAATACCTCAAGAATAATTTTGTAATTTCGTCCGCGTTTGCACTGCACCTGTAGCCACATAAGTGAAGTAAATTAAACAATTTTTCTAAATTAAAAATCGTTATAACAGTAATAAATTGTGTGAATGACTTATTTTTGTTCCTATTTTAGAAACAATTTAATTAGCCCTTTTGAGAAAAACGTGTTTTAACATTACCCATATTCATTCAAAATTGCGTAAAAACTTGTAATATTTTCAAAAAAGTAGACAATAGTAATTAAAAAACAAATTTTACTTGAAGAAAATCTCTGCATCCTCAATAATGTATTTGTACGAGAACCAAATATTTTGAAACTTTTCCTATTTTCGGAAGTCCAAGGTTAACAGTGAAAATCGAAACTATGCCATCTTTAGAAGTGAGTTTCTTTCTATTCTCACAAGAATTATCATTGAATTTGGCTAACCATTTCATAAAAACTATTTGTAACACATGATCTTCAATAGAATTTGTTATGGTGCTTCTGTCATGAACCAATTCAGTTGTTTTGCTAGTTGCTACCGTGGTCTTAAATTTGGCTCTTGAAACTTTTATTTTATTTCTAAAGCTTTTTATGTACACCACTTGATTTATTTATATTCATTTAGCTTTTTTATATTACTTTCTTCAATGTGGCTGGGCATCAGTTGAAGAAAGTGACTAGTTGGAGTAAAAATGTTGTTAGGATATGAAGTTGCTTCTTATTCTGAAGTTTTGTTCCATTGTTGAAAATTTACTGTTTTGAGTTAATGCTATTGTAGAAGATGTGAAGGGTTTTATTAAATTGAAGAAAGTGTTGAACATTTCGTTGTTTCCAGAAAGTTCATGTATCTCTAACCATGACACATTAGGAGAAAACCATTTATTTGAAATAATACATTTTCATATTTCTTAATAATTTTTAAAACATGTTTCTTTGACACAAGTAGGCCCACGTATAGCTCTTTTCTAGAGATAGTGTGGTTGCAAGTTATGAACATGGAGGAAATGTATGATTATGATCCACTATCATCCCGAATTGTACCTCTACAGTTTGTTCCGGTCATAGTGAATACGGATATAGGTGAACATAAGTCTGTGGTCCCGTTCACTTTGATTACAAATAAGCATAAGAAGATTCGATTACAGTGAATCTGAACCACGGCTGTAGTGAACGTTGGAAATAAGTCCTGGAAATTAATTGTATCTCTTATGTTGTTAGGCGAGTAGAAGAGGCTTCGGAGAGTAGAATGGTGTTCTAACAGTGCAAGAGACATTGACAGGTGTCAAGACTTGATTACAATACGTCGAAACAGAGACAATGCAGAATCAAGTATGGAGAGAGAACGAAGTTTGGAGAAGGATCTAGAGAAATTACTAATGAAAAATGATCGAAGCAAACAGTTGAAAATAATTGATTTTATAAGGACAAATAAAAGTATTGGAATTTTCATTTCGTGCTATTAATGAATTTTGCTGTTAATAAAATCAATTATTGTGGACATTTTTTATTTAATTTTGACATCATCCGAAATAGCGAACCAAACATGTTAGTGCCTTG
>BOPP01000007.1:7893336-7921379 GCA_017312745.1 Gryllus bimaculatus
CGAGATTAAACTTTGCATATTTTACTCGAGCTTAAACTCTCTTGACTAGCTATTCCCAGTGTTGTGGCACATTGTCTGCATTATGCCCTTTCTCTAACCTTTTGCTACCGGAGTTTTTTCCTCTGCACTCCGTCGGTACAGACTTTCTAATAGACGATTGCTTGACCCAGTGAGTTTACACTTCGGAGGTGTGACAGCTACCTCCCAGTGTGAAACGTCCATCTTGATAAGAATAAGATTAACTGAGTAGCATACGTTTTCGTTGCAAATAAAAGTATTTATTTGCATTATCCTTTTTTTGACTTTTTTTTCTTCTTTACGCCACTTCCTCGTCTGCACAACGTTGCATTTCATGTTACATGCCTTTTTTCGACATTAGCAAGGCAAAACCCGACTGCGATCGCCAAGCGAGCTGGGCCGAGCTTGTTTTTTTGACTATGGTGTGTACGGAGGGTGTACACGGTGAAGCGTTACATATAAGTCTTAAGGCGACTAAAAAAAGCGCACTAACAAAGAAAGCTTTGTTAGGCTGAAGAGATATTGCTATGCCCAGGGGACCGATGGTTATATATACCAAAACAATAAACTTTAAGACACTGCAAGATAACAAACAATACATAAAAAGATATAAAATCATATTTATTGGCATGCTATAAACTGATTACCCATTTTTCTCCTACTGTTGAGAAAATGTTTTCTCACAGATTATTACCTTGAATTTGATATATTATGGAATAATTATGGATGTTATGAATATCCATGCATCCTAAATTCCTTTATTAAATGACAAAACCTTATTTGTTTTGTGTGGTATGTCCTTGTCTATATAATATTATAATACTTTATTATTATTATTATTATTATTATTATTTATTATTATGATTTCGCATGACTTCCACGCGAGGTGACTGGCGCATCAATTTCCGTATGTTCTCACGATGCGGCGCACCCTGTTAAAAAGCAGAAATCAGCTGAGCCACGCCCTCTTCGCTCTCAAGAGACTCACATCAACACACTCCCTGCCTGATAGCGTAGGCCGGAGCTCTATGCTGAGTTCGGCACCGGCTTGCCATCCGCCAGCAAGCGATAATAAGATGCCCGCGCGCTTGGAGGTCAGCCAAAGAACTCCCGTTCTCGGCTGGGTTATGAAATGTTGGAAACTTTCCATTCTTATTAAAGGTATCTGCGAACTGCTATTTTTGTCGTACATCTACTTTGGTGCAGTTCCTTTGGAATGGTGTTTGCCAATGTCATTAAAACTCATATCTATGTTTAAAATCAATATTTTTTTAGCAAATATTGACTAAATTTTTATTTTTTAAACATTTGATGTTTCCTGCAATCGATATATTTATTGCAGAACTTGATGTTATAAACACTTCTCATGATTAAATAAATTCCCAAATCTTTTATTTGTTGCGATTGCTGTCAATTGGGACAACTCGGATCACTTTGTCGACCAGCATCAGAAACGTCCTAATGCGCAACTTCCCGTGTTTACTTTTTCATTATTTTGTTACGTGGTGATTTGCATTTGTACCTTTTACTACATGAACTGATTAGAAATTATGATGACAGCAAATTTAGACTGCTTTTTCATCTCATAATTAAGTGTTATGTATCCACTTAGACCGGGATTTTATTCGATATGTTTCTATATTTACATCGATGTTTATTTATCTCATATCGGAAGCTTTTGATTGATGTATCGATGTAGTGCAAACTTGGTCATCACTATGTGGTCCTTATCCGCGTGTCACTTACAGGCTTTTGTGAGTCCTTTTATAAATGCACAAAACTGCATGGGTCTTTATTTGTATACAAGTAGCAAAGAACTTATAACAACTTCTAACGAATTAAGTTGAGATTCAAGGTTTTTTACTGGATTGACGGGCAACGTGTTTTGCCTTCAATCATTTTAGTATCAACGACCCCTAAAACATGATTCGACTTACACCACGTGTTAGAGAAATACAATATAGACAGGATTTATCACTTTTTTCAATTCAGTGCCGAAGTAAGTTTTTTGTCTGCCGAATTCGCCGTTTTACAGCGCCGATTACGACTTTCTCTTTTAGAAGTCTCGTGGGGCCGGGTAAAATTTCTATGCAAATCGTTACCAAGAATGAAAATCACGGGTTGCTTATGTAAATTTTCTGGATGGGCCAACTCGAGTTTGGGGATAACTACTAATTTTCTTATGTATTTGATGTTCATTTAACACGAACATTTCGAATGGCTTGTTTTATTGCAAGTGTAATCATATCTTCCTTGCCTGCAGACGTACCGGCGTCTAGAGATAACCGGGGTCTCCTTTGTCTCTAATTCTTGTTTTCAGTTCTGCCCGTTATGTTTGCAGTCCTGGGTACTCTACCTACATAAGGCTTTTCTAATCAAATCCCCCGTTGCCTCGACCGCACGTCCGCGGGCTCACAATTCCTCTTTTTCTTGTTTTTTCAAGTTCTGCGCGTTAATTTGCCGTACTGGTTCTCTACTAGAAAGATATTATCATAATCAAATCCCCGGGAACTCGTTGCCTCGGCCGACGTCCTTGGCTTCACATTCTCCGCCAATTCTTCTTTTTAAGTCCTGCGCGTAAAGTGTCCAGGTACAGGTCTCTCGCTACATAGGTTTGCTATCCAAGCGCTCGTGCTCCTTGTTTCGGCAGCCGCTGATTGGGCGCGAGCGGGATCGCGCCGGCGCTGCGTTGAGCGCTGCTGGGCTCGGGGCGCGGGCTGGCCGCCCGCACTCTATCGGCGCCCGGGGACACGCCCCTGCACCTGGGCCGGCGACGAGACGAGGCGGCGCCGCGCGCTGCTGCGGGCGGCGCTGAGGTCCGGTGCGCAAATTGGAGAGGACGCCGCTGGCTGAGCGCGGTCAACGCGGCCAATGCCGGGGATGCGCGTGCTGATAATTCGTACTTCGATTTTTCTGTGCGGCCGTGACGTTAGGTCTTTGTCTACACCTTCACGCCTTATGAAACACTTTTTAACAGTGGTTTCACCAACTTTCTCGCCACGAGCCCCTTGGAGGGCCATTACGATAATTAAAATATTACTTTTATATAAGCTGGATGTGTAACGAACCTTTTTAGTGGAAATCGAGTTTGACCTTTTGTACCATGATTTGAAGAGTGTGCTCCTATTGACCTACTTTTCCTGCACCCGGTCTGCCGGATCAACGTGCCATAAACACCAAACAGCCCAGCGCTTGCCGCCGTTGTTTGCTGAAGCAAGAGTTGTGAGAGTTTTTGAATAGCCCCGAGTTAAATGACATTTTCAAGATGGTGCCACCACACGAGAAGCTTAATGAATAAAGAGTAAATTATAAGTGCCTCGTTTTTGTCATGTTGTGATTTTTCCATTTTTAATTCCCACTAGGTTCCAAGTGATATTTTGCATTTTATTCCACTTATTGTAAGCAATGTGCTGAAGCTCACGACTGACAGACCACCGTCTTTTTCCACATGTTTTTGCACGCACCGCGCTCAGCATGTTCTGCAGTTCGATCCTAATGCGCTTCACAGAGCCAAAAGTGAATTCCGTGACATGGCATCGCGCGAGATCTTAGTGCTATTATTGCTTTAACGCTTCACCGGTTGAAAAAATATATTCGCGTTGTCAATGGGAATCTAGCGCAAATCTGTATGAGCGGAGTGGCCATTATTATTTTTCCGCTGACGTCGCGTGAGCTCTCTCTTCCAGACTTGGGCCACTTACAAAGAATGTGAAAGAAAAAATTGTAGGGATTGAGTTTATTAGGATTCGCACATACTTAAATTCAAAGTATTTTTTTTACATCTCCAGACACATTTACCTTCATCTTCGCTATTGTTCACCAATATATCATTTTATATTACAGTTCTGCTCCACCGATATTTGCGCGATGATCCTCGCGATTCCTCGGAAGCGAAGGGCGGAGTTTTTTCCTCAAAATTACGAGCATTGAGACTAGGTGTCCATTCATGACGAAGCGTTAGTTTATTTAACAAAAGCTTAAATGTCAAAGGAAAATTCTTAAGCATTTAATTTGCAAATTAGTTTCTAATCAATTAAACACGCAATTTCTATTTCAGCTACGAAACGGAATGGTCTCTGCGCACCACTCGTCTTTTGCTTCTTTCACTTATCTCGTATTTCTCGGTATTATTCGTTAAAAAAAAAAAGCCCAATCTTCAGATGATAGACACGTTTGCACTTCTAGTCAGTGCAGGAAGAAAACGAGAAAGTTGCCCTGTACTTATTTGCTGCTCTTTGATGAAGTGTAACGGCACTGCGTCTAATTTGGCAGGTCCACCCATAGCGATTTGGGTTTCTGAGGAATCATTATTGGTAAGCAAAGTTAACCTTTCATCGTGAGCCTTGTGGGTAAGCGGATAGCATTTCTTTTATCGCTGCTTTTCTCCTCCGCATCGCGTCTTGAAGTCCTTGTTGCACTTGAGCGCTTAGTCATGGTATCTCCATTAAGTACTTTTTTTTGTCAGTCTCATCACGACGCGTCAGTCAATGCCTTTCTCCCTTCGCCTGCGGTCGGCACCCGCTTCCGACGTGCGCGCGACTACGAATCCGCGGCCTCCGACTCAACGGAGCCGTAGTTGAGCAGTGCGGCAGCGACGCCGTCCGGCGTGTTTGCAATGTGTTTGAGGGATTCCCATGTTTCGTTTCAGTTTCCCGAAAATCCGCTGACTGGTTTTTATTTCTCGCCTAAATCCGCTAACGTGAATAAATTATTTTTCCATATTAAATGTCGCTATTAATTTTCTATAAAAAGCAAAATCTATGATTGCGAATAGTGCTTCATTGGACCCGCAATTCAATTTTTAGATATATAAATGCACTACTGGGTGAACATTGCAAAAAATAATAAACATTGATCAGGTTTTACTATAACTTATTATACAATTGATATTATTTATTTCTTGCTAGTAACATGGGCATTTAGAATTTTAAATACAATTCGTGCAAAACACTTATTATAAAGGTTAACGAAACTGATGCTTTACTATTAACTGCTTTACTACCTTTATTAATTTCCCGCCGTTTATTCGTGTCGCGAACTAATTTTTTTTGCCCGCCGTACGAGTTCAAAAATCGTGAAAAACGCGGGATTCCCGATATGCAACCTGCCGTCGTTTGCTGCGTAACCGTGGGAAATCGTCAGCTCACTTGTACCACTACGCCTCCGACACTACGCGGCATCCCGAACAAGACGTAATCCGCATTGATGTTTTGTCGGGATGCTCGCAAATAAAAGTGAAAGCGCATCTATCGTCTCAGTATTTCACCTGTTTTTAGGGTTGAGGGGCGTTCACGGGAAATGTTCATATGAAGGAGGGCATTTACAGATATTTTACCGTATAATATGTTGATATGAAATTTATATTGAATTGCCGCTGTTATATCATTAATCCATAGCATAATATAGTAATATGATGTATCTTTACTTGACTTCATGGACGTAGTTCTGAAATATTAGTTCTTATTTTATTATTATTTATTATCTATTCTATTACAATACAGTAAAAGTGTGTCAGAAGGAAGCATTTAATATTCGTCGTTCCATTCTAAATGATTTCCAGCACACATCTGTCGAGCCAATACCTGTCAGACCAGTGAGACAGTACGCACATTCTGCTGGCCCAGTAACTGGGCGGCTTCGAAGCGCGAATGTACAAGGATCTGCGATTCATTGTCCTCCGACAGTTCATCGGAGTACAGAGAAGTTACTGCAGAGGACCGCTTCGAACAGGTAGGGAACAAGATGAAACATCGCGCTGGGCCGATTACTTTAAGGTAGTTGGCGCGGCATTTTTAGGTTTTTTTTTTAAAGTATGGGGGATGCTGAAAGACCTTTTTTTAGGTGCCTAACTATTTCTTTCCGGCATCTGGATTCACCCTTCTACATGGTAATTGGCTGAGATAATAAGGGAACTTGAAAAACACATGTTTACAATCTTTCATTACTATTTCTCAATGTTTAAACCATCAATTTGCGATAATACTATTTGGAAACAATTTCATGTTTGTCCTCTACTTAATTTTTCGTGCTGGTATTTTTCCTTGCAATCTTACTATACTTCTCCAATTTTCATAGGAAATGATGTCTATTTCGTTCAGATCACTTTTCTTCGCGGGAATCATTCGCTTTACATAGAGCGAGGAAGGCTTTTCCGAAGTCATGAAGTGTGGCATGAGCTTCTATCGCAGTCCTTGTTTCCTGCATTCCTTGTATGTTCTCCTTTCTTCAGTTAACACACTTAATTATATCTCTTTGTTTGTTGTGCGAACAAGTGACAAGGTAAGAAGAAGGACAACAAAGAATTACTCAAATTAATCTCATGTATGTTGTCAAAAGTTAAAATAGGCACCAAAATAACTTATGTTGAAAAAATTGACAGATTTTAGTTCATTTCATCCTCTTATATAATTAACTGTTTTAGTACAAGTACCAGGAGAAATATTTGTTACCTAAGTTCCATGGCTCTACTTATATTTATTAAAGCCATTTACAAATGAGCTACTGTAAACGAAGCATGACAATGAGTGCGTGACGCCTAACTTGCGTTGTATTGCAGCAGTGCCAGCAATTTCTTGGTGTGGTTCAGGAAACTGAACGGATGTCCAACGCGAAACTGAGATCTCCCGAAATTCTCCTGTATTCCGTAGCGTTGCTCGAAGATTGAACACTTTTCAAGGGTGATACCGAACATCTCTGTTTAGGCCCCGCAACCAGATAAACTGAAGGATGCGTTGCGAAATGTGGTGATCGAACAGCAACACTTACCACGCCACAACACCTTTAAAGTTTTCTCGTTGCCTCTGCCGGGTCGCGCGAAAAATAAGATGAGTTCCTCGTTCGAGGCCGGATTCAGCGGGCGATGCGACTTCTTTCTCGACACGTTACTACTCCTTCTTTGTTATTGTTTAGCATTCACTGTTGCAGATAACATAGACAGTGCGATATATGAAAGGATTATATATTCATAAGATGTGATAATTCACCTATTTTTTTCAGTTTACTGGATTTTCTCTTTAACACTCTTTACCATTATAACTTCCTGTTTTTTACGTTAGATGATTGTTGCAATGTGCGTAATGATTTCTCTTTAGTCAATGCGAAATCTTTAATGTGGTTTACGATTTGTGTACAACAAGATTCACGGGTTACTCTCACAAGTGCTTTATAAACGAAATGGATTAGTTTCTAGCTAACTGCTAGCCCAACTGTCGGCCTGGGCACTGAAGCATTGAGACTCGAAATAACCTATTTTTAGATTTCTGTGTGTGGGTTCTTGCCTCATTTCTTTCAGCATCTCTCTCGTTGTGTGTGTTGCTGCTTCGCGGTTTTCGAACCATCTTGTGAAGTAAGTGTTCGTGCTCACGGACCGAGAGTAGGAGGAACGCTCTGAGCACGCCGCCTCGCACTCTGACGAATAAAGTCTTAACGTCACTTTAACTGCTGCAGAGAGAAAACTCGCGATCAGTCTACTAGCAAATCGCCCCGCGACATGCGAGCACACCCGCATGCCCACAGGTAGAAGCGCTGGTATTCAGAAGACGCTTGCTTTGTAATTCTCCTCTTTGCAGGCAAGCGTTCTCCGTGCGGAGGCGTCTCTATTCGCGTACGCTGTGCCAGCTCGAAATCGAATTGTTCGTCTCTGAGACGATCTGATTTCTGTTGCAAAACGCACACAATCATTCGCTCGACGTCTTCCGTAGGATGAAGGTAGACTATAGGTCTAAAACTGCTCGATTATTTTCTTCTGTGGCGCTTGCGCCATCGCCAAACGTTTCCCTACGGTGCACAAGGTGGTGGCTCCGTATATGCGCGCCGCCATTGTATGTCCACGCATCTGTAACATGTACGAGAGTTCTCAGAGCGTTTTAAAGCACAGTCACACTGCTTGTGAACTGCAGAGGTGTTGCACTTTCGTTATAAATGAAGTTGTACCAAACTCTCGGGTGCAGCAGGTATGCGCTCATTTCCCTTATGCCACTTCTGTTACAATTTTTCGAGTGACTTCTTCAGTCAATATATGATTGTATTTAAATATTGATTATTGTACAAGTACTGAGGTCAAGTGGACATCTCGAGTTCGTAGACCCTCGCCGCAATGTTGTGGAAACAAATTGTATTTATGTGTATGGTTTAGTGTGGTGACACAGTCCACGTGCTTATATCATAAGTATTGTGAGTGAATAGCGTTTTCCGTTTTCATTTTAGAGACGTATTGAGTTCGCGCGTGCTAGCTCAAAGAGGTTATGTTATACGTTCGCTGTGCAAATGTTCCGCTGTTGAAACTCGCAGCGGGATGCGGCGATGGACTGCTGCTTTGCCACGCACTGTGTCATAGGTTATTCAAGTTGCCTTCGCAACTTCTGAAGTCGACGCCTCTCGTAAGGTCGTGTTATGTTCATGTATCCCTTTGATAATCATAAGGTGTATCGTGCCTCGACTCTACAAAAAGAGAACGGTTCTACCACAAGCTATGATGTGTACACGGAAAAAAAGTGACTTCGGAAACGCTGTGACCTGTTCCAATTTGTCTTCATTTTCGAATGGGTAAAGGTACACAGTGAACAAGCGTGCAATTATTTGCTTCAGCTATAATATCATTCTATCAAACAATACATTCTATCCAATGCACCGCTTTCATCAGCCTCTGATTATTAAATTGTCAATAAATTGCTCTTTGATAATCTCAACCGAGCGGTTTGGGCATAAATTCCATCGTCAGTGTATAATTGAGCCCCTCGCGCTTCTCAAGTATTTTGATCTCATTTTAAGAAAGACACATTGGTACATTTTCCTTCTTTGGAACAAGATATTCATCTAACTGTGCTATTTTTAATTTTCTATTTACGGCTTTATGGTGAAATTAGCATTCAACTCGAAATGAACATTTTTTATATTCCGCCGATGCATGTATTACAACCAAACGTTGCCAATTTTCGAAGATTCAGGGACATACCAAATTCTTCTTAGTTCCGTATCCATCCCAATTACAAAGCAGTTTCTTAGTCCACCAAGCAAATCCAATCGACGAACGTTTTTGATGCTATAACTTCGATTTCGCTTGCCGCTTCGACCTTTACTTTCCTGACACCTGCCTTCTCGACTCGAAGCTTCTCTGTTATTCCGCTGCGCGGGGCTCCTGCCCAGAGCGAGGCGACTGTGGCGGACAATAGAACACCGCCTACTCTTTGCACTTGCTAGCCGTGACACTAGTGTCGCTGCACTTTAAGCGCTCTGGCGGCCACATCGTGAGTTGCAGATAGTAACTTTTGCAATACTCGATTCGTTTAAATTGGCGCTACCCCAGCCATTTTTTAGGGAAATTGTTTAGGCCCTTGCGAAGATGCCGTTTTTGAGGGTGCATGTGGGCTGTTGGGGGTTGTTCTGTTGGTGCATGGCAATTGAAAGTTCGAGAGAATGGGGTTCTGGGCAGTGGTAGGCAGCGTTGCTCTTTATGTCCTGTCCAGCAGAGTTCCGCTGTTTAACTAAGTTAGAATACCGACCTTTCATCTGCTTTCATAATGTACGTTATCCGTTGCTAACCATATTTTTTTATTGTTATTTTTCTCGTGGGACATTTGTACGCATGATCAGTAAAACGTCTGTGTCTCGTCAAGATTAAAATCCGACTATTTACATTGCTTCTTGCTGTGCAAAAATTAACTGTCTACGATTAACCGACTTTTGCATTTGAGCTCGGTCCTTCATGTTACGATGACGTTACTTTTATGGGAATTTGTTCCAGCTGCTTCAGGCTGTTGATTCGGAACACTGAGTATTTCGAGAGTGCTGGTCAATGTCGCTATTGTCATTTATTAAATTATCTGAAACGCGCAGGAAAAGTGTGCTATACTATGATGATGTGAAACCTGATTTCGGCCATTGTGCTTACTGCCACATCAGTTTATGTACACTTTCAAAACTGTACCCTCTGGAGAAAAAACGTGCAAATACATCGCTGATCATTTCTGTCACGTAAATCGCCCACTCAATTATCTACCTCTTACACGCTTGCTCAATGAGTCACTTTTGTCTGTAAGAGGTTTGATTGTAAATGCGGTACTCGAGTATTTCTAGGCATGACCGACGATCCATTCACGTGTTGTTTCGTGATACTAGTTTCGGGATGTATGCCATCCAGCATTTCTATGTATGATGATTTTTGCCATAAAGTTTGTCTTTGCAAGTTTTAAATATATATCTATTATAATATTGTCATTTATTTCCACAGCGCGGCAACATTACCGCGTAGCACGTACAGAATTACACAAACCGAAATTTAAAAAAAATGCAATGAAGAAAAAACTGCTAATAGTTTAGAACATTTATAATGGCAATTGAGAACAAGAAGTTACTTACACAATTAATGAAACCCACGCACGCAAGTCACTAGATAACCACATTAAATAACCGCAACTAGTGCCAACAATAATTTATTCATACATACGTATTTAACAATTTTGAATGGATTTTGAAGTTGAAAGCTAACGATCCCTTTTTGAAAACATTAACGGCACTTGGTTCGAAGTAATTCGATGTTCCCTTAATATGCACTATTTTTGAAAAACTAATTTGTTTCCGAGAAGTATACGATTGATTCTGTGTCCTGATTATATAGATGACGAACTTATGCTTATTTTTGTGTTTACCTCAGATATTTGTTTTCGGCGCGTTTGCATCACCTTTGCCATAGTGATAATTAAACATTTTTCTAAATTAAAAATCGTTTTATACGTATATTGTTGATGACTTATTTTTGTTCCTATTTTAGAAACATTTTTACCCTTGAGTAAATCGTGGTTTTACATTAACCCATTTTCATTAATTGCGTAAAACTTGTATATTCTTCAAAAGTAACAATAGTAATTAAAAACAATTTTTACTTGAAGAAAATCTCTGGATCCTCATAATGTTTTGTACGAGAGACAATTATTTGAACACTTTCCTATTTTCGGAAGTCCAATTTACAGTTGAAAATCGAACTATTATCTTTAGAGTAGTTTCTTTCTTTCTCACAGAATTATCATGAATTTGGCTACCATTTTCATAAAACTAATTGTAACCATATCTTCAATAGAATTTGTTATGTCGTTTCTACATTCAGTTGTTTTTGCTAGTGCATACGTGGTCTTAATTGGCTCTTGAACTTTTATTTTTAATTTTAAAGCTTTTTGTCAACTTGATTTATTTATTTCATTTAGCTTTATTTACTTTCTTCAAGTGCTGGGCTCAGGAGAAGTGACTAGTTGATTAAAATGTTGTATAGTATGAAGTTGTCTCTTATTCTGACGTTTTTTCCATTGTTGACATTTACGTTTTGTAGTTATGCTATTGTGAAGAGGTAAGGTTTTATTTAATTGAGAAAGTGTTGAACATTTCGTTGTTTCAAAATTCAGTATCTCTAACTGCACATTAGGGAAACCACTTATTTGAAATAATACATTTTCATTTACTTAATATTTTTTAAAAATGTTTTTGACACATAGCCCACGTATAGCTTTTCTAGATATTAGTGTGGTCTGCAAGTTTAACATGGACGTAAATTGTATGATTATGACACTATATCCGATAGTGTACCTCTAAGTTTGTTCCGTCTCAAGTCATCGGATTAGGTGAACATAGTCGGTCGGTCCCGTTCACTTTGATCAATAGTATAGAAGTTCGCTTACTGTCTTGAACCGGCTTAGTGAACGTTGAATCAAAGTCTGGAAATTCATTGTTCTACTTATGGTTGTTAGGCGAGTAGAAGCTTCGGAGTTGATGTGTTCCTAACAGTTGCAGAACTTTACAGGTGTCAAGACTGATTACCATACGTCGAGAGACATGCGATCCAAGTATGGAGATGGACGAGTTTGGAAGCGCATCTAGAAATACTAATGAATGATCGAAGCAACAGTTGAAATAATGATTTTATCAGGACAAATAAAAAGTATTGAATCTTTCATTTCGGAGGCTATTAATAGGATTTTATGCTGTATAACATCATTATTGTGAATTTTTATTTAATTTCTCCTCCGAATAGCGGAACACTTTGCGCATTGATGTTCACTATAACGGGTCCACTGTATCGTTCTTCCTCAATCCTTACGACACGTCCCTGAGCTCTCGCAACGGGCCTAGCCTCCATTTGTATTCTCTTCAGCTACGTCACGGTTCCTCAACCCCTGGTGCTGTTGCGAGTGGACTTGAGGTCAAGTTAACTGCAGAAAGAATATGAATTTTTTGAGGGTTCAGACACCGACCCAGTTGAACATGGCAGTTTATGGAAATGAGACCAAACATCGTTAGTGCCTTGTGTTCACTATACGGGGTCACTGTATCGTTTCCTTCCTCTCTTTACGACGTCCCTAGCTCTCGCAACGGAGGCAGCTCCTATTTGTTGTTCTTCTTCACTACGTCACGAGCTTCCTCACAACTGGGATGACTCCGTCTGCGAGTGGACTTGCGATCAATATAAACTGAGAAAAGAATGTTTTTTGAAGGAGATCGACACCCGCCCACGCCGCCAATGCAGTTTGAAGAACTGAAACACACATGTTTAGTGCTTGCTGTTCACTTATACCGGAGTCCATGTACGATTCTTCCTCACTTCATTACGAACGTCCCTGAGCTCATCGCACCGGAGCTAGCTCCATTTGTTGATTCCTCTTCAGCTACGTCACGAAGCTTCCTTACCACGGGGATGCTCGTTCGCGAAGTGGGGACTTGCAATAAGACTTAAACTGCAGAAAGAAATGAATTTTTGAGGGTCGCACCAGCCCATTTAGACAAATGCCGTGTAGAGAAATGAGACCATGTTGTGCTTGAAGTTCACTTACCGGCGTCCACTGTATCGTTTCCTTCCTATCTTTACGAACGTCCCTGACTCTCGCACCGAAGCTGCTCCTTTTGTGATTCTCTTCGCTACGTAAAGCTTCCTAACCTGGGATGCTCCGTCTGCGAAGTGAGACTTGCAGCAAATATAACTGCAGAAAAGAAATGAATTATTGAAGAGTCAGACACCGACCATTAGACCATGCAGTGTATGAGGAAATGGAACCAACATGTTATGCCTTGATGTTCACTATAACGGGTCACCTGTATCGTTTCCTTCCTTCTTCCTTTCGAAGTCCCTGGCATCTCGCACCCGGACCTCGCTCCTTTTGTGATCTCTTCAGCTACGTCACGAGCTTCTCAACCACTGGGGATGCTCTGTTGCGAGTGAGCTGCAGATTCAATAATAACTTGCAGAAAGAAATGATTTTGAAGGAGTAGACCGACCATTAGAAGCGATGTCAGTGTATAAGAATGAGAACCAATGTTTGTGCTTGAAGTCCGATTTACCGCGTCCGTAATCGTTTCCTTCCTCTCCTTTCGAGACGTCCCTGGCTCTCGCCACCCGGAGCTAGCTCCATTTTGTGATTCTCTTAGCTCGACACGAGCTTCCTAACCACTGGGATGCTCTCTGCGAGTGAGACTTTGAGATTCAAGATATAAAACTGCAGGAAAGAAATGATTTTTTGAAGGAGTCAGCCGACCCAATTAGCGCCAATGCGTGTATGAAGAAATGAGACCAACATGTTAGTGTCTTGTGTTCACTATACCGCGTTCCACTGTACTCGTTTCCTTCCTCATCCTACGAAGTCCCTGACCTCGCAACCGAGCCTAGCTCCATTTGTCTTCTCTTCAGCTACCAAGCAGCTTCCTCAACCCTGGGATGCTCGTCTGCGAGTGAGACTTGCCATCAAGTATAACTGCAGAAGAACATGAATTGTTGAAGGGTCAGACCGACCCCTTAGGCCAATGCGTGTATGAGACATGTACCAAATGTTGTGCTGAGTTCACTCATTAACGGCGTCCACTGTATGTTCTTTCATCTTCGACCCCTGCTCTCGCACCGGAGCCTGCTCCATTTTGTGATTTCTTCAGCTACGTCCGGCTTCTCAACACTGGGATGCTCGTCTGCGAGTGAAATTTGCGTATTCGATATAAGGCTGCAGCAAAAAATGAATTTTTGAAGAGTCAGACACCAGAGCCAATTAGAAGCCAATGCAGTGTATGAAGCATGAACCAACGTGTTAGTGCTTGATGTTCACTATAACGCGGTCCACTGTAATCTTTTCCCTTCCTCATCCTTACGAACGTCCCTGAGCTCTCGCAACCCGAGCCAGCTCCATTTGTTTCTCTTCAGCTTACGTCACGAGCTCCTTCACCACTGGGGATGTTCGTCTGCGAAAGTGAGACTTGCGTCAAATATAGCTGCAAAGATGATTTTGAAGGGTTCAGACACCAGATTCCCATTAGAGCCAATGGCGTGTTGAAGAAATGAGAACCACATGTTGTGCTTGAATCTTCACTTACCCGGAGTCCCTTTATCGTTCGTTCCTATCCTTTACGCACTCCCTAGCTCTCGCAACCCGGGCTAGCTCCCATTTTTGATTCTCTTCGCTACGACACGAAGTTCCTCAAACCATGGATGTCTTGCGAAGTGAGCCTTGCAGATCAAGATATACTGCAGAATGAAATGATTTTGAAGGATCGACACAACCCAATAGAAGCATGGCAGTGTTGAAGAAATGAGAACCACACATGTTGTGCCTTGAATTCACTTAACCGCGAGTCCCACGTAATCGTTTCCCTTCCTCTCCTTTACGACGTCCCTGAAGCTCTTCGCAACCGAGCCTACTTCCATTTTTGTATTCTCTCAGCTACGACACGAGCTCCTCACCACTGGGGCTGCTCAGTCTGCGAATTGAGACTTGCAGATCAGATACTGCAGAAAAGAAAGAATTGTTAAAGGGTAGACACCAGATCCAATAGAGCAATGCAGTGATGAAGGAAATGAGAACCAATTGTGGCCTCTGATGTTCCTATTACCGGGCCACTGTATCGTTCGTTCCTTCCTTTCGAGTCCCTGAGCTCTCGCACCCGGCCTAGCTCCATTTTGTGTTCTTTCAGCTACCAGAAGCTCCTACACTGGAGTCTCGTTGCGAAAAGTAGCTTGATCAGATATCTGCAAAAAAGATGTTTTTGAAAGGGTCAGAACCTACATTAAGAAACCTAATTGGCAGTGTGAAAGACTGAGAACCAAACTGTTAGTGCTTGAAGTTCACTTCACGGAGCCCACTGTAATGTTTCCTTCCTCATCCTTACGAGTCCCTGCTCTTCGAACCCGGAGCTAGCTTCCATTTTTGTGATTCTCTTCGCTCGGACACGAAGCTTCCCTCAACCTGGGTGACTCGTCTGCGAGTGAGACTTGCAGATCAGAGCTTAGACTGCAGAAAAAAATGAATTTTGAAGAGTCGCACCACGATCCAATTAGAGCAATGGCAGTTCGAGAATGGACCAAACATGTTGTGCTTGATGTTCAACTTACGGGAGTCACGTATCGTTTCTTCTCATCCTTACTAACGTCCTGACTCTCGACCGGCCTAGCTCCATTTTGTGATTCTCTAGTACGGACCACGAAGCTTCCTCAACCCATGGATTGCTGTCTGCGAGTGAGATTGCAATCAGATATAAACTGCGAAGAATGTTTTGAAGGGTCAGAACCCAGACCCCATTAGAGCCTGAGTGTATGAGCAAGAACAAATGTTGTCCTTGAGTTCACTATACGGCAGTCACTGTAATCCGTTCCTTCCTCTCTTTACAACGTCCCTGAGCTCTCGCAACCCGGCTGCTCCATTTTGTATTTCTTCAGCTACACACGAAGTCCTCACACTGGCTCTCCGTCTGCGAAGTGAGCACTTGCAGTATCAAGATCTAATGCAGAAAAGAATAATTTTTGAAGTCAGACACCGACCCAATTAGACCCTGGCGTGTATGAGAACTTGAGACCAAACTGTTAGTCTTGAGTTCACTAGAACTGAGTCCACTGTAATCTTTCCTTCCTATCCTTTCCGAACGTCCCTGACTCGCACCCGGCTGCTCGTTTTTATTCTCTTCAGCTACGGTCCGAAGTTCCTCAAATGGGGATGTTGGTCTGCGAGTGGACTTGAGATCAATATATGGCACCTGGCAGAAGAAATGAATTTTGAAGAGTCAGACCAGGATCCAATTAGAAGCAATGCGTGTTGAAAATTAGACCAAACTGTTGTGCCTGGTTCACACTATAACGAGTCCACTGTAATCGTTTCCTTCTCATCTTTACTACGTCCCTGAGCTCTCGCACCCGGAGCCTAGCTCCATTTTGTGATTCTCTTTCGCTCGACCGAAGCTTCTCAACCCAATGGGCATGCTCGTCCTGCGAGTGAACTTGCAGCTCAAGATATAAACTTGCAGATAAAAATGAATTTTTGAGGAGTCAGACACCAGACCTTAGCATGCAGTGTATGAGAAATGGAAACAAACATGTTAGTGCCTGAAGTCCTATACCCGGAGTCCATGTGATCGTTTCCTTCCTGTCTTTACGAACGTCCCTGGCTTCTCGCAACCCGGACCTGCTCCCTTTTGTGATTTCTTCAGCTCTCACGAGTTTCTCAACACTGAGGTGCTGTCTGGTGAGACTGCAGCTCAGTTTTGACTGCAGAAAGAAATGAATTTGTTTTGAAGGAGTCAGACACCAGATCCAATTAGAAGCCAATGGCAGTGTATGAAGAAATGAGAACATTACCGCTGTAAACAATCTCGTTATACGTAAAATTGCTTAATAGAAAGACATTCTGCCTTACAATCAGCATACATGCAAGATAGAAATATTATTTTGTGTTATAATGAAATTATCAAAGAAATATTGAATTCAACATACAATTCAGAATCATATTGATGAATACGTTTTAAAAATTTTGCTTCAAAAAAATGTCTTTATTCTTTTCTTCAACGTCAAGAATATCGTTCTTTTTTTTCCTAGGTCCGGATGGTATTAGTGTATGGTTTGTTAGTAACGAGCCACAATCTGCTGATGGAACTGCAAGGGATTTCTCTCAGACCTGTGAAGAAACTGTCATTAAAGACTACTCCTCCCAAGCCTCTGGCTTTAAAGCCAGATGAAGCCAGCCATGAGATAGAAACGTCGTGGATCTCAGAAACGAGGTGTGTTTCTCCAGTATGACAACACACGTCCTCACGCTACAGAACATAACCGTGAAACTATCGGCAAAATGGATTGGGAGGTATTGCTTTATACTTAAAATACAACCCCGATTTAGCACCATCTGATTTCCATTTGTTTGTTCCACTGAAGGAGGCAAGAAGTTTCACAACGAGGATGTCAAACATTTTGTGGGACCTTGGTCCAAACACCAAGTTCTATGCAACGACACCAAAAAGCTGGTATCCCACTAGAACAAATGCGTAAATGTTGGTGGGAATTATTTTGAAAAGTAAGAAGAGTTCTGTTTTATAAAAATAAACGTGTATTTCTCCAGACCAATTTGTCTCTTTAATTATTGAATGCCCCTTTTACATAATAATAATGTAATTTTGTAAAGTTGTTGAGTCCTGTAATGTTAAATTAGTGTATTCTGCCACCAAGTTTTCAAACTTAATTGCAGAATTATTAATAAATATAGTATATAATAATAATATTAATAATAATAAAATGCGTACATAATATTCTATATGATTTTATTGTAGGATTATTAATTTTGATGTAATCATTTTATTACAAGAAATTAACTTAAAACAATACATATACTTATTTTTTAGTTTGCTGATTATTAAGCAATTCAGTGATAAAACATGATCATAACATATATCTTGGTGTTGTTGTTGAACCATTGTATACAAATACATAAATCACATGTCGATGTGTATTAATCTGTTGAAATTCTATACAAAACACTGTTATTAAGTGCATAACATCCATCTTAATAACCTTATTTTGTGCTTGAATTTTATTGTAAAGATATAGTCATAAGTGAGTTAATTGTTACCCCTGTGATAACAATAAAAGTGTTAAATTGTACTTTACTATTTCTGTTGAGATAACATTCACTTTCAACAAACTCTTCTGATGGATACATTCTACCTCGACCAGTACGGTTCAAAATGAAGTAGTTTCCCGTATAATGATAGAACACTACATTTTGGTCTGGATGCATGACATGACAACCATCTTCACCATACGTTTTTGTCCAGTAATGACGACGAACTGCAAGTCCTTCCACATAGCCATTACAAAAGAGTGCTCCTGAATCATCGCCCTTACACAAGCGGCCGACACCTGATTGTTTATTTACTATGCTACACAGCTGCGGCTTTACCCACCTGTCCTTGTCACTTGTACAGTCGCTTAATTCGGTGTAGACGTGCACAGTTGTTTCATGGAAATGAAAAGACTGTTGATAATCATCAGCGGATGATGCACCTGCACCAATAAACACACAATCATATGTTTCCCAGTGTAGGTATTGTTTTTCTCTTATGAATGCGTAGCCTATATATATGTCCTTCACAAAAGGTCTGATAATATATACTAAGGCTAGGTCATGTTCATAATTTGTCATATACCCTCGAAATTGAGTGTGACAATAAATGTTTGCGATTATACGAGTTTGAACATTGTATGTTGTTGGTGGATAAGAGAAATCACCAGCCACTACAACATAATCAGTTTTTTTGTACAATGTAATCCTGCTGCAGCTAGTTAAAATCCAATTTGTATGGAGAATGACTGCATTGGTAAGCGATTTGTTTTCTATCATATTTTTGTGGTATATGGCAGCCATAAATGGATACTTGGATCCGGGGACTCGAACTCCCCCAATCATTGATGAAACGTACGGGTAAATAAAAACTAGAATTACTGCTTCCGGAAGCAAGTTCATTCTGAAAGTGACAATTTGTCATCAACTGGTTCAGACGATATACAAACAATCTTGTATGTGTAGTTACAAGTAAAAGTTGAACAACGCATTTATTTGTACATCTAAAATGAAAACAAGAGAAGTAAATAAGAAGGCCGGATTCCTTTGTTGCTCATATTACTTTTGTTTGTGATTTGGGGCGTCAGTGTTTTCACCGAGCTTGGAACAAACCAGGTAGCATGTAACAAATAAAAACACTAACCATCTACACCTCGTTTTTGAATTGCACGATGACACGCGTTACTTGAGCTCACTACACAAACTCGGTTGATCGCGCACAAATCATTTTTTCATCTCGACGCCCCTGGAACAAATCATTACACGGGACTTGAAATTATTAGATGCTAGAGCCTGGGTTTGTATGCAGTAAAAATGCCTAAAAAATATAACATAAAATTTGCACGATAAATATTTAAAATAAGCTATAAACGAGCAGCATACAATTCACGTAAATAAATCTTTATTACTAAAATACAAGGCAAAATATTTTTAGAAAAAATTGAACTGTGTTGCGACAGAATCGCCTCCTTGAAACGTGAACAACAGAATCATTGGTAGAAAAATATAACTTTGATTTTTTTTATTTCACTAATTAACCATGATTGGAACGCTGTAATTTCTTCATGCTCTAATATTTGGGAATGGGAAGAATATTTCGTCCAAGTAAGTCATCATTAATAACTGTCTAAGTCAGAATCTGACGGTTCATTCAAAATATTTCCGTTTTGACCGGACAACATTTTCTTATAGAGGATTGTCAAAAATTAACCATACAACTTAAGTATAGTATTTTCGATATACATTTTTAGTGAAACAGAATAAAGGAAATGAAGCATAATTTATCAAACAAAATATTGAAGGAAATGAAAAATCAAAAGTGAAAAAATGAAGAAGTATTTATTCTACATTTCCTTCTGTAGTGAAAAGGTTTTGCACATACGCTTTAGGACCGCATTCGTAATTGATCGTAAAGAAATGCTTAAGGTGGTTACAGCGAGATATTCCGTAGTAGTGAGTGAGTCTGTATTACGTTCAAAAATATTTATTTGCTAGATAATTGGGTATTGTGAGACATACATGAACAAAATAGGGACTGTAATGCTGAGTTTTATTTAATTATTCGAATTAATTTTGTTCCATAAAAATACTTTAATGCCACATAAAGACCTACCTTTGAAGATAAAATTGAGGCATAAAGTAGCACTACTACAACATTAGTAAGAGCGAAATCATAAAAAGTAATTTCCACGTTTGTGTGGGGTGTGTAGCTACAGCTTTCTGGTACCAACACCACGATTTTCTCCTTAACGACACAACTCATGTTGAGGACTGCATGTTTTGACAGTTTATGGAAGAATATTGCCCATACTGCTTTTCTCATTCACGAAACATCACTGTCACTTTTGTGCCTCATAATGGATAATTTATATTATGTTTGAAGTTTCATGACATCACTGTCAGTTAACCTGCCTCTTAAATTCAATATTTTGCCATGACTTTTTCCTTTTTTTCTTTTTGTAATCTATTGAACCTACCACCCTTTCCCTTTTGTATTAGTCGAATACACTCCAGTTCCTTCAGTTCATATTCTGATCCATATACATTTGCTTTCTGCACTTTCAGAATCCGTTTAGTGTGCCAATCTCCCAAATAATTAGTACAGCGAACACCGTATTTAATGACACTAACGCTCTATAAATTGTCAACCCACCTCCACATTCCACACCACCACTGTCGCCATTTTTGGAACACCACCGCCAAATTTACATTGCCTATTACTCGCGCATCTTTTCTTGAACGATGGATTGAAGAAATGCGGGTATAGTGGGGGTATTAGTTACGAAATTGGCCACTAGATTTTATAAAGCAATGTCAATCTCTGGAGATTCAGTCACGTTCTCAATAATTTGCATTGTAACTTTCTCAGGTGTTCGAGGTCTCTCCTGTTATAGACCTTTACCAGCTTTGATTATTTCTTTAGATTTTTAAAGAAAATATCGGTTAGAAGTTATCGTCTTGAAAAGAAAATTGTTTCTATTTCGCACCAGTTAAGATGTGTTTGGAATGTTGTCATTAGCGCTCGCTGCGAGCTTTTGCCTTCATCTGCTTATTGTGCTAAAGACGGGGAAGCAAGGTTGTCGTTCAAGAAAAGATGCGCGAGTAATACAATTTTGGTCACACATTCTACATCCATCATCCTACCATTTTCTAAAGATGTTAATAACGTGTAATAATTAACGTAAATAATTAACGTGATTCATTGAATCACACACATTTATTAAGCAGTTTTAGTAAGCTTACGTTTGTGCACAAGATACTCATAACGTTTTACAATACGAACCATTCATGGATACCACCACCCTAGAACAAAAATATAGTCAAAGAATTTATAAAAAAACCCTGAGAAAACAAGTTATTAAATAAACAAGAGAATGAACAAACAGAGAATACATCAACAGTAATCACTGCATTCAGGGCATCGTGACCTCGCCTCTGCCATGATCCATCAAAAGCTGCAGAAATGTCCTTAGAACTTTAATTTTGAGTTACTGATTCTTCTACAGTACACTGCATGTTCCTTCCTCAAACTTACATCAATGGCAGTATCATTTCCCATTGATTAGTTGCGAAATTGAGTAGTTGAAAGAGGCAGATTCATCACTGCACAAAGGATCTGAGTAGTCTTTTGCCCTTGCCTATACATCTCATTTGATAAGCAAACCATAGATTAATTTTATATTTCCTGTTCACAGGTTTTGAAGTTATGGAGGAATCACTTTTTGAACATTTATGGCATGCAATGATCAATTTTTTGTCCAAACCTTTTTAACGCTCTTTAGCAAAATATATTTTTTGATACCAGACATCTTTAATTTACCTAAAAGAGATGTTTCTTCGACATGTATTTTGTAAATCGGGAGCGATGTATTGAAAGGGGACGTGGCCCGAGACACGTCATTTTTAAATGTCACTGTAGGGCATTTAAACTACCAAAGGTTAACAAAATACCGTAGATATTGCCTTGTTCAGAATTTCGTTTTGAATCGTTTGGCACTAATCAATTTTTTGAACGTAAATCTGTGACCTTAAATATATAAATTAACTTAGCTGTTCCTGTGAAGCATAGTAAGAATCAAATGGATCAAAAGGCTTATACGAATGATGAAATGTAAAATATTTATAATGTTCACGAATCTTATGAACCGTCTTTACAAACTGCTGCCTAAAGAAATTCTTCATTATTTCATTGTTTTTCGTTGTTTTTACTTACACTCGCAACCAAATTTATAATTAACTATAAACTTATAATTATTTATTGATCATCCGAGTTCTCTTTATATTAATTTCCCAAATTTGCTATGAAAAGTATGAAACAAAATATCGATCGCTTCAGTTGGCATCATACCATGTGAAGTAAAACTTAAAAAATGGAAAAGAATGAACGTCAACACCTCATTATCGCAAGGGTAAATCCAACAAGGAAAATTCTGTAACTTCATCTCTTTCTTTCAAAGGCAATTATGCCAGAATTTTGACAGAAGCCGTTACGTCACACAAAACGTTTCCGAACGCACTAGATCCTAATACAATTTTACCATGTCTTGTCCGATAATTTGCATTGTACTTGTCACATTTCGACGGACCATTCACCTATTTTCCCTCTCTCACATAGCACGTTGAACAGTCAGGCACACAACTCCTCACTCTAGCGAGGATACCAGCCTTTGTCATCTGTAGAGCCCGGATTTGTATGCAAATGCATAATTTTTTCGCCAATTGCTACTTGGAAAACGATGACATATCTTCACAAATCTCACAGATTAGACTTTACTTTGCATATTTTGCCATATTTTACGGTTACTGCGTAATTGTAATTATTCAGTGTAAGTTTTGAAAAAATGAGGGAAAATGGTAAATCGGAAGTAATTACAATCAAACTTGTTGAAATTGGTGAATTATGATTTATAGTTATCGTGGTTTTCATGGAACAGCTCAACACTCACCATAAAGAGACGAATATCCTTTTAGCCTCAAAACGGGTACCAACAGATGTAGATAGAATGCGGTGGTTTTCACACTTTTCGCTGCCGTGACACATGCCTCCCCTTATTAAAATTGTTAATTTTTAGAAAATTAATTCCAATTAAATTCGTATTCCTGAAAGTAAGGCCATCATGTGTACTTTTTTACTTAGTGAACAAAATAATTATTGCAAGTGATTTGTACTGTTCACTATTGTAATTACTTAATTTAATTAATGTTTGGAAAACTGTAAGAAAAACTTTCAAAAGCGAACGTATTTATACTTTATAAAAGTCATTGAGGTGGATGGACTTATTTTGTGTGATACACTTGATCGAATATCGGCACTAATTTAGAAACGGCAATAAGAATCACTTTCTTGAGATTTATTCTATGTTTTGTCTGGGCCACTGTCCCATGGCTCAAAGTTCTGTTTCACATGGCTAAGAAGTGACAAAAGGAATCACGACATGCCAGGCCTTCTTACATACTTGTTCGTTACGGTGAACGAAAATTCGGACAATATTTGTTTGTTTATTTATTTATTTACGTCAAAAACAGTTAAAAACTGTGTGACGCGCTAGAGAGAAGTTAATTTCAAGTTACATTTATGTTGCTGTTAGATACACTGTCTTCAGTGTATTGTGTGGAGAAAGATCAATAAGTTGTTCTTCTTCTCCTGTTGTGAAATTTAGAAAAATATTAGAGCGTTATTAAGCATTAGAATACTATTTTATTTAATTATTACGGAATTATCGCGCCTGCCTTCTGAAACTTTGGCGTGTTAGTGGGGAGGCGCACCCTACAGTTTCAATAACAGATACAGTGTACTTCGCTTGTAACACGTGCGTGACCAAAGGTATTACTCGCGCAACTTTTCTTGAACGATGACCTTGTTTTCCCCTCTCTGGCCTACCTGCTGCTTAGCTAGGAGCGCCGAGGGACGATGCTTACACCGCGACGGTCATGGACAGACTGAGACAACATTCCAACATTCATTAATGACAACATTCCAAACACATCTTCACTGGCGCGAAATGGAATCAATTTTCTTTTGAAGACGAGAATTTGTGTCCGTTATTTTCTCCAAAACATCCAAAGAAATGACCGAAGCAGGTAAACATCCATCTCAGGAGATACCTCGAAATCCTGTGAAATTATTGAGAAAGTTGCCAAGGCATGGCATGCTTTTCTAGAGATTGGCAGTGCTTCGTAAAATCTAGTAGCCGATTTCGTAACTAATACTCCCCACTCTACCAGCATTTCTTCAATCCATCGTTCAAAAGAAGTTGCGTGAGGAATACTTTAGATTGAATTTCAGGTGAGGGGGCATCGGTCGTCGCTTTCAGGGTCTCGGGGATTATAGACAAACGCCAATGAGAACTTGGAAGCTTGTGATGTGAGCGGCAATGTCACATCTCTGGCTGTCGAAACCACACAGAGCTTGGCCTCGCCAACGAAGGGAGGTCGTTCAAGAGATGATTCTCGGCCCGTTACATCCCGAAAGGGGACAGACCAACGAGTTAGAGATCTATCTCTAACTCGGGACAGCGCACGTAATGGCGAGAGGAAATAGAGAAACAAAGAGAGATTCGGAAGAAAGACAAATATTGAACTGAAAATATTTTTAAGTGATGGAAAACTAGGGGCCACGCCACTGTGTACGATGTATATTTACAAATAAAAGTTACATACAACATGTACAAGTAAAAATATAGTCCTTTTCTCACCATCTCCATTTCTCTCCATCTCCAACAAATAGGGTCAAGATGGATGCTTCCCCCAGATTTGAATAAGAGCGTTGGGCTGGTCTGTGAAACCAATACCTAGAAGTACTAGTAGGTATTGGTAAAACCCGAGTGCCGTTTATTAAGTATCACTTGTGCATTTTGTTGCCCAATGAGCTGAGCGTCTATACCTTTCACGGTGCGAATTGTCTAATGAAGATTTCTGCGTTATTGTAGCAGGGAGAAGGCCTCTCAGCAAACGCTTTGTCCGGGGTCTGTCTCTCTCTTCTTAGTGGAATCGTATATCCGTTTTGTCAGTCGTAGCTGATCTTACCAACACGAGACGGCATGTGCGAGTCTTATTTGACCTTGCGGCCGGCCCCGCGAAGCTTAGCAACATATCGCCCTGCGTTTCAAATTCATCGAATGTCTCGGAATGACGGGGCGCTGAGAGGTTCTAGAGAGAATGAATGCAGTTTATCACCGCTTTTAGCGGCGGTCCCCCACGTATGAGTCGGCACACAGACCAGTTTACATAAATTAAAAGTAGAACGAAGTTTTTCCTGTCTGAAGCATATATTAGTTTATATAAGTAATAATATGACAAAGTGTTATTTGGAAATATTCATAATTTGCAAATGGCATTTATGGTATGTTATTTTATTATATATTTATGGTATGGCAATTATTATGAAAACCATTAGAACATTTATTCTGAAACTGAACTTTTTTTTATTTCTGAAGGTATATTTGTGTTTTTCATTTTTCTACTTACTTTTTGTGTTTTGTGATAATCTAACATTGTGTGCGAATTCTTAAAATGCGAAATATAGTTTGTTTAAATAATGTATTCAAATTTAATTATAGTAAGTTAATAAAATTAAAATTATTATTGTTGTTTTGAACGAAAATTTTAAAAATATGCAATGAAAATAAGATTGCCTTTCTTGATGTATTTTTTTAAAAATTGGTTTCAAGGTTCTTAATTTTTTAGGCGGACATTCATTCACATAATCAATTTTTATTATATTCATACAATTTTTAGACCTACATTTCGAAGGTCATTGGCCTTCATCTTCAGGGGCTAATACATATAAGTGAATACAATATTATTAAAATAAATCTACTAGATATAAATGAAAATAAAATATGCCTTGATATATCACATACCTTTTTTCCATTTTTCTTTTTTGAAGAACTATATTTATTTATTTCACAGTTTTACATTATTAAAAACAACTGTCTGTTACCCAAAAATTCTAATAATTGATATAATTTTTATTTTATTTTTCAACTTGTCTCGATCTTTATAATCCTGTATGTATAATTATTCTCTTTCAAACGTCCCTCAATTTCTCTCAACTAGCATATCCACTGTAATTATTTATTTTGGATATTGTATTAACTTTATTAATATTTTCTCTTATTTTTCATTTTCTAATTTTATCTAAATTTGATATCCTGGATGACCTTAAAATTCTATTTCTGTGGCCTGTATATTTAGTTTTAAATATTTCTTTAATTTCCAAATTTCTAATTCATGCAAATTAGTACATTCTACAATAGACTTTTGTATCCTTAAATTAATATTTATATATAATATAAATCCGTCCGTCCCGCCTGCTCCGTCCGCTCCGTCGACCCCGTTAGCTGCATTCACTCAGATCGCCCCTCCTGCTGCGTCCGACTCGCCCACACAGTCGCGGCCCCGTTAGCTCCGACTGTCCGTCCTGTTCCGTCCACTCAGTTCTCCCCGTCAGCTCCCTGTGTTTCGTCCTCATTATTCACTCCGTCAGCTGCGGCCGTCCCTCCTTCTCCTTCAACTAAGTTCGCCTCGTCCGCTCCTCCTGCTCCGTCCACTCAGGTGGCCTCTCAGTCCGTCCATTCTGGTGAAGAAACGAGCAAATCCTGCCTCTGCCTGTTGTACGTGGTCAGACTTTTTATAAAACGAGTTTTATGAAACACTATATATATACACACACACATCATTTTGGGGAAATATCATCAGCAATGCGGATTTCTGCCTATTTGTATATCTTTTTACTTCAATGAAAAACGCAATATTTTGTGTAGCTTATTCGTTTTATAGGCAAATTTTATAGTGCCTATACATGCCTATTTCACTTATAAATGCCCATTTTGTGTTGAAGTGCCCAACTGTTGCCTACTGTCGCATTTATAGATCAAAATGCAAAAATTAACCAAAAATTAAATGAAGTGTACATTTTTTTTCGTTTTTATCCTACAGAGTACAAAGAAATCGAACGAGTGTCAATAAATATTTGTTCCATTTTACATCCACTGCACCGCAGGTATTTTGTATTATGAAATACGTGCAAAATCGTTGGTGGTAGTGGTGTAAATTTGTTCTTGGAATTTGCAACCATTTTCCCCTCTAAAATGGCTTCAAACCTTTTCTTAAAACAATTCTCCTCGTATCTATCAAAGGACGGTATTGATGCCTTTTTTTGCAAACTGTCTGTATTTTTGAAAATTATAATACCAATTTAAATGCCTATTGCAAATTTTTAAATGCCTATTTTACGTTTTTAAATGTGTTTGCATGCCTTTTTCTGCAGTTTTTCGTGCCTGTAAATCCGTAGCTTAATATTCAGTAAACGTTGGTTTCCTGCAATGCAAAATGCAATAATAAACTAATGCTTTTATGTAATTATTGTGGAAAATGAAGCATATTAAAATAAATTATCTACATTAAGAAGTAAGAAGAGAAAATGTCTTGAAATGAATGTTTTAAAAACGTGGTTATGTATTAAATAATATATGGGTCTGGAATTTAAATATATTTAATTCACTAGTACAAGTTAGAATCCGTAACTTGTTTCATCCCCTCACCATTTGTCCTGTTTTTCGTTTAGTTAACGAAATATGCTAATTAATTTCATGGAAAATTTTTTCTTATCTCCATATTAATAGCATGCGTGCAATGAAAACTCCAGAACTATCAACCCGAGTTCAGATAAAAAACAAAATAGTTTAATTAAGACATCATAACACAGACGTGGCCAAGGTATCTCCAGTCGACCATGAAGCACAGACCAAAATGTACATCACAGATCCTACATCAACTACGTAATGAATGAATATAAATGGGGAGTGTATGTTAAGGTAGATGAATAATGGAAGAAAATGAAATATTTAACATGAATAAATGAAATGTTTACATGAAAAACATTTGAACTTTGCACTACAAATGTAAAAAAATGTAAACGCCAGTTGTATTTACCTGTTAACCAGCAAAACTGTGACAGAAAAGATTTTCCAGTGTTAATACAGGTTGAATTCTCTCTCATACCCGTTTTAACTTTTCTTGGGAAGTTTTTTTTTTGTCAGCTTCTCATATATCATTCGAGATATGTTCATTTGCCTTCCATTTGATTCATTTTTTATATTGTAAGTCACTGTAGTGATTATACATAAGCAATACATGACCCACTAAATAGGCCGTTTCAGAAGCAATACGACATCATCAAAT
>BOPP01000007.1:7938591-7950821 GCA_017312745.1 Gryllus bimaculatus
AGAGAAATTATGCCAATCTGTGTTTTCAGCAGAGCAGATGTCGTTTGTACTATTCATAATACCGAGTCTTGAGTGAAATCTGCGATGTAGCGATAAGCATTTTATAAACTCTGAGAGTGGCAGGTAATTAATGCACACAGAGAATTTTATTTGAAAAATGTTGAACTAAATGTAATAAATATTTATTCCATTTTATTGGCAAAGCATAGCTCACTTCACAAAGTTTTTGGTTTGGCACAGGTAGTCTTAGCTTGCCTGCAGGTGGGCTGGGTAATTTATACAACAAGTTTCAGAATTCCTGGAGTCTGTGGAATGAAACGTATTGATTGATAAATGTGAATTATGCCCCCTTTTCTTTTCAAAAATTAAAGTAAACATTTTTTAATATCTTTAAGCTTTATTTAGAGATAATGACTTTAAATAGATTTAAAGCGCTATTTGTAAAACCTGAATTTCCGTACTGGTTTTGAAAAACGTTTCGTAGCTTCTGTTGATTCTCGATGACCTTCTCGGACGAACTGTCTGGGCTCTTGTTTCGTGAACGTTGACAATGGGGTATCCTCAAAACACGTTGTTGTGTGTTGCTTTTTTTCCTATAGAATAACTTACCAAAGTTCCGATTCTCGAAATTATGTAGTGATATGAACTTTATGTAATTCACTGATTTTCTATATTCGCTATGACCTAGCTGTGTTTCGGGCTTACATCTATGCGCGGTTATCTCAGCGTATGTAGCAAAAAAGTCTCCGTGCGAACCAGGCAAATGCAGAGCATACTCAAACGAATAGACTACGGACCTGCATCAATCTTTCCTTCTTCGTTGTATTCATCCTATCGTTCATGAAGCGTTTCCGCCCGTACACAGACTTGTCGTTTCGTCGCTCTTCGCTTACACACGCATTGTCGTTAATTGCTCGCCTCTTCGCTTGAGCACAACATTGTAGTATTCCGGCTCTTCGTTACAAGCACGAATGTTATTGCTCTGTATTTCTCTGCCTCTTCGCTTACAACCGACTTGTCGTATCTCGCTCTCTGTTTACCACGACTTGTCGTATTCCTCCCGCTCTTCGCTTACACACGACTTGTCGTATTCTCGCTTTCGTACACAGACTTGGTCGTATTCTCCGCCTCTTCTTACACACGACTTGTCGTATTCTCGCCTCTTGCTTACACACGACTTGTCGTATTCTCTCGCCTTCGCTTACACACGACTTGTTCGTATTCTCGCCTCTTCGCTTTACACACGACTTGTGTATTCTCGCCTCTCGCTTACACACGACTTGTCGTATTCTCGCTCTTCGCTTACACACGACTTGTCGTATTCTCGTCTCTTCGCTTCACACACCGATTGTCGTATTCGTGCTCTTCGCTTACACAAGACTTTGTCGTTTCTCGCTCTGCTTACACACGACTTGTCGTATTCTCGCTCTTCGCTTACAACGATTTGTTATTCGCCTCTTGCTTACAGCGACTTGTGTTTCTCGCTCTTGCGTTACACACGGACTTGTCGTATTCTTGCCTCTTCGCTTACACACGACTTGTATCGTATTCTCCGCTCTTTCGCTTACACAGACTTGTCGTATTCTCGCCTCTCGCTTACACACGACTTGTCGTATTCGCTCTTCGCTTATACACACACGACTTGTCGTATTCTCCGCTCTTCGCTTACACGACTTGTGTATTCTCGCCTCTTCGCTTACACACGATTGTCGTATTCCGCCTCTTCGCTTACACACGACTTGTCGTATTCTGCTCTCTTCGTTACCACCGACTTGATATTCTCGCTGTTCGCTTACACACGATTTGTGTATTCTCGCCTCTCTTACACACGACTTGTCGTTTCTGCCTCTTCGCTTAACACGACTTGTCGTATTCTCGCCTTCGTTACACGATTTGTCGTATTCTCGCCTCTTGCTTAACACACGACTTGTCGTATTCTCGTCTGCTACACACTTGTGTATTTCGCTCTTCGCTTACACACACTTGTCGTATTCTCGTCTTGCTTACATACGACTTGTCTTTCCGCTTGCTTACACACGACTTGTGTATTCTCATGTGCCTCTTCGCTTACACACGATTCTATTCTGCTCTTGCTACACAGACTTGTTATTCTCCTCTTGCTACACCGATTGTCGTATTCTCGCCTCTTGCTTACACACATTGTCGTATTCCGCCTCTTCGCTTACACACTGTACCTACAGCACGACTACAACCATGTATGTCGGGAGACAAGCGCGATTTCTCCGCTGGGCGGTGCCTCGCTGTTGGAGATACGTGATGGTAAAACCGCGCAAGAGTGTAAGTCGCGCCGGATTCACATCCAGCGGGAGAAACACCGCCACACCTGATAAAAATATGCACTGCTCTAACAGGATTATGGATCCAGCATTTGACGCGTCGCACACACGAAATCAAGAAATTGTGGGCATCGAGGCAATGGATAGATTTCGAGAACCGGGAAGTAGTGAAGAACACACCCACACACATTGTCAATGTTTGTCATATTTTTTTTTTTAATTCTGTTTTAAGAACTCCATACTTTGCTTACTAATGATGTATGGATATTGATATCCTTAGACTTGACAAGTTGTTTTTGAATATCAAAGTCTCTGTAGTTTAACTGCTCCCTCAAAACTTGCATATTTTCACAACTCAAATTCGAACACTGCAATCATCGTAAGTTGCCCGCTTTGAAAATAAAATTCGTCAATTAAAGATATGAGGGCGTCTGAGAACCCCTGCACACGAGCGGTTGCATTGCAGGCGCGTGAAGTAACGCGCATCGGAGAATAACAAGTATCTTACGCGAAATTGCACACGAGCGTTGGTCGTTCTGCATAAAATAGTGTTAATCTACGACGCGTCAACGCGCGTCAACGCACTCGTGTGACAGTCCTAAACCACTAAGGGAATTTTCTTGTAAGATAGCGATTGAGAGGTGCTGTGTATATTCTGAATGATTTTGTAAACACTGAAGTTTGAAATTCGAGAGATCTCTCGTGATATCACTCTAGTGTTTTGGAGTGGGCCTGTCATATCATCAAAATGTTAGGAGGAAACAAACGAGTTTTTTCAATAGATAACTCTAGCCTTTTCTTTTAATTTAGGTTAGCTACATTTGTACTTAAATACATTTACGGTTTTTCAGAATGCCGTTTAATAATGAAACGTAATATTGAACATACAAAGTATTTCGCTTCACATGCCCACAAATTCATAACGAAGCTCATTACAAGAAATATCGGTCTTAGAAATGAAATTCAAAACTATAGTTGCTTGTTATTGCTAAGCTTGCTGAATTTATTGAGCGTCATCTTTAGATGATATTTATTAATTTTTTGCAACGTAGTTTGTATTAGTTGACGTTGGGTGTTGGTCCATTTTTTGAATTCAATCTTAAGAGCTGAATGCGCATTGGTTAATACAATTAAGAATTCAAGTTGTTCATATTTCGTTTGTGGCATATTCCTTGATTGAAAATTAGTTATGAAAACGGAAGCACACACTTTATATCGTGAAATTTATGTTACAAGCAAACTTTTCTTCATTATCAAAGTTATATTTATATTATTTATTACTTTAGTTTGATAGTTAGATTCGTACGCATGGAGTTTTTTATAGTAACCTCAGTGGTCTATTGTTGAGGAGATAGCTCTACTATGACATCTGTCATCTAGTATGACTGTAAAATCTAGTATGACATCTGTAACAATTCTAGTATGACATCTTTACAATCTAGTATACATCTGTAACAATGCTAGTATGACATTGTAACAATTAGTAACTTATCTAAGATGACATCTGTAACATTAGTATGACATCTGTAACAATTAGTAGACATCTGTAACAATCTACAAATTTTACTTTCTCGTTATGATACTACGCAATGGATAGGATATTGTATGTTGCAGCGAAACGATAATTCTTGTTCCTAAGATAGTAATTAATTTTCTAAAGTTGTGTAGTCCAGAAACTGTTTTGTGGCTCCTTGAACTGAAAAACTGGCTTACGTCAAGACGTTTGTTGCCAACTGTGTATCCTGTGAACAACGAAGCGGCTAAACGCGTAGAACCGAATTTTCACATAATATATTCCAATTGTTCCTGGTATTATTGCGTACCTGGAATTTGAAAGAGATTTTGTTTTGTAGGCATTTTAAATAAAGATTTAAGAATATTTTGAATCTTTTCCATAAAATAATAATTTTTTCTTTAAATTGTTTTCTCAGATAGGGCAAGCGTGCTTATATAATTTTTTTATTAGAATCTTCTGAATTTTGAAATGTGCAAAGATACACATAATCTAGAAAATGTGTGATGTAGCACTGTATTTTCCTTTGCGATGCACCATTTCCCGTTTGGAAAAATAAGATTAGAACACCCAAACGTCTCCCTACCATTACACATTCGTAAAACTGCTGAGATAATTTTCATACTTTTCATTTGTAAGATTTATAATACACCTGTGACATCACCTGGATTTTTTGAGTGCTGATGACATTAGATCATTGTTACCTCCTGCTTTATAAATGTATATTTTTGTAGTAAGCACATTTTTGAGGCCAAAAGCCTGTTGCGAATTAATTAAAAATAGTTAATTTTATAAGAGGAAGAGTAAGAATGCCTAATATCATCGCAACTTTAAAATGGAAGTGTGGGTGCGTTTGGTTGTGTTATTGTGTTTCTCAACATTCGTTCGAATCGCAAGTCAGCTCATTGCCGCGAGAGAAGATCCGTACATGCAGTAGCTTCATTACACATGAATCGCAGCTGTTTCGTATCTCCGTGCTTTGTGAAAGATGAGGCAGGATAGGGGACGAGCGCCACGACTCCAGCGGGTCACGGACACTGCGCGCGCAGTCGGTATAGCAAGCGACGAGACGCGACGCGTCGAAATAGACAGTCGCGGCGCAGGCGGTTGTGGACAGCTCCGAACGCCCTCGCGCTCGCTCGCCTCGCCATCGCCAATTTTTTTGAAGTAATTTGAAATTTTTGTGCAGCTTTCCGAAGCGCGCGTTGAACAGATCGCCGTGACTCGTGTGGAGCACTGTTATATTCTGAAGAAACGAAGACGGTAGAAAGCGATGTCTTTTGGTAACATAGGAGGTAAAAGCGATGCTTTTGTACATAGGACGGTAGAAGGATGCCTTTTGTAACATAGGACGGTAGAAAGCGATGCTTTTGTAACATAGTGAGGTAGAAAGCGATGCTTTTTGTAACATAGGACGGTAGAAAGCGATGCTTTTTACATAGGACGGTAGAAAGCGATGCTGTTTGTAAATAGGACGGTAAAGCGATGCTTTTGTAATCTAGGAGGTAGAAAGCGATGCTTTTGTAACATAGGACGGTAGAAGCGATGCTTTTGTAACATAGGACGGTAGAAAGCGATGCTTTTGTAACATAGGACGGTAGAAAGTCGATGCTTTGTAACATAGGACGGTAGAAGAGCGATGCTTTTTGTAATATAGGCGTAGAAAGCGATGCTTTGTAACAAGGACGGAAAAGCGATGCTTTGTACATAGAACGGTAGAAGCGATGTTTTGTCAAGGAAGGTAGAAAGCGATTGTTTTGTAACATGACGGGTAGAAAGCGATGCTTTGTAAATGGAACGGTAGAAAGCGATGCTTTTGTACTGGAGGTGAAAGCGATGCTTTTGTAACATAGGACGGTAGAAAGCGATGTTTTGTAACATATGGACGGTAGAAAGCGATGCTTTTGTAACATAGGACGGAGTAAAAGCGATGCTTTTGTAACATAGGACGGTAGAGGATGCTTTTGTAACTAGCGAGATAAAGCGATGCTTTTGTTAACATAGGACAGGTAGAAAGGAATGCTTTTGTAAAACAGGACGTGTAGACAAGCGGAATGCTTTTGTAACATGAGGACGGTAGAAATGCATGCTTCTTGTAAACATAGGATTGTATGGAAAGGAGGTAAGTTTTCCGTTCGTGGCAAAAAAGTTTCCTCACTATTATGAGTAAATTGTACACAAATGTACAATGGATACTATGAATTAGGCGCTTTCTCTCATTCCATTTTCGTGAAAACTAACTTTGAATAAAGTATAAGTCAAAATCTGCAGTAGGTGCTAAAGTGAATTTGCTAATATTATTATTATTTATTATTATTAATATTGTCGTTGTTTTTGCTTTTGTTCTTCTTGTTAGTTACGTGAAATTTGTTGTATCTACCTGTTTGTGCTAGTGTGATCCACTACATCATGAAAGTATTGTATTGACGATTAAATTATGAAATGGAAATATTACTGTAACTAACGAGAATTGCTGTAGAAGGTGCTCGGTAAAGGATAGTATACCGCAGAACTTTATGAAATTAACTACTGATTGCGCATATGGAAAGGAAATGTATAAAACTTGTAACTGCCTCTAAAAAATACGCTCATTTTTATCATGAATAATTGCTTATTTCTGATATTTTTCTTAACTCCACATTTTTATTTATACTGTTTATTTAAGTATCGCCTTTTTTTGTGAAGTGGGTGAAAGTCAAATTTTTAAGAACTTTTTGCTAGAATAGATTTACTTCCTGAAACTTTATTCGTGTAAATGAAGTTGTGTGTACGTATGAGAGGTGTGCTGAATGTTTTCGGCGTCTTGTACAACGCTATTGGTTATCTCGCTGAATATTTTTATCAAAATATGCTAATTAATTCCATGAAAAATCATTGATCCCGGTTTATGGCTTACGTGCAAATAAATCTTGATCGTCAATGAAGAGTTCACAACAGCCAAACAGATTTTAAAGTAAACGAAATCGTTCGTGTATGTGATGCAGACGTTTCCAAAGGGCCATGAAACACACACAGAAATGTACATCACATTACGTACATCAAAAACGTTTAATGAATGAAGGAAATAAAGAAAATTGTAAACACAATTATTACTACTTAGCCAATGTTAATATTTGAAGTACAATATGTGAAATTGAAAACTATTACCCTACTCATACTTGACATCATCCAACCCAGAAATCCCTTTATATAGCACGGAATGTTAATTCATCTATTTGAACGTGACAGTCCAGAGACTTTTTTTGGCGAAAGTCGTTTGTTTTGGAAAATGAAGTAAATTGTTTATCATTTAAAATATCTTTCTCCTTTGCACGGCAATTGAACATGGCCAAGTATGGCCATAAGAATGTTGGTTTGTCAGTAGGTGATGGAATAACATGAAATATTGAACATGAATAAATGTTTTACGTGTAAAACATTGTTCTTAGAATATTACAAAAATAAAAAATGTAAGTTAGTTGTATTTATCCTCTCTCAATAGTACCAGAGCAAAATGTCAGTCAGAACTGAAGTCTTTATCCTTTCCAACATGAACACTTGTTCTGTCATATATGCTATTAGTTTTCGTACGAAGTAATATTTTAATGGCTTTGCCAGATTCGTCTATTTCAAACGGAATACTTTATTTTTAATTTTCAAAAGTAATTTTCAATTAAAATTAATCTCTAAGTTACTAAGGTCGTCAAAATACACTGCAAGGCCAAATGTTGAAAATAAATATGACATCAAAAGCATATCTCTCATATTAATGATGTGATTGAATTTCTCATTTAAAAACATTCTATTTTGGAAACTAAAAAATATTGAAGGAATCACACGGATAAAGAGGTATAATTGTATTCATGGTAAATAAGAGAAGTCGTTCATAACGTCCCTTGTTTTTTGAAAATATCATTCATGAAATTAAATCCCCCCCCCTCAACTCGTTTGGTTAATTACAATGTTTAAAAATATATTTCCATTTAAGTGTAAAGAATGAAGATTATATAAATAAATGTTGCTAAGTATAGTTTTGTTTAACGCATATTCTTAGTTTTAAGCGTATATATTGGCTATTTTAAGTGAATATATTGCCAATTTTGATTAATGATGCATGCATATTTTCAATCTTTTTTAGTGCATGAAGTTTCTACTCATAGCTTACTTAATTTTGAAGCATTAATGATTGCCTGCAAAATGTAAGTTGTATGATTTTGGCTATGTTTAGACCAACGAGCTTGACTTCGATGTCGGTGTATTCATTACTCATTATTTGAAAATTGTAATGTGCAGATGTATAAAAGTAAGAAATTATTGAAGTTGGTCTTGGAATACTGATAGTGAATTAATCAGAATGTACAATAGAGACATTTGTAAAACAGATGATGAAAAAACGAGATGACGCTAAACTAAAACAAGGTTTTAGCGAGTCCGTCACAGACAGCCGTCGAGTGAACATCGCGCTGCGCTGCGCACAGTGACAGCACAGTGTTACGCAGTAAGTTTGTGACTTTCCTTATTCTGCGTGTTAATTGTGGACAGTTTATTAATCAGCAAATACTACAGAGAAGTTCAAAACCGTTCTCTCCCTCCCCTACGGTGAGACAAGTTAACGGGAAATGACCTCGAATGAAGCATCGGCTGAAGGGAAGGCCTCTGACCACAGGGGCAAACCCGCCTCAGGTCAACCTTTAAGGCGCACAAACTGGAGTAATATCGTAAAAAATTCTATGTATCCGGACAAAGTGTAAGGTTTGATAATTGATGGGAAAGACAACAGTACATCTCTAGAAAGGTATGTAGAAGCCTTAGCTATTGTTTCACCACGAAACATAATATACGCTTCAAAGATCTCAAAGAGCAGTGTGTGCATCTTTCTTAGCAGTAAGCAATTAGTAGATGAAGTAACATATAAATATAAATCTATTAATATAAATGGAAGTGAACAAAATATGCGACCATTTGTCAGTAAGCAGAGGCGAGTAGTTTTGTCAAATGTTTATCCAATGATCCCCAATGTAGTAATAGAAGAAGAACTTGATAAATTGAACGTAGTGCGAAGTTCTAACCTGTCTTTCCTTAGAGCGGGATTCGGAAAAGAATTCACTCATATTCTAAGCTTTCGTAGGCAAATGTATGTGCCGGAAAACTCACTAAACAAAATACCTGATTCTATGGTAGTAGAGTACAAAGGAGAGAGAAATTGGATTTATGTTTCTTATGGCACTATTAAATGCTATCAATATAAGGAAGGTCATGTAGCAAGAAACTGTAAAAATGTAGATAATATTAATTCTAATATCACTGCTGATTTAGTACAAGACACAAACAGGAATGTTGAACACAACCACAACGATAATTCTACTTTTGTTGAAGACTTCCCTTTGAGACTGGAAAGACGGCTAAAAGAACACTTTCGCAGATCACAAATACATCTAGTAATAGAACCTCGGAACCACCCTTGAATAGTTCGGAAGAGCACAAGAATTTGCTAAACCTGTCAAAAAGAAGAAAAATTGCAATCGAGAAAATAACTCTGAAAATAGAAGTGAGAAAGAGAACATTAGTGAAGTTAGCTCCAGTTAAAGAAAAATTAGAAGAAACTTACAAAGTTCTTAATTATGAACAACTCAGATTTTCTAGAAGATACGTACGGAACTAGTAAGGCACTACAAATATCTCTTAATTATACTCAGGAAACTGATAAACAGATTGCATTGCTCAGAGAAATGTACCCATTACTAATGGATAGAGGCATGAAGTCCCTTTTCACGGGAATCATGAAGAGGTTGAAGTATCCGATAGCGTCTGATTCCTCAAGAGCATCTTCGGAGAACGAATGTTTATCAAGTGGAGAAGAATAATGAAAATTGAAATTCTGTAATGGAACGTGAACGGCTTTCAGACACGATAAGAGTTCTTCCAAAAACTTCAAAATGAGGAGAACTTCGATATTGTCTGTATACAAGAATCCCATTTTAAAATTAACCATTATAAACATATGAAAGGTTTGAAGTGCTACTACAAGAATAGATTGTCATGTGTGAATGCTAGTGGAGGTGTAGCAATTAACGTTCGCGAATCGTTTGTAAGCAGTGAAGTGCAAATAACAAGTGATCTTGAAGTTGTTGGTATATCGATAAATATAGGATCTAGAAACATGTTGTGCAATATATACATCCCAAGGTCATTCCAACTGCGTAATTGTGAAGTTGTAAGTCTAATTCAACAAGTTAATAAACCATTAATATTACTTGGTGATTTTAATTGTCACAATGTGCTATGGGGCTCAGTAAGAACGGATATCAGGGGTAAAATAGGTGATGGTTTTGAGAAAGAAGACCTTGTGTTATTAAATGACAATAAGCCTACATGTTTCAACGTGGCAAGAGGAAATGTAAGTACTATCTAAGTATGTGTACGCCGAATCCAGTAAGATGCTTACAATGGAAAGTTTCCGATGACCTATTCAACAGTGACCATTATCCTATCACCGTGATCTTCGAAGATACATCGGAACATGAGGTTATTTACGAGCCGCGATGGATTCTCTTGAAAGCAAATTGGAATGTATATCAGCGAATTATTGAAGACAAAATTACATTTAAATAGTAACAATAATTTTGACTTAAATGAAATAGATGCAATCTTAGACAGCTTTGAAGAAATAATTCTGTCCACCGTATTTCATCAATTAATTACAAAATGAATAGTACAGAAACCTGGAAAAGAATCAACGCCATAAATGGAAAATACAAAAGTACCAGCATTACTTCACTCTACACTTCCGATACGTTACGCACCAATTTTACGATGATTAGTATTCTGCTTGTTAGGGATATTCGCAAATCTTTGACTGTCTCGTTTATTGTCCAGAGGGCATAATCAGTACAGTCGTAATCTTTAGGGATGGTATTTTCTCTTGACCTCTTTAGTGTTTGAATTGCTCTTATTTGCTACGGGTTCGGAGCTTCTTTATAGCTAGATGCCCTATGTTTGTATGCATATTCTAACACTATTTATTGGATTTCAGTTGTTGGCTGCACTTATCGTAACCCCATAATTACTTTCTTCTACGTTTTCTAATGATAATAAATCGGCTTCAACAAAATGCTCATTGTTTGGGCTGGTCTTGAAAGAACCAACGTTCAGTCATTGCTCCCGTATTATTGATAGGATCTAACTTCTCTTGATGTTCTTCTTGCCGATCAATATAGTATACACCATAGTCCAATTTTTGATCTGACTATTGCCTGAATAACCTTTCCTTATAAACTATAGTCCGCTCCCAGGAATATGGCTAAGACTCTTGACAAGCTCATTCTTTGGTGCACTCCTTTAAATCTTGATATGAGGATCCATGTCATCTTTCGTCTAAAATCATTACTAAGATTTTCATTTCCTTACTCTTTACAACTTATGCTGTCCTAATTTTGTCAATGTTTTCTCTACGAGATCGTTTCCTAGAAAAAACTATGAAAGTGATTTGTCTTTGAAATCTTGAGCCCGATTTCCCTTGAAAATTCCATATGCATCTAAGAGTTTGAGCCTTTTTCTTCTAATGCTCGTAATATCTTTGCACTTATGCTAATATTGCTATCATCCGCATACATATTGATGATGGTAGGTTTAATATGTTTCGTGGAGTCATTAATAAGAAAAATAGAGTTACACTAAGTACTGACACCTGTGGACGCCATTCATAACTTATAGCTGTCCGACAGATTCATTTACTCTAATCTTGAAAAGCGTTCTTTTAGAAATTGTAAATTAATTGCTAATGTTCTTTAATCTTGACGACGTTTATTAAATTCACTACCCCTCTTCTCCACACATCTCATAGGCCTTTTCAATGTCTAAGCTTACACTAAGTGTCCATATGTTTACAAAACCGTTGTATAGTGTTTTCTATTGATGCTAGACAGTCCTGTTCAAACGATTTTCCGAACACGCTTTGATATGGGATATCAGTTGTGATTTTCCAAGTACACCTCAACTCTGTTCACTATTTTTTCTAGCAGTTTACATAAAGCAACATGTTACTGCAATAGTCATAGCTGCTTATCAGGAATTATCTTTCCCTGTTCTGACCCGCACAATAATAGCTTCAGACACTTTTAGGGAATACATTGTATATACATTGTATTAAATATTTGCAACTGAACTTTATGGCATGGAGCGCATCTTCTTGATGAATATATGCGATTCTCATCAGGCGCACTGGGTTTTAAGTTTATGTATTGCTTCATGCAATTCTCTTGGTTGTGGTCGTTAGATGTTCATACATTAATTACTGTCTCCTTCTTCAAGATCGGTTTAATTTCTCAATCTCTTCTTTGTATTTTAATGAAAGCATTATCATAATTCTGATAACTAGAGTTTGATGAAAATAAAGCCCCAAAGCTTTTGCAACATCCCAAGGATCATGTGAATAGAAGTGC
>BOPP01000007.1:7950846-7963005 GCA_017312745.1 Gryllus bimaculatus
CATAAATATAGGATCTAGAAACATCATGTTGTGCAATATATACATCCCAAGGTCATTCCAACTGCGTAATTGTGAACTTGTAAGTCTAACTCAACAAGTTAATAAACCATTAATATTACTTTGTGATTTTAATTGTCACAATTGCAATGGGGATACGAATATAAGGGGTACAATAGTAAGTTATTGTTTTGAGAAAGAAGACCTTGTTATTAAATGATGACAATAAGCCTACATATTTCAACGTGGCAACAGGAAATGTAAGTACTATCGATCTAAGTATGTGTACGCCGAATCTAGTAAGATACTTACAATGGAAAGTTTCCGATGACCTATTCAACAGTGACCATTATCCTATCACCGTGATCTTCGAAGATACATCGGAACATGAGGTTATTTACGAGCCGCGATGGATTCTCTCGAAAGGAAATTGGAGCCTATATCAGCGAATTATTGAAGGCAAAATTAAACATTTAAATATTAACGATAATTTTGACTTAAATGAAATAAATGCAATCTTAGATAGCTTTGAAGAAATAATTATGTCCACCGCTGTGGTAACCATTCCGAAAACTACTGGTAAAATAGGTAAAAGGAAGCTGCCGTGGTGGTCAAAAGACTGTGAGGAGGCTGTTAAGAAATACAAGCATTTGTTTAATGTATAAAAGAGGCATAATACGGATGCAAACAAAATCCAATTCAAATCTGCCAGAGCAAAAGCAAGAAAAATAATAAAAGAAGCCAAAAGAATTGTTGGAGGGAATTTATTTCATCAATTAATTACAAAATAGTACAGAAGCCTGGAAAAGAATCAATGCCATAATTGGAAAATACAAAAGTACCAGCATTACTTCACTCTACACTTGCGACGGTACCAGCTTACATGGTCCTTGGGATATTGCAAACAGCTTTGGGGCTTTATTTTCATGAAACTCTAGTGATCAGAATTATGATAATGCTTTCATGAAATACAAAGAAGAGATTGAAAAAATTAAACCCGATATTGAAGGAAGCAGAGTAGATAATGATATTCAACATCTAAACGCACCCATCACACCAAGAGAACTGCATGAAGCAATACATAAACTTAAAAACACAGTGCCCGCCCTGATGGAATCCTCAATATATTCATCAAGAAGATGTCTCCATCCGCCATAAAGTACCTGTTGCAAATATTTAATACGATCTATATTCACAATGTATTCCCTAAAAAGTTGTCTAAAGCTATTATTGTGCCGATCCACAAACCAGGGAAAGATAAATCCCTGATAAGCAGCTATAGGCCTATTGCATAAACATGTTGGTTTTGTAAACTGCTAGAAAAAATAGTGAAGCAGAGATTGAGGTGGTACTTGGAATATCACTAACTGATTTCCCCATATCAAAGCGGGTTCCGGAAAAATCGTTCAACAATGGACTGCCTAGCATCAATAGAAAACAGAATATACATCGGTTTTGCTAACAATATGGACACCTTAGTTGTAAGCTTAGACATTGAAAAAGCCTATGAGATGGTGTGGAGAAGACTGGTAGTGAATTTAATAACGTCGGCCAAGATTGAAGGCAACATTCGCAAATTAATTTACAATTTCCTAAAAGAACGCTTTATCAAGATTAGAGTAAATTGAATCCTGTCGGACAGCTATAAAGTTATGAATGGCGTCCCACAGGGGTCAGTACTTAGTGTAACTCTATTTTTACTTATTATTAATGACCTGCAGAACAATATTAAACCTCCAGCCATCATCAATATGTATGCGGATGATAACAATATTAGCACAAGTGGCAAAGATATTACAGCATTAGAAGAAAAGGCTCAAAACATCTTAGATGCAGTCATGGAATTTTCGAGGAAAACCGGGCTCAAGATTTACAAGACAAAATCCACTTTCATAGTTTTTTCTAGGAAACGATCTCGTAGAAGAAACATTGAACTAAAATTAGGACAGCATAAGTTGGTACAGAGTAAGGAAATTAAAATCTTAGGAATGATTTTAGACGAAAAGATGACATGGATTCCGCATATCAAGAGTTTAAAGAATGAGTGCACCAAAAGAATGAGCCTTGTCAAAGTCATTAGCCATACATCCTGGGGAGCGGACTATACGATTATAAGGAGAACTTATCAGGAAATCGTCATATCAAAATTGGACTATGGCTGTATACTATATGATGCGGCCAAAAAGAACATCATGAGAATGTTAGATCCTATCAATAATACGGGAGCGAGACTGACGTGTGGTTCTTTCAAGACCAGCCCAACAATGAGCATTTTGTGTGAAACCGATTTATTATCATTAGAAAAACTTAGAAGAAACCTAATTATGGGGTATACGATTAAAGTGGCAGCCAACAAACAATCCAATAAATAGTGTTAGAATATGCATACAAACATTATAGGACATGTAGCTATAAAAAGAAGCTTCCGAGACCCGTAGCAATAAGAGTAATTCAAACACTAAAGAAGATACAAGAGAAAATACCATCCCTAAAGATTACGACTGTACCTGATTATGCCCTCTGGACAATACGAGAAACATCGACGTGATTGATTTGCGAATATCCCTAAAAGCAGAATACTATCCAATCGTAAAATTGGTTGCGTAACGTAGGTTGGCAGTAATAGCTTCATGTGAGGTGACAAAAAAATACGCGGATGATTTTCAGTATATCCAGCGAATTTATTCGCCATAGCTGAGGCTCTTAAATTCATCACAAGGGCCATAAAAAAGATGATATATATAAGACTCTAAAGTGCTGCATGTGCATCTGAAAACTATCCATTATAATGTATTAGGTCGACGCAGAAAGTTGAGAAAAATCAAACCATTTGAACATGAGGGTACAGAAATACGTTGTGCTGGATTACCTCGACGTTGGCATTGGGGCAGAAAATGAATTGGCAGTATAGAAAAACTAAGAGCAGGCGAGAAGCGAAAGTTCGGAAGTGAATATACAGTAGATATAGATACCTGAAGAGTCAGAAAATTGCTGACCTCGATAGTAAAGATGGACAACTAGGGTTGGCAAAATGAGAATCAGTTGGAAACTTGAAGATGATAGACCGACGGCAGTTTCTGCAGAAATGATCAGGTTGTTTGAGAAGATGTAAATAGGAACAAATTTTCACATGGGTATCTTTGAACAGGAACGGATGCTAGTAGAACTAATATGTAGTGTGTGCGATCCATGTTTTAGTAAACATTGTTTGTTTGCCGGTAAATATGAAAAGTGCAAGAAAGTGATTATTAAGGTAGTCGCTAATACCTCTATGTAGTGGTGTGCGAGGTGCGGTTTGTAAATACAATCAAATCAAATCAAAATGGTTGTAGCTTAGCGTGTGTGTAGTGTAGAAAAGCAAATTTGGATGAAAAACGATTATTTTGTAGAAAAGTTTGAAACTCTGCTAATGGTCTGAAAATCGGCAATGGACGCAATGAAAATGACAATTGGTGCTCATCGAAGCAATTAAGATTTCAGCATGTGTCATATTTATGCTATTTATGTTGTGCATGAGAACAGTGAAAAAAGGTTAATGCGTTGCATTGACATTGATGTTGCAGGAAACAAATAATGTAGGCTTAGAAGTAATAATGTGTTTAGAAATTCCGTGGTAATGATGAAGTTAGGGGCTTGGGCGGTTTGGAGAATTTTATCCTCCTAATGGGAATCAATCATTGACCATCCACTATTTTGGAAGATGGGGGCGAGGGGAGCTTTGAATTTGATATGGAACTCCCATTTAAATTGCACGAGTTTGGATTCACACCAACAAAGATGCGCATAGGTTTTGGTCAGAAACGTTGTTTTTCCAATCCCTTGACAGATGACGCTATAAGATCTAAAAAATGCTGATTTATATCGTGATTGTAGAAAATTTGGAAAGGTGTATGTCGGAAGAAATGACGTCAAATCGTGAAACAAAAAAGAAAAGTGGCTTGAATTTTAACAAATGCTGTTCAATGATGGATCGAAGCAGTAATCTCTCAATTGATTTCCCTGTTGGTGGGATGGGGGTAAATGGGAAATGGAACTATGGGAAATATTAATTTTTTATTTAGATTTCGGATTTCTCGATGAAAAGTAAGAAGTTGTATCGTAAATATTTTGTTTTGGATTCGCGGTAATGGCGCTGTAATGGTAAAAACTAGGGTTAATGGTACTTACGGATAATTCACACGGAAAAGTAGAAAATAAATATTACAGGAAGTAACGTAAATTTAACACCCTGTCGCAGGAGAGTTGGAGCAGGAGAGTTTGACCATCGGGCAGGGATTGTTTGGTATAGTTTATTTTGTTGTTAATATTAAACGCCTGTTATTTTGTTTTCAGATTAGATATTTATTTCAGGAGAGATTACAATTTCCGTCATGTTGTTAGGGTATGAGGGTAAATCTAATTCTTCAGATTTCAGTGCAAGGAATTAGTGACTTGCCGAATGATGAAAGTACGTGTTGTTTAGTAAATCACATACGCTGGTTGCAAAATTGAAATCAAATGTTTCACGAACAATTTTTTTTTTTTTTTGAAAAAATTTCGCCACATGCGATTTTGCAGGAATTTGGAGACTATTAACGTACAGATCAAACTTTCAATCTTGCGGGAGAGTCCGACAAAAATCTGCCAAAAGGTTTGGTGGCCATATTTCCTCATATCGTCTTTGCATGGCAGCGATATCTTGGTGAAATATCTCTTGTTCGTCAAACCGTCTGAGTAGATGGTAAGAAATGGAAATGAGGAATGTAGGAAATATAATTTCAGATACGTGTTGCAGCCCAGTTTTGTAACAGTCCAGCATGTGTTCCACCAGTTCTCTGCAATTGTCGTACATTAAGTTTCCCAAGACCTCTTTCCCGTGATCACGTACATCATTTAATGCAAGCCAGGCTGCTTTTTGCAGTATCTGTAAGAAAACTGTAAGGTAGTAGCTTTCGTAAAGTCACGTATCTCAGGCACAATGAAAATTCATTATTGAATTGTTGCAGTAGTTTGATGAAACTTTTTTAGTAAAAGTTGAAAACTCTAAGAATGTTCGTCTATTGCTTTCATAAAATTCTTCAGTGTCTAATTTCAGATGGAATGGCGGTAACAGCATATTGCGTTTATCAAGGTATTCATGTTTTTTAACATGATTGAAAATGTCTGAAATTCCATTCTTTTGCTACATAATACTCTTTCCTTGCCATACTATGTATCAGCTCATTTGTCATTACATTTTACCAAACGTATAAAAAAGGAGGAAAGATGAAGCTGTCTTTTCTGAATGTAATACTAGTTTGGTTGGAAGAGATTTTGTTAAAGATGGGACCCATGTAATTCTGCTTTCCTCCTCGAAATAGTTTAGGTCTCACAACAGATCATTCAGTTGTTGCTGCGTTAATGGCTACGGTTGTTGTTGTGCTGCAGACGGAGTGAAATAAAGAAGTGCATGATAATCGTGTTCTGTTGGTTTGTTACTAGCATTGGGTGTTTCTTCTTTCATTGTCCTTTGACTGGGATAGTACCAGAATGCAGAAGTGGACGCATTGCATATTGAAAATTTTGATACGAAACTGAGTTTTCATGTACTTGACATTCCTGTTACTTTCGTGAAACAAAAGTAGCAATCTGTAATGTGGTCGTTAGGTTTCCTCCACAAGCGTAGTATGAAAATGGCATCGGTGGGTGGGTTGTAAGTAAGGAGACTCTTAAACTGCGAGAGCAAGATGAGCAACAGTAGTTATAACAGAGACGAATTTACCTTTTCAAAATACAACTAGTTTGCCTATCTGACAGTAGGAGAAATGAAATCCGTAGGTCAGTTGTAAAGTCACAAAAGAAACAGAAAATCCGTTGTAATAACGTTCCTGGACATAGTTGGTTATAAGGGAAGAACATTGACAAAGAACAATATTAACGTTAGCAAATGTATACACTTTAAGAATATATACAGTGTGACGTTGCTATCAATTGACTGACGTCAATGTTTATAAATATCGCAGCTGAGCGCCTATAAAAAGGAGTTTCCAGAAGAATGTATAGGTGATAGCGAAAAATGGTTCACTATTGTCATCAGGGCACTGAACACACAAGTATCACTGAATCACATAAATATTTTCGTTCTGCGGTAAATTTCATTGTGGCACTGTTATAGCTTATTATATATTACATATTTTGTAGCGTTGAATCCCAATCTGCAATGAAATGGGTTTCCATTTAACATTTGGAAGTTTCCCCGGCCTTACCCCCGAATATTCTGCCGCAACATCTTTTACAACGTTTTTTCCCCACTTTCATATTTTTCTCTAAGTTTTGAAGAGATTAAAACTTCACTAAGTGTGGAATTTGTGTTCGCTTGTACGTCTGCAATTGGTCTATTATCGTTTTGTATGCGAATGTAGCGTTGCATGCGAAACTCGCGTTACAACGCTACTGTTTAGCATGTTTATGTGAATAAGGGGTTAGTTAATTAGAATAAGTTGTGGGGTCACATTCATTTGGAAATGTAGATTTGCTCACTAATGTATAAACTTGAAGGTAAGAACAAAACGTTGATTCATTATCTAGCGTTACCATTTTTTTCTTTTCTGTATTGGGTTGAAATTCTTGTAAAGTAAGGAGTTCCGAGGCAATACGTTTCGTAGGTTTTCGCAAATGTATGTAAGAAAATAAGATATTCGTTATTTGTAACTAAATGAAAATAGATCTGCAGCGCGATTCACTCTGTAATTCAACTGATCACTTAAGGTGTGAAGATTGATAACATCGTGAAAGATTGTCGTATTGGAGGAAAAATGGGTTTGGATATTGGTGTTTAATGAACGCCGCTTATATACACGGACTTCAGAGTTGATTTAATTCCTAGCATTATCTCTAAGATTGCTGTACCAAGAGAGTGAAAATAATTTTGGAAATACAGTTCTATTTTCTAGCCGATTTCGAAAACAATTAGTAGTAAGGCGCTTCGGAAGAGACTTGATAAGTATCTATTGATGCACGGGAAGTGGTGTAGCCGCGAGTGACGGAATGGCACATCTGCACACTCCAGAGTTTTAGTAAACTGTGTAAGGATAGTGTGAAATACTGAAAATGTAATATAACACAGAGAAAATAGTGTGTAATATTGTCCCGCTAAGTCATTCACCCGTCACATGGAAGCTTGTATGCACCCACGTTCCACCCTTGCCCCTGTGCTTGGTGTAACCTTTGCCTCCCTTCTGAATGTCGTGTTCTGGCTTAATGTCGGGTCTATGCCTTTGCCTTATAGATCGCTATTCAACAGTGCGTCAGCTTCTATCTGCGCCTCCGCCCGTACTTTCGCCTTCTTCCCTTCCTATGCATTCGCCGCCGACTGTGTCAGCGCTCCGCTTGCACCTTGCCACGCCGTCTCTTCCGTCCCCGCCCTGACTTCCGCCTCCATGGCTGTCACTACGCCCGCCTGCGCCCAGGGGTTGGTACGGAAATCTTGTAGAATCCATTGAAATGAGCACAATAGACCCTCGCTCTTATGTCATCCAAATGTGACGCAACTTGGGATGCAACATTTTATCTCGTACGCGACCTTCCTTCACTCCCATCGTGCCCGCAATATCAAGTAATTCCCGCTTTAATTATCGTAAATGTTAACACACAAGTATTCAGTTTCTGGAATGTTACTGTGGTATGTTTGACTTCCTGCACTGACATGGAGGGTAGGGAAGGGTGGTCCCGAGCGTTACATAATTATTTAGGAAGTTAATTCGAGCGTTACGGGTGCGGTACAGGGGAAAGGGAGTATTCAAAAACTCTAATTTTTCGTTACGTAATTTATGAATAGCCTCTTTCTTCTGATCTGACTTCACAATGCCTACTGAATTTAATAGAAATGCCAGAGAATTAGTTGACTAAGTAAAAGAAAGAAAGAAAGATTTCAGAACCCTAATAATTTTATTATAAATTGTTACATATAATATTGAAGTTACCTTTGTATATATTGGCTGTTGATTATAACTATTGCGAATTGATAGATCTTTTCTTTTCTTTCAATACCACTATTGGAATCTCCAATTTGTATATATGGACCTTTTTTGAAAAAGCACAGAGGTGCAATAGAGAGAATTAGTAATACTGTCAAAGTAATATTGATGTTTCTATATAGGAGGAAAGTAAAGTAAAGAGGGAAAGAAAATGTTCACAGAGAACCTATGAAGTAAAATGAGTGATGGTGATAATATTGTTAAGAAATGTAATTTCTAGGCTTAAGAGGATTCAGGGATCAGGCAATGGAATTACAAGGGACAGGCACTGTTTGCCATGATTTGGATAATGATGATTGTTGGAAATTTTGTTTTATTGAAAGAGGTTATTTGGGAAAATTTTGTAGTTGTGGTGGTTAGGAAAGAACTCGCATGAGGGTTGAACCCTGAATGAAGTATTCAAACAAAGTAATACTCTTCAAAGTAATATTACTTCATATGACCCACAGCAACTGATGTGTTGATGATAGTTAAAAATCTAAAAAACAAAGCCCTTGGCTTTGATGATATAAATCCTTTGTGGTTGATTAATTTGTGCTAATTAATCTGTAATTGACCCTTATTTATCTTGCGGAGAATTGTTGAAATGCTTCAAAGAAGCAAGTGGTGTTTGAATTTTTAAGAAGACAATTGTAGGCTTTGATTGCAACCAACCAATTTGTTTGTTAATGGCATTTTCAAAAAGTTTTAAACATTGTTAATGAGATTCATTTATTTTGTAAATATGTTTATAATTTTAAGGGGTAAATGTATAGCTATGCTTTAAAACTTTATATGGAAGCTATTTATGATCTGTTAAACACCCTTTTGGGTGGTAAGATTTTTGCTTTGTTTGTCATGAGCAAAGTGTTTGACATATTTGGCAGTTGAATGTTGGTTAATTATGGTTTGGAGTGAGGGGCTGTGTCTTTGATTGTTTGTTAGCCATCTTTCTTTTCAGAAAGAAAGAAAGAGAGAGAGAGAGAGTTTGTTGAGTGAAATGAGATGTTACTACTGAAACCGAGGATCTGTTAGGGCCAATAATTTTTGTTTAAATTGAGTTAGGTGATAGGTCATTTCAATGGTTATTTCAATGGTGAATGGTTATTTATGAAAATATAGATGTATGCTGTATAATGCAGTGACTAGAGGTTTGCTTAGATGATTTGTAGGTTATCATATCTTAAATTCTGATTTGATAAGCATTTTATAATTGCAAGTGATGTTTGAAAAACATTGAATGAAAGCAATAGCATTTTAAATCATTTCATCTGAAGCTCAGCCTTGTGAACAGTATATGATAGAAAATACAACTTGAATAGATCTGAAAGTAGTTGTATTAGAAAATGAAATGTAATAGCCCATAAAATATTTTATAGTAGGGTAGCATGAAATGTTTTTACTTGGTCAGCATTTGAAAATATGAAGGAATGTTTTATTTTTCAGGACCTTAATTATTGTGTTGGAATAAGGTGTGAAATGTCTGTGTTTTGTTTATTGAAAAATGTATAATTTACAAAATGTTATTTAATGTACCTTTGAGTTTGAATGTTATAATATTTTTTTTATATAAAGTTTGTTAATATGTAGCCTTGCTTGTATAAGTTTAGATGAATGTTTTTGATACATTGCAAGAGTAGAAATGTGTGAAAAGTTTGTTTAGATATTTAATTGAAGTATTGGTGATTTTGCTTTTGTGTACAAAGGTGATAAGACATTGCAAAGAGGTTTTAGTCGGGGTCCCTAATAATTTTTTCACAATGTTAAATGTAATATTTGATGTTTGCAAAGTAGACTTGAAAAACATTGGGAGATGATGCAGAGTAAGTAATTGTGAAGTTAATGAATCAGAAATTGCAGATGCTGATGAAAGAAGTGATGTGAAGTGAATTTGAAATAGCTGACTGCCTTTTGAGTATAAAGGTCTTCTTGTAATGCTTGTTGTGGTGAGCTCTTGCAAATTGTGGTAGGAATAGAGCTATGGGGTATGAGTTTGTGTTATGTTAACAATACAAAAGGGAACTTTGCATTTGATTTGGGGAAGGAAATATTTATGAGGAGAATGTTTAGTTTGGAAATATTTGAAAACCATGATAGTATTTGGATGAAATAAATGAAATTGGTTTTAATGTTGAAGGTAATATAAGATTTCCGACTACCAATAAAAATGAATTGTTATTTGTAGTAAATGATGAAAATGTTTAGGTTGTGTGGAAAGTGCTTGCAAGTTGTCAGTAAGTGTGTGGTGATGGCTTTGCAAGTACTCCCGAGAAGGTTTGATGGGTTTTTAATTTCCTACATTGTATTGTGCACATTATTTTGTAATGTGAAGTTGGAAATATGAATATTAAAACGTAATAGTATTTGAAGAAGGGGTTGTGATGGGTGCAATGTAACGTTCAGGCTGGAAACATTATTTTTTTTTTAATGTTAATAATAATGGTAGTCTTAGTTTGTGTGAGCGCAATATAAGATGATGATTGGAGACCATTTGATGAAACGGGAGATATTATTTTTCTAAAACTGATAGTGAGATTTTCCCCTTTGTGCATGTGAGTTTATGTAAATAAGAAAAGGAGAGAATTAAAGCATGTAAAGTAAAGTTGTGGAGATTAACTTTAATAGATATAGTTAAGAAAGAAGAAATGAAAGGAATAGCATTTGTCCAGGGATATTATATGTTGTTGAATTATAAAATTGTAGGAATAGAGGATTAATGAAAGTAATTGAAGAAGGTTGTAAAGATGAGAAACAGTTAGGTATGAAGGATTGTCATTGTTGAAAATGTGCAATTGTTATAAGTGATGGTAAATGGAGTAATTGAATATTATTGAAAAGAATATTTTGAATGAAAGTTTCATAAAGCAGACAAAGATGATTATGTAATTATGGAATGCTTTAAATTGTTACTCTTGTCTATTTGGTGTTATTGTACAGAAGTGTTAGAATGGTCTCCGACCTTTTCCTGTTCATTTCCTTTTAAATGTCTAAATGTGAATCTAATGGGGAAGATTAATTGAAAGTTGAATTGAAATTATAAATACTATTAAACTTGAAATAATTTGTCTTGAATTTTAAATGTATAAAAAGAAAATAATTCTTTATATTATTGATAATTGGAAGTAATATGAAAAGGAATTTTAATTTTTGTGGCAGACAATATGTTTTAAGTATGTATATTTAAACAGAATATTTAAATTGTTAAATTCTAAAGGATTTTATTGGTTTAGTATATTTAAGGGAAAAAAGAAAGTAATGTTCTGAGATGTCCTTGATAATAATTCCCTGTCTTATTTTCCTTTTCTCCTTTGTTAAATATTTTTTGAAAATGTGCATTTCCTACATTATCTTAAATAGCTTAAATTGTTATTAATTTATTTAAACTGCAGAAGTCCTGTTTGTAAACTTTCATGATTCTGAAATATTTCATTTGTTTCTTTTTCCTTTCAGTAATTTAAAAAAAATTTTTTTTTGTGTGATATTTAGTTTGCTATATTTAATTTGAAGGATTTAATTCTTGATTACTTTGTGAGTAGCCTTTCCTTACCTTGATTTGCTGTATAATCCTATTTCCAATATTGTTGTTGAAATTGGATGCTGTCAGGTCTTGCTTACCCTATTCCCTGTATCTTGAACCCAAACATCCTTGAGTTTTTCTTTCATGTTAAATGTTCTCCATGACATGCTTCTTTGTGTACTGCTGATATTCCTCATGTTGATATTGTAGATTTTATTTGTATTGTGTAAATTTGTGTAGCATTGTGTACATTTGCCCTGCATTTTAAATTTCTTAATGTAAAACTTACCAACCTTATTTCTCCTTGTGTGTCCTTTTCCTCCTCCTTGTGTGTCCTTTTCCTCCTCCTCCTTTTGCTCCTTGTCTCCTTCATTTTCCTGAAATTTTGCTGTGTTTTACACCTTGATTCCTTGTTTTTAAGAGCTCCCTCTACCATTTTTGTTAAATTTCCATTGAAAATGTGCATCCCTCTTCCTCTGCAAACATCCTATCCCTTAACTTATTTTTTTCCTTGACAGTGTAAGGTTAGTTTCCCATTTTATTTTAGGTCTTTCTGTAGTGCTAATTTAACTTCCTACCCCTTAATTCCATTTATATAATACTGTTTTTTCCTTTTATGCAAATTTGTAATCCCTTTTCTTTGCCTGTTTCTTATTTTTCCTTCCCTTCTTG
>BOPP01000007.1:7963030-7981195 GCA_017312745.1 Gryllus bimaculatus
GACATCCACCACCGTCTGCCTCTGGCTGTCTGTGGTCCGCTCCTTAGTCCTTTCTCCGCCCCACGCTCTCACGGATTCGCTATGTGCCACCCCGGCCGGGGGGGGCAGCTGCCGCGCAACCTCCACACCCAAACACCATCGACAGATCTCATCTAACATACAAGTCAAAAATTAACATCACAGTTATTATTATATTTTTCTAAAATACTCAAGGAAACAAGGGAACTTTTAGGAAAAATAAATGAATGACAAGAAAGACAGGAAAATTAATAAGGGGAAAAAGAAGTTCAAACAGAAGAAATGAAAATAAGAACAGCAAAAAAGGATACAATTGCAAAAGGAAAAAAACATATTAATAAAGAATTAAGGGGTAGAAGTTAATTAGCATACAGGAAACCAAAATAAAATAAACAACCTTCGACTTCAAAGAGAATAAAGTGAGATATGGTGCAAGGAAGGATCACATTTCAATAATTTAACAAAATGGTAACCCTTAAAACAAGAATCAAGTTAACACCACAAAATTCAAAAATGAAGGACAAGAGCCAAAAGAGGAAGGAAAAACAAAGGAAAAAAAGAACACAGGGAGAAATAGTGAATTACATAAAAATTAAAAGTCAGGCAAATACACAATGCTACACAATACACATACCAAGAATCTACAATATCACATGAGAATATCAGCCAATACACCAAAAGCATTCTGGACCCATTTAACAAAGAAACTCAAGTGTTTGTTCCAAGAACCAGATAGGTGAAGCAAACCACCAGCCATCCAGATTCACCAAATAATTGATTTTTTGTTTTTTTTTTTTTTGGTTTTTTTTTTTTTTTTTTTTGTTTGTTTGTGTTTTTTGTTTTGTTGGGCGTATGAGGTAATATGCTTAATTATTCTTCAGATTCAGTTGCTCTATAATGGAATTAGTGTACTTTTTGTTCGAATGATGAAAGTGATTTGTCGTGTTGTTTATAAATTCATCGATTACGGGGGCTGATTTGCATTTATTATATTGAATATATCAAATATGTTTCTTACTAAATATCTATTTTTTTTTTTTTGTGAAAAAATTCGCCATCATTCGATTTTGCTAGGTAATTTGTAATCTTATTTAACGTACAGATCAAACTTTCATAATTCTTGCTGATTATTGAGTTTCCGACATATTAAATTCTGCAAAAGTGTTTTTGTGGTCCATTATTTCTTCATATCTGTCTTTGATGGCAGCATATGCTTGGTGAAATTTTCTCATGACATGCGTCAAATCCAAGTCTGGAACTGAAAGCATGCTAACTTATCAACAAATAAGAATGATAGAATAGTATGCAGAAATTATTAAAAATTCATGTATCACGTAGTTGAACAAGTAGCTTACCCAAGTATTTACCTTAAATATCCACACCCTACAAAGACATGTGTTTAACATCATCTCTATTAAACTCTCGAAATGTGTACAAAAGAATAAAGACAGATTATTCCCAAGACGACTCTTTCACCGTTAAAATTCTTCCAACATAACCCCAAGCAAAATTTAATAGCTTTAACAAACCAGGAGGCGTTTTCGTTCTGACCGTTAAATAAAGATTTATACTTAACTAAGGGGTGATAAACTGTAAATGAATAAGTAGCTTTCGTATAAAAGAGTCCTACAGTATCTCAGTCACAATCAAATTGCGATATATTGAGTTAACATCTAGTTTTCCGAAAAATAAGATTATTGATTTAAACGAAAACAAGAGTATAATTAAAAGTAGAAAAGACGAACTTTGAGACACAAGACTGCGTAATAGATAATCTGAATAATACGAAGTCCATATTCTCAGGCATACTTTCTAACCTATACTATTATTTTCCTCCATGTACTATATTCCCAAACTAGAAATCGCGATTTGATAGGACAGGTAAACTTATCTATTTCAAATTGTACGTTTATCTCTTATAGAATTATTATACCATAATCCGATTTATATTATATAACCAACTATATGTACCATGAAGACTGTCCTAAAAAATTCAAAATTCTTTTATCTACATATCAACACCTCCCATTTTCCTGCAACACTATCCAATTTAATTTTACTCAGACATACATAGATAATGTCATTAAATTTACTATCCTTTTTACAATAACAAAGTATCTAATATAAATGGAGAGAAAATAATATCAAGCGATCACTTTATCTTGATAATTTATCCATACTAGGTTATGAGTTGAGAAGAAGTTATTATGTTTTCACAGATATCGCATAAGACGTACCCATGTTATCAATAACATGCTTTCTCTCAACAGTTCTGTTAACATCCAAGTCTATATGTACCAGCAGACCAGATATCATCTTACTATTTGTAATAGCCGCATTAATTGAATAACGATTGTTAGTGTGAAAATGGCATCATACAGAAGTGGCAATAGAAAGAAATGCAAATGAGTTGATCAGTTTCTGTCAGCGATGTTGTATACGTAGAGACATTCGGTGCTTTTCTTCTTCCAATTATCACTCAATTCAGACATATAGCACATAAATACGTAAAGAAATGCACAGATGGTATCACAGGACAATTGCTAATATTCTAGAAAATTATTCTAGCCATTTCTACGAGATATATCTGAATTTAACAATGTACTTGAAAACTTCTCTTTTCACTTTCCGATAGAAAAACTCAGGATCAAAGTAAGGACAATCTCTTTATATGCTCGTCCCATTATTGAGCCTTCTCTCCCAACTAGCGTTAAACTAAAATTGAGACAACAATGGACCTATCTTTCCCGGGACCTTAATAAGGAGCCCATACTTAATACCTCTGCTGAGAGCAAGTTAACCATTGAGCTGATGGCCATCAATCTAGGTAGCGTTTACAATGACAAAGAAAATCTCTTCCCTTTTTCCAAAAATATCACTAACTATGTATCCGCCTATTCTGACAATAGGAGCACAATGACCAAAATTTTCCTGTTAGGTAACAATGTTTGTACTACACAAAAGAATAAAACACAGAGAATATACACTTTGTAAATAACCCCCCTGGAACATGAGTCGTTATCAAGAGGTCGAAGATACCCATTTTGACAAGAGAAACATACTAAAAATATCACCGTTCAGAACCAGAAACTGTATAACACTTTTTAGCTAGTATGCAAAGTATATCAGTCGTAGGTTTTGCCACGTTGCATATCATAATAGACTAACGTCCACAATGTTTACCAACAAATATCGACAGCGCTTGAGACCTAGTCCTATCAAGGTTGATTAAAAGAATAAGTGAATTTTCCAGCTATAGCAAGGAAATGATGTAGTTCTCCAATAAGCGAAAAAGAACATCAAGTTCCGTACATCTAATGTTCAAGTCATCCGACACCTCTGATCACCACAAGTTATCAACTGAATCACTATAATAATATTTCTTACTGCGGTTAAAGATTTGACAACAATGTGACAAAACTATAGATTAAATAAAGCATTTAATATTGCCCTAACGTAAACCTATGTACAAATATCCTTGCCTAGCACTTGAAGCCCAATCTGCCAACTTCCAACCATTACGTTATATAAACGCAGATTTCTCACCATTAACACTTTGAATCGTATCAAATCCCCAGGCCGAAAAACCCCCTGCACCATAATTAACTACACGGCAAAAACATACAAAATTATTTACAAAAACCCCACACGTTCTAATCACCACTTTAACTATTTTCTCAAATATTCTGTAAGACAATTAAAACACCTTCACTAAAAACTGTCCAGGCAAAATTCTCGTTCGCTCTTTATCGTTCTTCATCGCACAATTGCATTCTACCGTTTCCGTGAATCCCAACGTAAAGCGCTCAATCGCGAAATCTCTCGCGTTACATCTAATCAGCTCTATCACAATTAGTAATACACTGAGATCTTAATGAATAAGTGTTGTTAATTAGAATATAGTATGGTGGAAATCTGTCATAACATCTATTGGAATATGAATAGCATTTTCTCGAACCAAATTTTACACAAACCAATTTCATTTATAATCCAATACAAGCAATGGTTTACCAAATATTCCCAAACAAACATTCCCTCATAAATAGGTCTTCCCCAAATCAAATGCAAAATGTTCCCTTGTATAATTTGAGATATCAATAACCTACTAGAAACTGCTAATGAACACACCATAGACACTTCTATCCTCCACTTAATCTTACAATACCATTTTTGTTTCTTTCTGATTGGGTTGAAGATTCTTGCTAATAGCAAGGCCACGTCCAAGCAGCAATACTAGCTATTAGTAAGATCTTTTCGCAAATGAGTACGCTATATAGAGGCAAGATCAATTGATGTCTTCAAATTTCTAACCCATTAAATACGATGACGATTAGCAGACACCTCTTCCCGTCAGGCGCACAAATCACTTCTGTTAAGTTCCGATGACTCCCATCACATTATATGAGTGACGAAGATTAAATCCTTACAACCATCGTGCAAGTAAAGACTTGTCGTATATCTCTGGCAGGAAAATCAAAATGCGTTCGACTCCTAGGTGTGTTTCAAATTATCTAAACTGAACCAAAGACCGCCTATATATTACAAACTATCGAAGACCTCATGTTAGTAATAAAAATTTAAATTTCCTTTTAAGCACCTCTCCCCATCCCTCTAAGAATATGCATGCCTATCATGAGGACAAGTGTATAAATTTAGAATTTCTAGGCCAAACTACTTGTCTCTATCTATTTCCTAACGAACAGATATTGCAAAAACAATTCTACTCCAGATAAGAGCCTTCGAAGAAGACTTGATAGTATCATGAAGCCGAAGTGGTGTATCCGCGAGTGAGCGGAAGCACATCTGCACACTCCAGTAAATATTTATATGCGAATTTAAAAAACTAAGTCCTGAAACAGGAATAGCATGAGATCTGTAATCACATCACTGAATAATGGTCATATACCTCTTAGCCCTAAAACAGCAAAGTCAAAACAATTACAGTCGACTGTACGATAAACTATTGTCCCGGCCCCCATGACAGTCAACCATTGACACCCAAGTCAACCATGAGAAGCACTTTTGTTAATACTCACACCAAAACAGATATCACCCCTACACCAACACTGTGCCGAAAGCTGCCCATAAACCTAATCCGATCCTTCTCCTATCATTATGAGAAACCATTTTTTTCGTTAGTATACTGGTTTAATGTCGAGTGTCCCTAATTGCCTTTTGCCTATAGATCGCTATTCCAACAGTTTCAACTCAGATTCTATCTGCAGCCCCTACCGAACCCGTACTATTCGACCTTCATCCCCTTCCTTTCATCACGTCCGCACTCGACATAGTCCGTCACGCTCTCAGACAATTTCTACCTGTCCCTGACGTATACAATCTTAAATAATTACCCCACGCGTCCTTCCTTCCTTTCCGACAACAATGACTTCGCGCTCGATACCCAATAGAGGTCTAGTCACCACAGACTCTCGCGACCGCGACCCTCAACCTATAAAGAAGTTGGTATTGAAATTCCTATGTTACGTAACCCTAGTTGAAATGTTTGTCACCAATAGTACCCTTTCGGTACATTCCAATGCTCATCCCAATGTGTAGCGACAAACTTGTGACCTGCAAGAGACTTTTTATCGCGCCGACGCGCACGCAATTGAACCACTTCACTCAACCATCCCTGCCGCAACTTCAAGTTACCTTCAGCATGTAATAAGTGTAATCGTAAGATCTTTAACAATATCGACCAAGTATCTCAGAGTTTCTGTCCAAATTCGGTTAGCCTGATAGAACATCCGGACCGCGAGATATGTTTAAACATTCCTGCAACTGACATGGAGGCTTAGGAAAGAGTGCCCGAAGAGAATTCTGAATTACGAATAATTATAGTATAGTGAAAGCTAAATTCGAGCAGTTTACCGTGGTCAGGAAGCTAACCAACGGCGCACTATAGTGCGAGCTGCATTTACACAAAAACTCTGCAATTTTTTCGCTTACGTTAATCTTATTGAATAAGCCTCTTCTTCTGATTTCATTAACTTCACAATGCAATCTGAATTTAATAGTAAAACTGCCCAGAATTGCATCGCGTTACATAAGTAAAAGTAATAAGAAGAAAAGATTTACAGAACCCCAATGATATAATTTTCCAATTATTTGAAATATGTAATAACATGATCATATATTCAACATTTCACTCATTAAGTACTTCAAATTATTATGACTATGATCTAATAAACATATTCTGCGTAATTGGATAGATTCTTTTCTTTTCTTTCAATACCCTATTTTTTTTGTTGGAATCCTCCTAAAATCTAGGATTCACCTCTATTGAGCCGTTTTTTGAAAAACACAGAGGATGCAATAGAGACAATTAGTAATACGAGTCAAAGTAAGTAAATACTTTCAATTTCAGCTCTAATCACTAAATATCGACGTAACATCGTCAATCTCGTACAAGGAGGATCATTCTGAAATAGGATAAGTACTACGACGTACAACATATAGATCAGAATAAAGACACAAGACTCCGACGTCGATAGCTGATTGACCAAAATATTGACCTATAAGAAATTATACCAAATTCACTAGTGCCTTAAGAGGAATTCCAAAAGCTGATCGACCCAGAATGCATAGTGCAGAAATATACAAGCACCGGATGCTCACATGCACGATCAGTATTCAGACAAAATAAATAAATAGAACGTGACATCAGACATGATATAATTATGGATGAAAATTTTATGTACGATTTTATTTGCGATAAAATAACTGGTCCATATTAAATTGGGAAAAATAGGATTTACTATACATGTTACCACCGCCAAAATTAATAGATACAAAATGTACAAAATTAGGATAGAAATTACGATGAACCCAAACTTCGGTTAACACGGTAAAACCCAAAGATAAGTGCAAAACCCCTAAATGTTAGAGGGGAGGCTTACAAACAACAAAGCCAGTGAAATACCTCTAAGTTCCATTTTCGTTAGTAAATTTACCTAACATACACACTGACCACAGCATGACCGCGTATTAGTATGACCTGATGAGCGTTAACCCAAGCGTCCGCCACAAAATCTAAATAAAAACAAAAAGCCCAATTAGCGTTTGACATATATAACAGAATTCCATTTAGTTCGATTGGCCACAATAATATTTAATATTTAACCTTCAAAATTATTTACATTAATTCATCATAAGCCAATAGAGCTTATGCTTGTTTTTGAGAGTTTGTATGAAACTGACAGCAATGAGCCACTATGCTCGCATCCATGCTGTTATCATATAAAAACTTATAATAGTTCGACTAATTGTAAGGATAATACTTATTTCTTCTGTTTTTCTGTAATTCATATTCACCACTTATCGGAGAGATCGTTTCCAAATTTGAACCCTTCAAGCCGATAGTGTACCTTTTTCTAAACTTCTTGCCCAACAAAGCACAGAACGGTAAAATCGCAAAAATAGAGAGAATTATGTTCCACTACTGCCCAAAGAATAAATATTACGCCCATGTCCTTTCTATGATTACAAGAAAATGAAAAAAGCCCTATAAAAAAAGGAATTTAATTAGCAGGGAAAGAAAAATGTTCACACGAAGATACTCTATTGACACAAGTATAACATATGGGCAATGATAGCTGATAAGTCCTGATTGTTCCACAGGAAGAGTGGCTAATTTCTAGGCTTCCAAGAGCCTGAATTCCTACGTGTATCAAGAGGCAATCGCTAAGAAATAGAACAAATTACAGTTACCACTTAACAATGATCAATCACCCCTACCTATTCCTCCCATATTTTTTGAGCGTCATAAGTTCCGCGGCATAAATTTATGGATTTTTGGAACATTTCTTTATATTGGAACATGATTGATATTGGGAAAATTTATGTAGTTGTTTTAGGAAAGAACTCGCTTGAGGTTGAACCCTGAATAAGTATTGTCAAACAAAGTAATAATCTTCAAATTAATATTACTCAATATGACCCCACGAACTATGTGTTGATGATAGTTAAAAATTAAAAAAACAAGCCCTTGGCTTGAATGATATAAATCCTTTTGTTGATAATTTGTTGCTAATTAATCCTTAATTACCCTTATTTATCTTGCGGAAATTGTATTGAAATGCTTCAAAGAAGCAAGTGGTGTTTTGAATTTTGAGAAGACAATTGTAGGCTTTGATGCAACCAACCAATTTGTTTGTTAATGCAATTTTCAAAAAGTTAAACATTTTAATGAGATTCATTTATTTGTAATATGTTTATAATTTTAAGGTAAAAGTATAGCTAGCTTTAAAACTTTATATGAAGCTATTTATGATCTGTTAAAACACCCTTGCGTGGTAAGAATTTTGGCTTTGTTTTCATGAGCAAAGGTGTTTGACATATGTTGCAGTTGAATGTTGTTAATATGGTTTGAGTGAGGCTGTGTCTTTGCATTGTTGTAGCCAATCTTTCTTTTCGAAAGAAAGAAAGATGAGAGAGAGAGTTGTTGAGTGAAATGAGAGTACTACTTGACAAAACCAGATTGTTAGGGACCAATAATTTTGTTTAAATTGAGTTAGTGATAGTCCATTTCAATGTTATTCAATATGTGAATGGTTATTTATGAAAATTATAGAATGTATGCTGTATAATGCACGACTAGGAGTTTGCTAGATGATTGTAGGTTATCATATCTAAATTCGAGTTATAGCATTTTAAATTGCAAAGTGATGTTGAAAAAACATTAATGAAACAATAGCATTTTAAATCATTCATCTGAAGCTCAGCCTGTAACATATATGATAGAAAATAACAACTTGAATAGATCTGAAAGTAGTTGTATTAGAAAAAAGAATGTAATAGCCCATAAAATATTTTTAGTAGGGGGCATGAAATTTTTTACTTGGTCAGCATTTGGAAATATGAAGGAAATGTTTTATTTTCAGGACCTTAATATGTGTTGAATAAGGTGTGAAATGTCTTGGTTGTTTATTGAAAAATGTATAATTTACAAAGTTATTAATTACCTTTGAGTTGAATGTTATAATATTTTTTTTATAGAAATTTGTTAATAGTAGCCTTGCTTGTATAAGTTTAGAGAAGTTTTTTGATACATGCCAAAGAAGAAATGTGTGAAAAAGTTTGTTAATATTTAATTGAATATGGGATTTTGCTTTTTGTACCAAAGGTATAAGACATTGCAAAGACGGTTTTAAGTCGGGTCCCTAGATAATTTTTTCACAATGTTAAATGTAATATTTGATGTTGGCCAAAAGTAGACTGAAAAAACATTGGGAGAGATGCAGAGTAAGGTAATTGTAAGTTAATTGGAATGCAGAAATTGCAGATGCTGATGGGAAAGAAGTGATGTTGGAATGTGAATTGAAATAGCTGACTGCCTTTTGAGTATAAAGTCTTCTTTGTGAAGCTTGTTGTGTGAGCTCTTGCAAATTGTAGGAATAGAGCTATGGGTATGAGTTGTGTTATGTTTAACAATACAAAGGGAAAACTTTGCATTTGATTGGGGAAGAAATATGTATGAGGAGAATGTTTAGTTTGGAAATATTTGAAAACCATGATAGTATTGATGAAATAAATGAAATTGTTTAATGTTGAAGGTAATATAAGATTTCCGACTACCAATAAAAATGAATTGTATATTTGTAGTAAATGATGAAAATGTTTAGTTGGTGGAAAGTGCTTGCAATGTCTGTCAGAAAGTTGGTGTGGTGACGGGCTTTGCAAGTACATCCCAGAGAAGGTTTGATGGGGTTCTTTATTCCTACATTGTTATTGTTGCCAATTATTTTTGTATGTGAAGTTGGAAATATTGAATATTAAAACGTAATAGTATTTGAAGAAAGGGGTTTGATGGTGCATGTAACTTCAGGCGCAAATCATTATTTTTTTTTTTAATGTATAATAATAATGTAAGTTAGTTTGTTAGAGCTGCAATATAAGATGATGATTGGAGACAATTTGAATGAAGGAGATACTTATTTTTCTAAAACTGATAGTGAAATTTTTCCCTTTGTGCATGTGAGTTATGTAAATAAAGAAAAAAGGAGAAATTAAAAGCAATGTAAAGTAAAGTTGTGGATTAACTTTAATAATATAGTTTAAGAAAGAAGAAATTGAAAGGAATAGAATTTGTCCATCGGGATATTATGATGTATGTTGAATATATAAAATGTAGGAATAGAGGATTAAATGAAAGTAATGAAGAAGAGTTTGTAAAGAATGAGAAACAGTTAGGTATAAGGAATTGTCATTGTACTGAAAATGTGCAATTGTTATAAGTGATGTAAATGGAATAATTGAATATTATTGAAAAGAATATTTTGAATGAAAGTTTCATAAAGCAGACAAAGATGATTATGTAATTATGGAATGCTTTAAATTGTTACTCTTGTCTATTTGGTGTTATTGTACAGAAGTGTTAGAATGGTCTCCGACCTTTTCCTGTTCATTTCCTTTTAAATGTCTAAATGTGAATCTAATGGGGAAGATTAATTGAAAGTTGAATTGAAATTATAAATACTATTAAACTTGAAATAATTTGTCTTGAATTTTAAATGTATAAAAAGAAAATAATTCTTTATATTATTGATAATTGGAAGTAATATGAAAAGGAATTTTAATTTTTGTGGCAGACAATATGTTTTAAGTATGTATATTTAAACAGAATATTTAAATTGTTAAATTCTAAAGGATTTTATTGGTTTAGTATATTTAAGGGAAAAAAGAAAGTAATGTTCTGAGATGTCCTTGATAATAATTCCCTGTCTTATTTTCCTTTTCTCCTTTGTTAAATATTTTTTGAAAATGTGCATTTCCTACATTATCTTAAATAGCTTAAATTGTTATTAATTTATTTAAACTGCAGAAGTCCTGTTTGTAAACTTTCATGATTCTGAAATTATTTCATTTAGTTTCTTTTTCCTTTCAGTAATTTAAAAAAAATTTTTTTGTGTGATAATTTAGTTTCTATAATTTAATTTGAGAGGGATTTAATTCTTGATTACTTTGTGATAGCCTTTCCTTACCTTGATTTGCCTGTATAATCCTATTTCCAATATTGTTTTGAAATTGGATGCTGTCAGTCTTGCTTACCCTATTGACCCTGTATCTTGAACCCAAACATCCTTGAGTTTTTCATTCATGTTAATGTTCTCCATGACATGCTTCTGGTGTACTCTGATATTCCTATGTTGATTATTTAGATTTTATTTGTTATTGTTTAAATTTGTGTAGCATTGTGTACATTTCCCTAGCATTTTTAAATTTCTTAATGTTTAAAAACTTTCCAAACCTATTTCTCCTTGTGTGTCCTTTTCCTCCTCCTTGTGTTCCTTTTCCTCCTCCTCCTTTTCCTCCTTGTCTCCTTCAATTTTCCTGAAATTTGCTGGTTTTACACCTTGATTCCTTTTTTTTAAGAGCTCCTCTACCATTTTTGTAAACCATTGAAAATGTGCCATCCTCTTCCTCTGCAAACATTCCTATCCCTTAACTATTTTTTCTTGACAGTGGAAGGTTAGTTGTCCCATTTTATTTTAGGTCTTTCGTACGTAGTAACTTCCTACCCCTTAATTCCATTACTTATAATACTGTTTTTTCCTTTTTTATGCAAATTTGTAATCCCTTTTCTTTGCCTGTTTCTTATTTTTCCTTCCCTCTTGTTTAACTTCCTTTTTCCCTTCATGTCTAAATTTCCTGTCCTTTTCCTCCTTTGTCAAGTTCTGTTATTTTCCCTTAAAAAGTTCCCTTGTTTTCCCTTGATAATATTAGAAAAAATAATAATAATAAAATGTAGATGTTAATTTTTGACTGTATTGTTTCAGATGCAACTCCTGTCGATGCGTGGTGGTGTGCTGAGGTGCAGCGCAGCTGCCCCCCCCCCCCGCCCCGCCCGGGGCGGGTGCACAGTAGAGAATATCCGTGAGAGCGTGGAGCGTCGGAGCAAAGGAGCTAAAGGAGCGACACACGACACAGGCACAGCACAGCACAGCACGGCTGGCTGGACTGCTCCCCCTACTCACTGATAATAAAGTTCTGTTCTCACTCCAATACTTTATTTGTTTCTACCACCTACTTCCCTCACTTAGCAATAAGTTTACTCACTTATACTTGGAAGGAAACAAAGGTAAGTTTAACACTGGAAGGCTAACTCAACTTAGTCAAGACTATCCTCAATTTAATTTTTTTCTACATGGAGACGTCTTCATTTATGAAGGCAGACAAATACAATGAAGAATCATCTTATGAAGCACATTTCAAGTTTCCAAGTCACATTGAGACATTGGCAACATTCTTGGCAACTTGAGACATTGGTATACTGGTGCACACAGTATACTGGAGTAAGGAGCTGCACAGCAGCACTGCATGGCCTCCCTACCTGGCCTACACTGCTTTGATAAGTTTGTTTTCAATCCTACTATACATTTAAAGGGTGTACTACTTACCAATAAAGTTTATTTTCAACCTTCCAATGCTTTCTTTAGTTAATTTCATTTCCCTTATTTCCTATTAAGATTAGTTAAGATACTTAGGCAATCAAAGATTGCATGTAATAAAGCAAACTCTGAAGTGAAACTCTGAAATTGGGAACTAGAAACTTTAGAGAAAGCTATCAAACCATGACACAAACAAGCTTTCAAACGGCAAAACTCTGTTTAAAACTTGGCCAAAATGATTAGCCCAGACACTAAGCTATGGTATGCAATAAAGAGATCAAGCCACTGAAAGTTAAAGAACTTTGAAGATACCACACTTGAAAGACATCTGGGAGAAACATTCCATGAAACTTCAGTAAAAAGGCTAAGAAACCCTACAAAGTTAGGTTACTCAATTAAGTTATCAATCAATTGCTGAGCCAAATGAAAACTTGATGGTGACAACCCCTGGAAACTTTACACAACTTTGTAGGAAACCTTGAATAAAATTTGGGTAAAAGGTTATTATACACACTATAAGCAATAAGAACAACTAGGCCACTTAACTAAAATAGTTGCTATTAAGGAGAGATTATTAAACCAAATTAAAGACAGATGAACATGCAACATCAATTAACAAAAAAAAATTGGGCACAAATAAATATTCTATTCACCATTGGCACAAAGGATCTTTAGGGATGCTAAAGTTAAGGTTTAAGAATTTAAGAATTAATTAATTACAGATAACATTTTCTATAATTAAACATTTATTTACACAATTTAAATTACACTATATTTACTTACATTAAAAATATTTCACCCATTCATTGATACACACATTACATCTTAAATACAAAAAAAAAAAAAAATTTATTCAAATAACACAACTTTTCTTCCATCTTCAACCGACAAACCTCACATCACTTTTGCAATGCTTCCTCCTTTACCCATATAATCTGTGAACACATAAAAAAATTAAACACATTAATTTATTGAAATAAAAATACACATTTCATCATTTTCAAGTGACCATTCTCGTTCATATGACCTTCCTCATTTCACACTACAGTCACATCACACAATCACTTTACAAATTTCTCCATAACACACATCCTACTTATCACACCATCCACCAACCTGTACAAACAAACAAACATCCATCCATCCACAATAAAACAAATCTACAGCTATATATCACTCATGAAAAGGACAGAATCAAACTAATAACCATCAATAAACTTAGTACGATGCAGTTAAAATCCTTTACGACAATCAAACTCTATTTCAACATATCGCATCCACTACATGACACTACAAACTAACAACACACTCAACATCACAGCATAGATAACAAAAGGTGTTATTAAAACCTCTTCTGAAAGAAAGAAAACTACACCTACTCACTAATCAACACTCTTGCAATCATCAAATCATCAACTACTATAAGTGATATTCAACCATACTTTAAAAAGTTATAATAAAAGCCAAAAAATAAATATATAAAATAAGCCAAACAAACATTAAACAAAACCTATATGCAAAGTCATAAAAAAATCCTGAGCAGCAAATAACAAAACATCACTAAATACTACACATCAGAATCACCACATCACCATCAACACAGAAGAATAACAAATCCTAATGAAACAGACAACATATCCAAACAAACATTTTTCTCAAATTGCTGGCTAACATGTAATCCAAATACTACAACTCAACAACCTCTACCCTTCTCTAAAAACTTGCTTCTAGTATGTACATCACACCAACAACACAAAAGAAAATACTTCAAATTATAAACAATTTGTTTCGTTAGACAACATTCCACACTTCTTAATAAAAAAACATTTGTTCCATACATCATCAAACCATTAACATATTTATACAACCAATCACTAACTCATGGCTTCTTCCCAAACCTATTCAAAACTGCAGTAATTAAACCTGTCCACAAGAAAGGTATCTACAACATCTACATCAATTATCAACCAATTTCACTCTTCTAAGGATTTGCAAACATATTGACTTGCACTGACTTAACAACAATAAAAACATGCATCTTATGAACATATCGCAGCCCTGCTGGAAATTTGAACATCTTTTTAAAAAATCTACAAGTTATTCTAACAAAACTTCAACAACGCAGACAGTATAAAACAATTCTTTGTGGTGACTTCAATATAAATTGCCTCACACAATCCACTAATGAAAATCTATTTCAAAACCTACTAAAATCATACAATTTACAAACAACTATAAATACACCAACACGAATATCCAAAAATAGTAGCACTGCTCTAGATCACATAATAATAGATGCAAATAACCATTGTTTTCCTGTTGTTACATTTAATACAGGTTTCAGTGACCACACCACAGATTCTAACACTTCAAACAAAAACAAAAACCGCGGAAAAAAAAACTTACAAAGAAATCCGTAACTATTCCCAAGGAAACAATAAAATTTCAAAACTTGCTCACATTTGAAAACTGGAATGAAGTATACAAGACAACCAATACAAATGATAAGTTTAACTCATTCATAAATATATACTTAAGACATTTTAATGCCATTTTCCCTCAAAAACTCAAAAAGATCCAAAATAAGAAAACTAAATCATGGATTACCACAGGCATCAAAGTGTCCTGTGAAACAAAATGCAACATGTATAAAATACTAACAAATAACAAATGTAACTCAAAACTTCATTTCATATTGCAAAAATTATAACAAATGATAAGTACATTGCAGATGCACGTAATACAACAAAAGCTCTGTGGGACATCATTAAAAAGACTACTGCACCAACTAATAATAACAGAAAAAATATACAACTCCACTACAAAAACCAAACTGTACAAGACCCACAAGAAATAGCTGATATATTCAATGAACACTTTTCGCGGGTAGCCCTGGGGTGGAAAGGGGAATAGAGCAGTTTCAGTTTTGAACAATTTCCGCTTGCAAGGCATTTGTGAGTCAGTGAGAATGTTACAGTTGTATTCAAGTAGTTTGGTGATAATAGATGTAAATGTTGTTGTTACCTGTTCGTTGTGGACACGTTTTAATTACCGCCAGTTTTGAATCATGTTTGGGAAGAAGCACGAGTAGTGATGTTGTATAAACATATTAATGCTTGTGGATGTATGGAACAAACGCTTTTTCTTATTCAAGTGTAGTTGGAACTGAAAAAAATTGTTTGTATAAATAATATATAATAATTAATAATAATAATCAATAATAATAATAATAATAATAATAATTAATAATAATAATAATATAATAATAATAATAATAATAATAATAATAATAATAATAATAATATAATAATAATAATAATAATAATAATAATAATAATAATAATAATAATAATAATAATAATAATATAATAATAATAATAATAATAATAATAATAATTAATAATAATAATAATAATAATATTTATTGAGTGACATATACAATTACGAATCGTGGTTTGAAGGAGTCAATATGAGCCCTTGGTGGAAGAGAGTTGAAGTTATATTACTGTTTGAGGAGCAAACAGGAGCCATCTCAGCTTTGCTCAAAGGATCAGGCGGAAACGTGAACAAAACCTGATGAAGCATGGGGTCATTAGCCTAGAAATACAATACTTGTTACAGTTAGATTAAGATATATACAGTAGATCAAATATATCGCTGCTAATAATTAACATTTCAATATGCTATTTTAATGCCTTACTACTTATAATAATACTTACATTAATACTAATTACATTCAATAATAATGATTACATTAATTATTTTATAATTACATTTAATCAATACATATCCAATGATGTTTGCAACTACAGCAAAGTTAAAAGTAGTACATTTCTATATTTATAACGTGAAATGGTGAGCGAGGCAAGTTCTTGACCAGTTTTTTTCTTCGCTTCTATTTGCACAGGAGTGATATGGCAGTTGTTTTTTCTTTGCTTCAGCTTGAATAAACAGTTTACATTGAAACAGAAAGTGCTATGGAATAAGGAAATTCTTAATTTATTTATTTATATTTTTTAAGGGAAATGTAATTTGAAAATTCCTTTACACTGCTAGAACATTTGGTTAACGCAGGGAAAGACTTTCAATTTACTTTTTAAATGTGATGGAATTGTGTTTATGTCGTTTGCAATATCATTGCTTAGTTTGTTGTAAGTGTAATGCCTTCTATTAGGAACTTTTTGAATAAAGTTGGTAGTTTCAGAGTGGGGAAACGTGTTAGGTTTATCCTTTTGCGGGGGGTGTTTTGTAGTTATGTACCATGAGCAATTTAAAGTAAAGTTAGGTCTTTGTTTCCATGAGAATCTTCTTTGTGAAGACCACTATTTCAATATGTACCATGCATGCGTTAGAGGGAAGGATCTTGAGTTTATTAAACAAGGGTTTGCCAAGACTCCAGGCTTATAGTGCCTGGAATCATGTTCGCAGGTATTTCTTTTCTTGATAATAACGTGTGAGTGCTTTAGGGGCATTCCCCAGAATATTATTCCATATTTTAAATGTGAGTGCACATGTGCAAAAATAAATTTGTTCGAAGCTGTCTCAATGTTGGAGCTTGCACCTTGAGGGTGTATAGGCATAAGCAAGATTTGCTGAGCTTCTTGTTAAGATTTTTGAGATGTGAGTGTTCCATTTTCGGTTTTCTTGAATTGTTTAGTCCGAGGAAGGTTACAAGGTCGTTATTGTTTATGAGCAAATTGCTGTGAGAGTTTTTCTTATTAGATCGAGGATTCACGAATTTTAGAAGACTGTCTTCTTTGGTGTTTATGAGTTTGTTGTCTTGAAAAACCATTTGTTGTAGTGCTTGCAAAGTTTTGTAGTTCTTTTTCTATGATTGTTGTGTTTTTGCTGTTGATGCATGAGTGTGGTTGTCATCTGCAAACCAAATTATTTTTGTTGTTCCTTAAAGCCAAAAGGCATTGTCATTTATGTATATAACGGAATACTATTGGCCCAAAGATCTGGATCCTTGCGGGACTCCACAAATTTAGTATTTGAGGACAGGGAGTAGTATGAGGAGAGTGGTTTTTTTTCTTTAGTGTGTTGGAGGCAAGCTACTTGTCTACGGTTCTTGATAAATATGTTTCTTGATCCATTGGCCTGCAAATGCCTCGATCCCTAGCAGTTCTGAGTTTCTTAAAAGTATATGATGGTCAATGATGTCAAAGGCTTTTTGACAAATCTAAAGAAAAGGCCAATGGGAATTTCCTGTGATTTAGCTGCAACAAGTATGTCATTTAAAAGGGAGAATGGCTGGTTTCTGTGGATCTATTTACATGCGAAGGCCAATGTTGTGCATTTGTAAGGACATATTTTGCATTTGAGAAAACTGTTTGAGGTCTTGATTGAAAAAGTAGGTTCCAGAAGTTTTTTGAAAATCCTGATAACCAGGAAATAGGCCTGCTAAGTTCATTGCGGTCATACAGTATTGCCCTTTTTAAACAAATGGTTTAATTTTGCTTTTTCAATTATATCTGGAAATATTGCCTTGATTTTAGAGCAGTAATTGCAGATGTGAGAGAGTGGTTGCCACTATACATGGAGCACTGTGTTTAATAAGAAATGTGGAATGTTTCGTCCATGCCTGCTGAGAATTTATTACTCCATTTGTTCCAATGATTTTTAAAAATTTTCAGAGGGCGTTGGTTCATATAAAAATATGGAAATTTACAATCTGTGTGTAATATTAGTGTTGTTTGGTGTGTTTTGATTGTTTTAGAGATGCTTGAGAGATTAAGCAATTACTAATTTGTGAAAC
>BOPP01000007.1:7981220-7995925 GCA_017312745.1 Gryllus bimaculatus
TTATTATTATACAAACAATTTTTTCAGTTCCACACTACTTAATAAAAAAACGTTTGTTCCATACATCATCAAAGCATTAATATGTTTATACAACCAATCACTAACTCGTGGCTTCTTCCCAAACATATTCAAAACTGCGGTAATTAAACGTGTCCACAAGAAAGGTAACAAACAACATTTACATCTATTATCAACCAAACTACTTGATACACTGTAACATTCTCACTGACTCACAACATGCCTTCAGCGGAAATTGTTCAACTGAAACTGCTCTATTCACCTTTCTTCACCTGCTCTATTCACCATGATACATCACACAATTCTATTGTCAAATTTAGAATCTAATAGAATACAATGAATTGCTTACAAGTGCATAAAAGATCACACACAAATCAAATTGTAGTATTACCTTACCAAAAAGACAACAAAATAAAGAATTATCACTCCAGGCCAAGTGGTACATCATATTGGGTCCTGCAAGGATCCACACTAGGCCCCATTTTATTTCTTATATTTGTAAATGACCTGTCATCAATAATGGAAAACAACAAAACCGTGCTTTTTTTCAACCAAACCTTTCCAACACTAAGCCAATTCACCCATTGACAAGCTACTTCCTTGGGGAAAAACTTTTTTATAACATTCAGGAATACCTCAATGGCTAACATGTGCAATGTGATTTCAGGGGCTGCAGTGGGGCTAGGTGCAGAAGTAGGAACAAATCTGGCCATAACCTGCCTCCACCTCACCATTTCAAGATTTAGTCAAGAAATATGTTAATACTGTTAAACCATACATAGCTTTTCCCATAATTGTTATCATGCACTGTTAGTATTACCATTATTATTTTATAAGTAATGTTATCAATTTTTGATATCATTATTGTTATTATTATTATCGTTATCATTATTGTTATTATTATTATTATTGTTGTTATTATTATTGTTGTTATTATTATTGTTGTTGTTATTATTATTATTATTATTATTATTATTATTATTATTATTATTATTATTATTATTACTACAAGTTGTAGCAGTACAATCAGTATATCAATAAAATATTTTCAAAAATGAAACAGGGGAAATCTTATTGGCAAAACAAACAATATCACCTTTCACATTAAAAAAATTAAACAAAAGATAAGATAACAATACACAGGAAACTTATTACTCAAATACAGCAATTTTATTATATGGCAGAAATCACAACAACAAATGGACTTCAAAAACAAAAGCTAATAATTAAACACAATAAATGTCACAATGAAATGGGAGTAAAATATTTTGAAATTTCAAAATTCACGCAAAGTAAACAATACATTTACTTCACAAACCTACATGACGACTACAGCTCAGATGAACAACACCATACAAGGAGTGTCAAGGTATAAATAAACATCACAGAAAATACTTCAAGCAAATGAATAGAAAGCAAAGACACCACCAAAGCTAGCACTTAACACTTAACAAACACAAACAACACAGCAAGGAATACCAAACAAGACATGGACATAACAAAAACACCTAGAGGAATATCCACCTCACCTACTGGCACACCTGCAGCTCACAAATCATGATGATGATGATGATGATGATGATGATGATGATGATGATGATGATGTTCATGGCAATTATCAAAATAGACAACTTGCAATTTTTATATAAACCTCAGTCCTATAGGAAACACTTACACAAAGCTGTTGTACCTAGTGAAATTTTTCAGGTTTTAATTTTCTTTTTCTCATCTTTTAGATATGACTTTCTTCATGTTTCTTTTTTTTGGGATCCTACACAGTATAAGGTTCTTTTCAATATTGTCATTTGTTTATGTTCAATGTGTCCCTATGTAGTAAGGTGTAACTAATGTAGGACCAGCAAACAATGTAGGGAAACATCTCAACTCTATAATCTTTTTTCAGCTCAGGATATCAAACTAACATTATTTCAAAACTGGATTCAAATTCAAACCTACCATGTAATAAACAGTATGTAAAGGAAAACAATTCTTGCTGCCTTTCATTACAATACACATCACTTCTGTGGTTCATGTTCTGCCCTCTGTGTAAATTTCTTACAAAAGAAAACAAACATTGTTTAAACTTCAACCCACACTATAACTTGCACTGCAAACTGGAAAAACATGTTTCCTGCCTTTCAGAGCAACTTATATGTTCCACACATCTTCAAATCATCCAACATATAAGCACATATTCAAAACATTCTGGTTAAACTTCATCAACACAAAGTTACTATAAAATTACATTAAACAGTCACTTCAATAACAGTCTATGCAAATCTAAACATGCAAAATTATTCAACAGTTTACAGTTTCTTTTACAAACCTACAAATAAATCAACCTACCACAAACACACAAATGATTGCAACTGTAAAGTTAGCAATTCTATACTACATTCAGCACTATCTTTATCAATCAATAAATCAATCATACTTCTCATTTGCATACGTACTACAAAACGACAAACAAATTACCATCAAACTAATTAAACAAGACAAAGTACTCATTCATGAGAAACACATACTAACCAAAGCACAACATCAAATAAAACCATTCACCAATAAAACAAAAAATACTCTAAATCAACAATACAGATACACAAAAAAAATTGCTCAACCTCACTACATCAAAAATCATGTTTTGCACAACTGACAAGAAAATCCAAACACACCCATCAATAAACATGTCTTACAAATTTACAAAAAAGTCATTCAGCAAACACTCTTTTAACATACATATGCAGTCAATCAATATTCACACATCATCAAATGTAAACACTATCCACATCAATGAAACATCACCTTTACAACCACTACAATGTATTACTAAAACGAAACACATTTAAAAAATATTAAAAAATCTCACTTCATGACTTCATTATAACAATCACTGCCTCATTAAACATTCTGCAACATAACTACAGATTACAAACACTCACAGCACACTTATTTACAACTAGCAACTCCATCACAGGCTAACAAGCATCTTTCCAACAAACTCTCAACAAGCTCAAATTAAGCAACTCTTCCAAAATCCATCAACATCCATTAACTCACACACACATTTTTGGAATCACAGGCCTGCACTTACATTTCTCATTTCCAATACTACTACTGACAGACACCCCACATCAATTCACAAATATACAGACTCAGTCAACCTTGCATTTCCAAATCGCACACTTCTTCTCACTCTCAAATAAATTCCCATTACTTTCTTTCACTCTTTATAACACCAATTTCATATCATTGACTTTGCATCTTATACCATTACATTATTTACAAATTATGGATTACATATTATCTTTCAAAACATTGTCAACTACTTACAATACATCTTATACAACATATACTACTCTAGTCCTACATAAAAACATTTCAATTCACTTCTCTCACCCTACATTCATTAAACACTGAGGGCCCATCCATTCCATTTCTTCAAATATATCCCTTAAAGCCCAAATAATGCAAGTCTCCTTTCTTTCTCCCAAAATATTTCTGGTTTTACTACATTATTATAAAAAAAATTATTCCCCATATTATATTCTTTTTCCATACCTACAGGTCTTATCATCCTAATTCAAAATATACAAAACTGGAATTACACCACCACATGTCAATGACATCCTTCACATACATTACACACATACACACTGTCAACTTCACAAATATTCATTCATGTCTATTCTAGGCAAACTTACTACTCTCCACATTTTCACAATACAACAATACTTACTAGTAACAAGTCACAAACTCTCACAACCACAAGTTCTACAAGCTATTCAAACAATTATAAATCCTATCACTTTTCCTCCCAATACAGGAAAGATACTAATTACAAAACAGGTGTGGACGATAATCAAGACATTTAATACTAACCAGTTTTTGATATCAAGTATTACAATTATCACTACTAAAGATTACAACATGGAATATAAAAGCACAGGCTGTAAAAATAGCAAAATATCTAAACAAATTTATTGCCATGATAGGACTACTTTTCTTCACATACATCTTTTATTTCTTTGGTAAGTACAAATACGTGTTATGAAAATTTTTCAATAATTTCTCATTTTTACATTCTTATACACACTACTGAAGTGCCTGCTTAATGTTATTTTATAGTAACTCTGTGTTCATGAAGAACAAATAGAATTCAAACATGATGTTTAAGGTTGGAAAGGAGTAAACCAGGCTACATGGTAACAACAAAGTCATGTGAATGACACAGAATACAGCTTGAGCTATAACATGTGAGGACATTCTACATGAGGCAGGGGGGGGGGAGAATAATTAGGCTACAAAGCATTCCCCATGAACAAATGCATTTCTTTACAGAAATAAGCTACACAACCAAAGGCCTTAGCTTGCTTACAGAGAAACATTGCAATGTGAATAATATTTTCACAGAAAAATAAGGACTTACAAAGACAGAACATATTTCACAAAATTCACAACTCTACATAAATGTAAGTTGCGGATTGAACAAATCCAAAAAAAAATTAAACACTCTGGACAACACCAATGTGATAAGAAAAGAAGGTAGCATGGTGAGTTTGTTTTTTCATTATGTAATGAAATAAAATGCAGGAAGTACAAAGCAAAAAAAAAAGAAGTGGAGAATACATCAGAGGGAAGAAAAATATGGATATGGACCATACAATCCAAAATGCCAGTACATCAGTGATAAAATGACCAAGTACAATAACACAGAATGGGCTTAAAATTCAACATGTCAGCAAACAAGCATACACACCTGCACTTCATAAGGTAATTGAAAAACAATTTCATTAATTATATGAAGAGAAACTTTTGTAATTTAATACATATGAGTTATAGTATTACCAGACTACCATTGACACTGACACATATTATGGTGTACCAATGTGTAGTACCAAGCTAGTAGCAACAATGTGCATGGCAGGGAACGTGTTATGAAATTGATAAACAACATTAAGTTACAAAAGAAACTAATAAAGCAAACTTCATTTCAACAAGTTTCAATCACATGCATGAATAATCAACATTTCAACTGTATCTTCCATAGCAAAATTTTTCAAAATATATGGATAAATAACTTAAATAATTGTACAGTTTGGCACGATTGTCAAATATTAAATGCAAAATCAATTTAGAAAAATGGAGTACCAAAACTCAAAGAGGACGACACAACAAAGAGTAAGAGCAACAGAAGGGAACACAGCAAACTCACAAAGTAGTACAAGAAAAATAAATCGGAATCACTTGCAGCAATTTGGCCGACATTCATTAATTACCTAATTTATTCTTTGATTCATTGATTGGTATTTTGGGGGGATCAACTGTTATTGTCATTAATCACATTAAGCGTAGTGCATGTTTCTTGCCGCAGGAGTTAGCAGTCAAGTCCCCCGCCCATTAGCGACGTCTGGCGCAAGCTTACAGGTGGGCTTGCACCTTGTGTCCCAATCACGATTCTATCACCTGCGGGGTCCCGTAAAGGAAAGCCACTATTGTGTAGGTAATAGGGGTTTCTCGTGGAGAAATCAACCGGTCACCCACACCCTCAGCTTCACGTCGCGACTCACATCGAAAATCTGACGTCGGCCCTCAGTGACTAGGTTGCTTCTGACCGATCCCTTTGCGAAATTGGGCGTGGAGTCGGAAGTAAGCAGCTGCCAGTCAGTCAAGTAAGTAGTAGAAGTAGTAGTCAGACAGAAAGCAGTCGTGATTACTTCCGGCAAGTAAGAAGTAGAAGCAGTCAGTGTGAGTATGCAGTAGTCTGTTTGAAGTACAATGCATTTGCTAGCGTCGCCCTGCACAGTTTGCCTACGTACTTCAAACCCACGTATACAACTCCAAACGAGGAACACGAACCTCCCTGTCGGGGTTGCCCAAATTTCTGCGGACTCACTTCCATATCCTCGAGCGGAGGGCAGTAAGAAGACTGGACTCGCCCCAGAGCCCACACTTCCGTTCTCGCCTTTGTCGTGGCAGTAGCCTCATACTGTTGGCAAAGACGAGTATCTTGTCCCGGCGCATGTGAGTGGCGCATTCATTTCACTCCGGTACTAGCCCGGATATCTAGTAGCTCTGAGCTGGCAAGGCGGCCCCACCCGCGCATTGAATGCAGAGGTTCTCTTGAGGGCAGACTGCGTTCCGACAAGATCCCGACACTAGCCTGTCGGGGTATTTGTGCACCGAAGGAGAGAGTCCATCAAGGCAAAAATCTTACGTGCCGACCACGGCGCTAACGCCCCTTCATACAACAAGTACATCTGCGGTGTAGTAGACAACACAGAGTCTATACATACATACATACATACATACATACATACACACATATACCAGCGGGGCTCCAGTTCACCCTTCATAAACTCTAAGCTCCAGAATGGTCTCCCGACACACGTAGTGGTGTAGAGCTTATAAATGCATAGTGTGTGTGTGTATGTGTGTGTGTGTGTGTGTGTGTGTGTGTGTGTGTGTGTCTGTGTGGTAAGTGAGGGGAAAAGAAGATACAACATGGAAGAGGAAGAAAAGATTGTGCGCAATCTCTGGCCCATTTTTTAGGGCACTGCTACGCCAATTACCTACAGTTGATCGGACAAACCAAACAAAACTATCCATCACAGCACCCATCCGCTACAATTCTCCTCCAGACAGACTCAATTCCACCAAGCTATTTAACTGCTGTCAAAAAGCCTGTCTTCATCGACACTCCAACCCTACGACCTCCCGGTTAGACGCACTGCAGTGAAATATATTCATGCCCTAAGCTACCTAAGCCGCTTTGCTGACGTTATGAATAAGGAATAAGAACATGGACATTTTGATGCAAATTACAAAATGACATATTGTGCATTTTGCGCACACTGCCACAGAAGAAAAAGACACGATATACTGCAGTGACAGAGTGATGCTATGCATAATTAAAGATGCTACAAACCAGACCAAGTTAGGAAGACCACTCAAAGGAACAATTACTCACATTTCGAAATAATTGAGACATTTCTTCACATTTTAGAATCATCACTACTGCAAATAAACTATAAACGAACAAACAAGTATTTTACCACAACACGTGCAAACTATTGCTAACGACACTTTAAAAAAAAAACACAAAAAAGTACACACATGCTGTACGTCTTAGACGTATGAAACGCAAACTTGGCGAAGAGGAGAAAACAAATTCGCAAGTAGCCCGACTGCTTTGTGGAAAACTCCAAACAACGAGGCAAAAGAGAAACACCAACCTATCGCATGTAATCAACAAGATACTTGATTACATGTGTAGAAATAATAAAACGCTACCATACAATACAAACATCACGTTGCCCCACTTCACGGCCAATTTTTAACATTACAACTTTATTAATTTCATTCTACATTCCTTTATCATTCTTCACTATATTTCATGTACTCAGTCGCAGTATGAGCGTTAACTCGCTTTCTTCAAAAACAAAAGTTCGCGGTTCACGCACTGTAGACGCTGGTTAATGAAAGTGTGCCTTGTAGCATGATTCCCAAAACTACTCTAGCTAAATTCCCGCAAACTTAAACACACAATTCCTTTCACAATGAGATAAAATACACCCTCTCCTGACCAATGACGCAACTAACAAACAAAATGACTACGAGTTACTTTCACAGTGACGAAAGTTTCTATCAACAAAATTTGTCTTGGGCACCAACTACTGACGGCTTTCCTAAGCCACCCAACTAGTAAAATTGAAAATTTACCATCTTCATTTCTGCTACAGGTTGTCAAGGAACTCGCAGGGTTATGAAATACAACGTATTTTTTACTCCATTACCTCACTTATAGAATTCTTTCCATTCCTGTCATTTGGCTCGACAGACTAATATGGACCATGGCCACCAAGCGGTGGCCCCAGCCTCTCGGCCATGGGACAAGGGGTTCATGTGGTTAGCACGAAGGCATCCCTCTACCGTGTATACTGATCTTAGCCTTGATGTGAGCTTTCTCATAGTCACACAGCAATAGATACTGGTACATTCGTAAAGAAAGCGCACACATATAATTCTGCCCCAGTCGGGAATTGAACCCAGGGTTGCGCCGGCGACAGCGAGCTCACTAACAAGCGAACAGCCATAGGGGACCTTATTCTTCCCATTACCTTTCCCATAATAAATAACCATTATCTACTCCCAAACGCTGCAATTTAATAACATACAGCAATGCACACATTTCAGTGATAGAACGTCTCTCCATTACAAAACTCGAGAAAACAATCACTTACCTCTCCCGCACGTGGCTCTACAGGCTCCAGCGTTGCTACTGTAGCATCTCTCTGCGCCCTCTCGTCCTCATACGTCCTCACGATACACGCACTCGCATGCAACATAAAAGAAACAAACTTAAATTTTTGTTATTGTTCGTGCTGCACATGCAGTACATCACTAAAGAAAATAAATTATAAAGTGCGCCACCACAAATCTATTGACTAAAAAAACTATCTGGGACGAAAATAGAATACGGCGGGATATTTACTTATGTTCCAAAAAGAAGAAGAAGAAAACTATATTATAACAGGAACTCAGTTTCTACCAACGTCTTTTATTCAACATTCACCTTTCTTATTTGTAATTCATAACCGTCAGAAATATGATTTATTTTCGTTCTCGACAACACAAGGTGTACAGTTTTTTATTGTCCATTATACGGGTTGAAAAAAGTTACAAATGGGAGATCAGCTGACTCACTGGCCGGATTCTTCGTCCAAGACGCTCGCTAAGCGGTTACGGTTCAAACAAGATGCGCAGCTTACGACACTTCTCTACCAAAACATGTATGCGAAGCCCTGTGCGAGCAATACAGCCGCGATGTAACTACCGCATTGCTAAGTATTTCACTCCAACAACATTGCTTCTCTTCCTCAAAATTTTGGTCTCTTTTTCCCATCCAGGGAAGCGTGTCCGCACGCATATGAGTACCGACAAATTTGACATCAACTTATCAGAGTCGGGGTTCTAAAACTACTTTCATACCAAATCGGTCATATTTATTTCAGCAACTAATCAGGGCAATTCCAGCTATAAATCAATCATATCGTTCGGCGAATTTTATACTAACATGTTGCAAACGTCTCAACAGGTCAGAGCCGTGAAAATTTGAAATACATAAAACGGAAATAGACAAACTTGATGCTGGTTTCACCTTCATAAATTATCTTTTGTGCAGTCAACTACAAAATACAAAAATACCAGTCCTCGACAAATTACAATTTTCTGCAACATTATACAATATTTTTGTAATAACTCTCAACAATTCCGAATAATATTCAAATTACAGTGTCAGTGAAAATAGGCTGCAAACCTATATTAAATAAAATTAATTAAACTAAATATCATCATTTACTGAAATACAGACTGAATATTACATACATACAATATAAAAACATTATGTGTTAAAAATTTACAGTTATTATAAACTTTTTCTCCTATTATTCAATGAACCATGTCTTTGTGTTTTCATTCATAACCATTAATAGCTAGCTGACACCAAAAGAAATAGAAAATAAGTACGGGAAAAACTGTACCATTCTGTATACTCTAGTTACATACGAATAGATGGAAACCAGAACGGTATAAGTGACAAAAATGTCTAAGAAAAACGTTTTCATTTTGGCTGAATTTCAGTTGCAAAGCAATTTTGCACTTTTAATGAACAATTGAAATTCCGTGGTTTTCATTGTGAAACAATGCATCTCAACTTTACAATAATATTCAATGAAATAAACACTATTCTCAGATTTTATAAAATGTCACTTATACCGTTCTCATTTTCACCAATTCATATGTGCATTGCAAAATTGCTTCAAATGATTTCAAATCAACTTTTTACAAAACTCAACAGTTCTCTGTGCAAATGAGATGAAAATTTCACAATTTCATAAACGCCCAAACGAAACTTTCTCACAAACTATTCAAAACATTTCAATGAAAATTTGCCTTACGTTTTACACTTGAATTGATATGTCTAAAAACCACATATCAATTCCACTATTACAAGACCGACAATTATATACCATATATTTTAAAACAATATCTTTGAGCTGTCAATACATACAACCTTGGAAAAGTGTGAGGCAAAATCGAAAAGCTAGCCCCGACTAAAGACACAATGAAATTACTACGAGAAAATCTATGCATTCTGTAAAGGGGAACTTCAATGCATATAGCTTCATGCATGTAGCTAGCGCGATATTTTTAACATTTTCTCGAAAATATTTCTACTTTTCTCTTCTAATTTCTTGCCAAAATATAGTGAACAATACTTCAAAAGAGGTCATAGGTTCCAACATCTCTATTAACTACACATTTATAAAAAATTAAAACATTTCATTTTTCTTCGGCGCCGTCCTACAACTACACTATTCAACTGTTTCATCAAATGGCATTTGAAACATATTAAACTCCGTTTTCACAGTAAATGCTGGTTGTATTGTTCTAGAATTTGTACACCTACTTCTTACCATTTCTCTTCCATACTTCATGGTGTACCTCATTATGTTCTGGGTTTTTTGTTTTCCTTGTAGTACATTTCTACAACGTTTCTACAGTAATATCCCACACAACTAATTTTTGTCCGTGTACCCTTCCTTGTCGAAAAGTTAACAAAAGTCCCAACTTTCCAACCAATTTTTAACACATCGTTTCTTGGCTGATCTGGTTTCTGCATAAATTCTTTCAATTGTATACATCTTTAAATGACATCATGCACGTTTCTTAAACATATCAGTCATTGTTTAATAACACTAAGAAGAGGAAAACTTTCGTTATGCCACACATTACCACTACTTTAAAGTGTTTCTTATACACTACCAACTTCACACACATGTTACGAGGGTTGCATCACTTACTCCTAACGCAAAACCTTTCACTGCCCTACTATGTTCAATTGCTTCTTTCCTCTCATTTTACAAATTATTCATTCGTAATATAAACAATTCAACAACTTTGGACTCTAATCTCTCAATAGACACAAGCGCTGTAAAAACTGTCCCTTATTAGTGTCTGTAAACAACTTCCCCTTCTTCTCGAATCCTCACGTTAAAAGTCTATGGCACTTGCAAGTAACATCGATTTACAACTGACATTAACTGCTATAATTTTCTTCAAACCTAGTGTCTCCCACCAAAAACATTACCGTTTTATAATTAACAATCAAACTCGTTTTCTACTTTTCATCTCACAAATGTATCATTTGATCAAACAAATGAACATGCTATCATCACATTACAAATAAATTCAATTCAAATACGTCATGTTACGTTTCAATTTTTGTCGTTAACACACTAAATATACATGCATCTTCTTCTGACACTATTAATTTCTAATTTTTATTGTTTTATAGTTAGCATTTCTCAACACCAATCCTCTACGTAACACCTCCCATTTCCAGATAGTATTGACTTTTCATTCGCAATATTTAACAGCTGTGTTACATTAATACATACTAATTAGTCGTTCAATCTCACCAAACATATTTTCAAGAAAAACAAAAAAATCAACGCGCAACATCAAGCCAACAAGACCATGTAATTTCTCATATAACTGCTAAGGCTCCGTACAATTATGTCTCAATTACTTCAATAACACATCACCTATCGCAAACCTAACCGAAGTGGTTTTCATATGTAATTGCTTTCCCAGCCAAGAACAATTGTCATTTCTAATCCAACTACAAATCAATCATATTTAACTGTAGCAGTACTCGCACCATATTGCACACAAAAGCAAGGACAACTTCACATAACCATTCCTCCATTACTCAATTTCCTTCCTAAAGACTGCAGGCCCGATTTTCGGTACAACCTCTAAATTTCCGAACATCTCTAAACTATAAATTTTCATCCACTCCCACCATCGATTACGTTGTATTCAAGCCCTTCTCGCACATTATAGCCTATTATGTAATCTATCGTCGCCCCGACTATCACTTGCCCTGCTCCTCCCCGTCCTGCCTGCCTCGTCCTGTCTGTCCTGTCCCGTCCTGCCTACCCGTCCTGTCTGTCCCGTCACATCCCGTCTCGTCCTGCCCTTTCCCGCCTCGTCCCACCTCGTCCCGCCTCGTCCCGCTTCGTCCGCCTCGTCCCGCCTCGTCCCGTCCCATCCCAGCCCGTCTCGCTCCGCCCCGTCCATCACCGCAATTTCCAAATCCATCCCTGCTCAATCCCTACCTCCCGCCCTGCCCTTTCGCCTCCCTTCCCTATCACGTGCGCTTCGATTATCGTTTTTACCAGCATTTTTGATATGGGAAGTTGTTTAAATTAATTGTTGTATATTCCCGCAAAACTTCAACGAACAACTTTAATATGCAATTACGCATTAACGGCGATGCGCGATTGTCTGTGAATGTCCCTCGTATTGCCAAAATGTCGTATCACTACATTACTTGATGTATCACTTAACAGAATATCTATATCCGTCCTTCAATCCTATGCTAAATGTATGTGAAATATGTGTTTGAGTAATTGAGAACATTGGTACAAGCAACGAGATGGTACCAAGGGACACCAATAACAAATGAAAGGATACAGAAGCGAGATAAATCTACGCCAAGTTCGGAGAGGGCAAACGTTTTCTTCCCCGGCAAAGTTTCCTAAATAGGGGTACTTACTGCAATAGGCCATTATAGGCCTTGTCGGCGCCGATAGTCGCTGGGAAGAACATGCGGCAACACTGCAAAAATAACCTACAAAATAACCTAAGAGAATAGGAAATTATTACGAGAAACTCTGCGCCATTTTGTAGCACCATCAGTTTATTCAAAGTTTTCCTTTCTTTCTCGGCTTTTTGAAGACTTTCTGTGAAAGGCGTAACTATCTTTCTGTTTCAGGATACAAGTTTAGCAACACTACAACATCACTGCTAACAACATCTGGTGAGCCTTCTGATGCTTCGAGTGAAGTCATGGACACGAGAAGAGAAACATCATACAGCATTCCATGAGAAAATTAACTTATAATCTACTAGCCAGATATACGAATATAAAATCCTTGACTGCGTTTCAAACTTCATTCCAAAATACACATTGAATTCATTTTATGATTAATAAATATTCCTGATATACAATCACTTCACATAGCCTGTATATCAAAACAGATTAATACAATCTGTAAGATGAACAAGTAATATTATGGACGAAATATCAACTTCAAAAATATTCTTCACATAATTAAACAGACAATGAAACGTTCTATTTCGAGGAAGGAATTTATACGCACCACATCACATTGCAAACAATTTTCTCAACTTTAGCCAAACCAAACCTCTACACTACAAATTACAATATTATCGTATATTTGTACAAACATTTATGTTCAAATGTTTACTTGATGCTACTGCATTATTTCAAACTATGCATCATTCCAAAAAAACAAACCTATTATACGTTTATACTTTCTTACATCTTCACAAATATCTGACTTCACAATACGCGTTTCAAAAAACCGTAATTCTCCTCCATCATTTACTAGGCGACATACATTATACTATTAACCGTGTTACGTTCCCACGTTATAAATACAATGACTACATGTTAAGACATATAAGACATTAAAGATATATTTTCAAGTTTTTCCATTTTCATCTTTTTATTTTTTATAACACATTTTAGTTCATATTACATTTATACCATTCAAGGGCTTCGCTTTATATAGTCCTATACCGCATCCAATTCATCCAGAGTAATAAGAAGATAATTATTTAAATCAGTTTTTCCTCTCCATAGACTAAAGAACAAGTGTCTTCGTAGTACGTCATATGAAATGCCAGCACCACTATACTCCAACAAAAGATAATAATCGCTGTGGTGAATATATATATATATATATATATATATATATATATATATATATATATATATATTAAATCGTGCAGTAAATGTCGAAATTACATTCTCTGTTGTATGATTGTATGAAATACATGTGCTTACCTGAATAACAATACCGAAGAGAACAAAAATTTCGAAATAACTTCAACCAGCAATCTCGCAGCAAACACACTACGGAAAAGTATATGGCGTGTTCCCCAATATTGACAACGTCAAAAATATTAACAAAACCATATATTTACAAAATAACAGTCAATTACTAAAATATTAATTAAATTACACAGCAAAGTTACAAAATTATGAAATTTTGATTTCAAGTACAATAATTTCACCACCTACTGTATTTTCATGTAAATGTATACAATATAATATTAATTTGAGAACTGATTTTGATACTTTTTAGAGGATTACATTTTTCTTCACTCGGTGTACTATTTTAATTTCATTAATGTAATGAAACAAAAATTAATTGTTTTTTTAATTAACGCTTTTTCATCAAACTTTTTATACCCAAAAATGGACGAAGGCAACCATTGTATTAGGTATAATTTGTTTGTATTATGAACTATCAAAGCACTAATAAAACTTTTTTTAATTTTGAAATACAAGACGGAGGCGTCCTGCATAATCACATTTTTTTAATCATTCCTTCTCTCCTCTTTTTTCAGATTATCACTGTACTCCAGGCAGTGGAAAAGTGACGTCTTTGTTTTATTGGAGAGCTGAGGGGCGAGGTGAGTTATGACTGGATGGAGTGCCGGATCTTTTACTTCGATTCGAAGAAGTATGCAATTGATCGATTGTAAAGGATACGAACGTCCAAATCGTTTTCAGTACTTATTGCTGTTAA
>BOPP01000007.1:8011816-8027498 GCA_017312745.1 Gryllus bimaculatus
TTAAGATTCTTTTTCACGTTCTTTTCTTTACAGGTCTGGCTACCTTAGGTATGCCGCCAGAATAGCAAGGAATTGTCAATTAAGACAAAATAATAGTACTTTGTTTGTAATGAATGAAAACTACAGCAGATTGACAGTTCTCTCTTCAAAAGAATACAACAGACACAACGAGCAAAACACCAGGCGCACACACTGGGTAACTGAATTATTGCGAAATATTAGAAGGTCAATATAAGATCAAGAAAGAAGTGTTTGCCTTTATTTCAACAGAAGATTCATCACTGGCGCGACTAAAAAAATATATTGCTCACTTAATCATATTGTAATGTAATGCAATTTTCTAATATTTTTATTTCTTATTAAATGAAAGTAATGTTATAAGAGAGAAACGAATCGTAGAGAAAGAGGCAAAAAAATTGCAAATCGAGCAGCTTCGCATATCAGAGCCAGGCGCCACATCAAGCTAGAAAAAGGAACGCATAACCATGAATATGCCGACACTCGTCACAATGGATCACTTTCGTCACAAGTGGACTATTACTGGGAAGGAACCATTATACTGGGCGGACTAGGAAACGGGTAATGGACAATGGGTGGAATTAACGTGCTAAAAGACCAAGTACCCAGTTCAAAGAGAGTTACGAATAAGAAACAACGTAAACATCTCTATTACCATTAGCTCTAACATCTATCTCAGAGAAGAGAGAATTTGCCTTTGTCCCATATAAAGCCATTCAATTTCTAATACAATTAAATAACCTAACAATAATGAATAACCAAAATACATGTAAAATCATTATTCAAATAAAAATTATATCCGCATGCAAACATTCCAAACTTAAATTCCCTTCCTATCAATGCAATGTTCTCAAAATGTACTATGTTTTCAAGTCCAAAAATTAAATTTATCAAATCGTTTTTCAACAATGATGTTAATTAACTTTCACAATGTTTGCAGGAAATGCAATACATTCGAAAATCCTTGTACGCTCTTAAAAAAGATAATAAAATAAGTATACACACATCTCAATTCATATACCTCCAAATAAACATTTCAAAACAGATTGACATGTGAGCACTTTTCGTCTCCAGAAAAAGTAATCATACTGATTATTTATAATTAGTATCTTCTTATTTTTACTATGACTGTTTAATTCTCACATAAGCAAAGCAATCCGCCATTCTATTCCAAATTATTATGTTCTAGGCAGTTTTCCTCGGTGATCCTAATGATCGCCTGCAGAAGACACGACGTATCATGCTGCTTGACGTATCTAATCCACTATCAACCTTGGGGTAATCATTTCATCGATGTGTTTGCCGGCTATTTATAAAGACCCGCCACCGCAATCAAAATATGCACCTCTCGCCACTTTTTAAACCAAATTATCTTCAATTACACTCCATTATCAAACTCAGAATTGTTGGCTTATCACGTAACTCTCAGCTGCCCATTCTTTGTAAAAGCAACTTGACATTCCTCTTGCAATTAGTGGCGCGTGACCTTGTTTGCAGAAAACTGCAAGGCAAATTGTTCATTCGACTTCTTTCGAAATATGTTCTTATAATTTCTTTGAATGTGAATCACACATTTTCCCCTCAAAACCGCTACCCCCAGCCCCCCCCCGCTTACCAGCGCCTACGGCACCACCGCTTCAATTAATACTTTCTCATTTTTCAGAAATCATTTTTGTTTCGACAGAACAAATGTTTTCGTCATCAAAAAATGCACGACTTGAGATTTGAATCTTTGAAGATTTTTTTATGATATCCAGAGTATGCCATGACGATTTTCTCATTGCTGGCAAGAAGAAGACACAATATTTCATGCTTTATTCAAGTATAATTCTAATAATTATTTATTTTTTGAGTAGATGATACCTGACTTGAAAATAATATTATTCAGCACTAGCAATAAGCTGTTGACTCTAAAGTGTCTAACTGTATATTCAACTCAACTGAAATCTATTACCTCTGCATTGTTACAAAATTAAACCCCTTTTGTTTGCTTTTTATCAGGAAATAGTTGTTGTTATTTCTTTTGGGTATGTTTATTGTCAAAAGTTTTAATAAGATTTTGTATGAGTTTTTCATGTATATTTAATGTATTTAATAATTTTGTATTTGTACCGTTTTTGGAAATGTGGGTCACCTGACAATTCTGTGGTTTTTATGTGTATTGTAATATGTCTACTATTTATGTTTATGAATTCTTAAATTTATTTATTAATGTTTTATTTAATTCATGAATGTTCTGCATTAATTGAAAAGGGTTTGCTTTTATTGGCAGGTTCAAATATCTTAATAATTTATCTCGGCAGGTTCTAATAATCTGTATTGACATTATTTTGTATTAGTGATTGTGACTAACATTATTCGCTTCTTCTATTTACAATTGTTATATATATGACTGCAACTCTTTAATTCTGTTTCTTAAACTTAGGGTTTGTTATAGTGTTCAAGATACCTTTGATCTCAGTGTTAACATCAGTCAATTGACATCTGGCCAAACTTAAGAAGTTAAATGAAATAATTTTTTTATATTTTAATTTTTTTCTTTTTATGTTTCGAGTAATCTTTATCATCCATATGCCTAATGGGGAAGTAGGGCTCATAAACTGTATTCTCCGTACGAGTACTTCAGCGAACCGCCAAGTCACTTGTGGACTTTTGATTTTGTTAAATATCTCGCACTTCAGTATTGAACTCACCTTCATGTGGTAACATTTTCATTCAATATTTAGTCAAAGAACAGCGTAAAACTGTATGTATGTTATGCATGTATAAATGTATTTAATATATGTATGTATGTTTTTTTCGAGGGGAAACTGTGGAAATCTTCACAAGACGAAGATGAGCCGCCACTCCTCAAACAGTTAAGATTTTTACCCACTAAAACCACAAAAAAAAAAACCTTTATGTGTTTCCTGGCGTTATTCCACCCTTCAAAATATCACCTCTCTGCGCCACTTTTAAACCAAATTATCTTCACTAACACCTATCATCAAACTCAGAATTGTGGACTTATCATAACTCTCACTGCCCCATTCATTGTAAAAGCAACTTCCACATTCTCTTGCATTATGTGGGTTGAGCCTTCTTGTTTCGCCAGAAACTTACAGCATATGCTTCAACGATTTCTTTTCGAATACTGTTTCTCATAATTTCGTAATTTAATAACACATTTTCCCCTCAAACCCGCTACCCCCCCCCCGCAGATTATAGCATTATTCAGGATGGGTCACGCGCTGTTATTACTTCGAGGTGTTATTCAGCGTTCAGCTATGACTGGTTCCTTTTCGGTCTTCTTTGCTTCTTCTTGAGAATGGCGTGATATATTTTTCTCTATATGCCTGTCCACTTTCTCCTTGTTCCAGATCATTAGTGTAACCATGATTTCTGGTGAGACTATTTACACCCGACCTCTCATATCATGCGATGCACTTGCGTGTCCCGTTCTCGCGGGCAATAGAACAGCTATGTTCCGCGTCGTTCACTTCATGGCTGCGCAGTAGAAGCGTACCGCGACTTCTTTCTTTCTGAATCTTTTTAAGGTGTGCCTTAAAACAGTGAGTTAAAAGGTTGTCACGACCCGTGTTTGCGGTTTATCCGTATTATTCTGGATGAGCCTGATGATTCCATCTGCAGATGAGGGAGCATTGCCTTTTTTAATTATACAGTCTAAAGTAAACTAAATACATTCATACAGTGCGAACAGAAAAGTTCTCTCCTCGCGGAGACGAATCAGACCCTCTACTAAAAAAGCATTGTTTATATTGATTGAATTGTTAATGAATTCCTGTAACAGTAGTGATAAGTTTCGGAGATGGAAGTCGTCTGTATCAGGAGCTCCGCGAGAGCCTACCATCGGTTAAGAAAGGTTTTCCACTAACGCAGGCTATCTTCCCACCATGGGCGGATTGCGCCCGCACACGGACAAACTCTAGCTCCCTTCCGGTCTCCCGGCATGAGTGGTAAGTGTAGTACATTGAGTGTGAGTGTGTGTAAGGGCTGAGTAAAGGAGCAAGGAGGATGAAAGGTCGCGCAGCAGTCCGTGGCCCGTTGTTAGGGTACTAGGGATACACGAGCATTCCGCCTGATGTTGTCCGTCCAAGACAGCAAGCGACCTCGGCAAAGGCGGGTGGTCGCTCCCTCCCTCCGAGGGCGGCCACTCCCGCAGGGTGGCGCCCGCCGCACCCAGCACCGCACCCGCGCCGCCGGGCCCTCCTCCGAACGGCGACCCGACCCTCCCGCTTTCGCTAGGGGCTTGCAGCCTTCTGGCTTGCCACGCGCCACATTCACTTGTGGCCAGGTCAGACTTGCGAGAACCACCGCGAGGAGGCACAGGCCGCTCCGCCTATCCATGGGCCTTTTCGTTGAGGCAGTCTCCGCGCTCCTAACGAATGCATTTCATGCTTTGCGCTTCGCGCACGTAAAACGCTTGCCCTTCGGCATGTGTTACGCAGTGAGTTGAGTGCGCTACTCTATCATCGCGCGAGCATGCCACTGTGCAGGTGTTCGCCCATCTAATCCAAGTGTCACCACTATACAGGTGTAGGCGGAAGGACCCAACTCACACATCCTTCAGTTTGCTGCTGGCGAAGGACCGTGTGATGCCGCCCGCCCACACTCTTGCTGTCAGGCCCACCTAGGCGCGGTCCGTGCTCAAGTTGCGGGTCATACTCTCCCCGCAACCAGCGAACTGTGTGGACGGCTGCATTCCCGCTTTCGCCCGGCGAGAGGAGCACGCGGTCCACGCATGCCGCAGGCACCAGCAGCAAGGTTGTGCCCATGGAAGGTAGTTCGAAACAACCTTCATGACGTCACCTTCCACGGTGATGAGTAAACGTATATACACACCATTTGTATACATTCATTTAAATTTTTCATCTGTACAAACAATATGGCTTCATTTGTCATATCATCCCATCAGCGGAGAATAGTATTTCATATAAATAACGTATGTGCAATGAAATTCTCTTGATTAGCTTTGTCAACCTGCCGCCTCCTCTCTTAACCAGCGCCATCCCTCCTCCCCCCCTCTGGGCACCTCACGGCCGGTGCATGTGTACAAATTACTTTGTAGTAGAGAAGGGCCTTCAGTCGTGTAACGCCCCTCTCCCGCGCTCCAGGTATTTTCCCGCCTTCTCTGTACAGATGTTCCTCGTAATCCACGGAAACTATCAATCAGAGCAGGCCGACGCTTAGAATTCTCCATCCAGAGAGGGAACTGAACTCGAGCCATAGGTGATAAGGCTAGCGTCGAAAACCATTTCGGGGCTCGAGCCTATGACCTCCCAATCACACTGACATCAGTTGATTGCCTGCGCATCCTCCTGCGGTGAATTCTAATGTTCGTAGGGAGCAGATTACTAGAAGAAACTAGTAAAGGGGCAACACTTTCGGCTATATAGTATTGATTGGTGGTGAATATGGTACTTACGTTTTTCTAAGGCTTGGTGCAAGTGATCTCACCCAGCAAAGGTGCTACGTCTGCGAGGGCTTTCCTCCGCGCAGTATTATATAATTGGTGAAAATAATATTTTATTTTCAATAGTCAGGTGTAGCCTCTGATTGTAGCCATAAATTAAGAAACGCGGTTTATCCAACAGAAAAGATTTTATATTTTGGAAATAGTCCCATTTCGATGTATAAATAGTTTATTGCATGTAATAGCAAAAACATTCCTTAAAACACCTTTTCTTACAACCAACGTCTCGCCAATAATTGACATGACAAGTAACTGTCATATAATCAATACTTGTCCTATGTTGGTTGTAAGAAGATTACCTTAAACGATGTTTTATGTTTTAGGCATGTCATAAACTGTCTATAAACCAAAATGGTTGACTTTTCCAAAATATGAATGGACAACAGACAGCATAAAAACAATACCAACGAAGAAAATATTTACTTGGACTTAAACTTGATATACCTGCTTTCACTGTTTAGATATCATCTTGCGTTGTGTAATGTAAGCCGTGTGCTCTCTACCCGCGAGATTAAGTAAATGGCCAGTCCACAGTTTTCCCAAGTGTCAGCGCAAGTGTCCTCGGAATACGCTGGTTACTCAATTTCGAAGAGCACTAATGCACTAGCATCTGGCCGCCACTAGTGCGGATATTTTTTTTTCACCATAAGATGACAATGAGGCTAGTAGCATACTATTTGGTAATTAAGATGCATTTTAATCTTACGAATAAAATAAAAATATGAAATGTGTTTTTAGATTCAGTGTTTTTAATCAAATTGGGTGATTTTGGTTAATGTTCTCCAGCACGTATCAACGCTCTTAGAATATTGTTTTTAATAATTCACGATGAGGACGGGGTTCCATCACCGAGGAAACATGGAAAGTCTATCGCTGGAACTCGTTTCCTCTCCAGTATTATCCTTCAAGGAGGGAACTGCTCCATCCTGCCACTAAGCCCCCGAGCTGACCTCTATAGCATTGTGATACTGTGTGTAAATGTCAGTCGAGAACGCGACAAGGGAGTGCGAAAGGAGACAAAGAGAAAAAAAGTTGTTTTTCGAAGACTTGGAAAAATAAAAACGTGGTGCAGTTCCATTGCCTGCTCTTTTTGCCAAGCGCATCGATCTAAAACATCGATCGTTCTGTCCCTCGCCGTCCGTCAGTTACTTCTGCTGGACCATCCCCTGTCGGTACCTTGGACGGCGTCTGTCGTTCGTCCCGTCTGCCCGTTGTTCGTCGTCGAGTCTTGTGCATCCGTCCGTCGGTTACGTCCGCCGGCTGCCTGTCCATCCGTCACGTTCATCCGTCTGTGGTCAAATTCCTTTGCTCGTCCGTCCGTCCGACAGTTCCGCTCGTCCGTTCGTTTGTCGCGCGTCCGTTAGTCCGTCGCGTCCGTTAGTCCGTCTGTCCGTTAGTCCGTCGGGTCTGTTAGTTCCGTTAGTCCGTCTCTGTCCGTTTGTCACATCGGCTCTTTTCCGTCGGTGCCGTCGGCCGGTCGGCGGCCCGTCGGTCCATCGGTCACATGCTCGTCAGCCGTCGGTCCTGTTGGTCGTGCCGTTGGTCGCATCGGTCCGTTGCTCGTCCGTCCTCTTGGTACCGTCGACCCGCAGTCCGTTGGTTCCGTCGTCCGTTGGGACCGCCTAACCGTCCGTCAATCCGCTCCGTCACGTCAGATCCGTTCCGTCCGTTAGTCCGCGGTCTCAAGTCATTCGCGTCCGTCAGTCAATCTGTTCCTCAGTCAGTTCGTCTGTCTGTCTGCCTGTCTCTGTACTGCTCTGTCAGTCGGTCGGTCGTCGGTCGGTCGTCGGTCTGCCTTAGTTTTGTAAAATATGTGGAATGTGTTTGTTTCGTATCTTGCAAACACGATGATTACCTTCGCCTTCCTTCCGCCCGGGTCTGTCCGTCTGCCCCTCAGACCATCCCTCAGACCCTCGGTCGCATCCCTCAGACCTCTGTCTGTCGCCCCTCCTATCCATCCGTCTTGTCGCATCCATCCGTCGCTTTGTCGCGTCGATTTCTTTGGTCTGTCGGCCCTTGGTTTCGTCGGTTCCCTTTGATCTTCTGTGAGTCAACAATAAAGTGTGAGTAGTTTTCCCGCTATTTTGGACAAAGGCAAAGTTCGGCTCCTAATTTCTTTGATTAACATTCTTTCTTTAACTAGATGCCACGGCTTGCTATAAAAATGGAACAGTGTCCACAAAGTCCTTAATCCTGTAGTTGCGAAATTTTAGAAAAAAGTTATTACAGTATTAATCAGTTCAGCGCCACTGTCAAAAAATATATAAACACTGTGCGTTCATCCAAGTGGTCTAAGAAGTACTATAAGAACAAAGTATAAATTTGCCAGTCACAAATAGTTACATTGCCTGTCTTGCCTTTTGAAACCAAAAAAATAGACGCCAACCATTTTTCGCAAAATTACTGCCAACTTGGTATCTCCTCTTCCTAAAACACCAGGGCACACACTGGGTAACTGAATTATTGCGAAATATAGAAGGTACAATATAAGATCAAGAAAGAAGTGTTTGCCTTTATTTCAACAGAAGATTTCATCAACTGCGCGACTAAAAGAAAGTATGTTGTTCCTTAATCATATTGTAATGTAATGCAATATTCTAATATTTTTATTTCTTTATTAAGAAGTAATGTTATAAGAAGAGAAACGAATCGGTAGAGAAAAGATGCAAAAAAATTGCAAATCATGCAGCTTCGCATATCAGAGCCATGCGCCACAGCACGCATTGAAAAAGGAACGCATAACCATGAACATGCGATACGACACTCGTCACAATGGACCACTTTCGTCACAGTGGACTATTACGGAAGGTGAGACCATTTATAGCTGAGAGACTAGAGAATGGGTAATGGACAATGGGGTGGAATTAACGTGCTAAAAGACCAAGTACCCCAGTTCAAAGAGAGTTACGAATAAGAAACAACGTAAACATCTCTATTACTATTAGCTCTAACATCTATCTCAGAGAAGAGAGGTAATTGCCTTTGTCGCCCATATAAGGCCATTCATATTTCTAATACAATAAAATAAACCTAACAATAATGAATAACAAAATACACGTAAAATCATTATTCAAATAAACATTATATCCGATGCAAATATTCCAACTTAAATTCCCTTTCTATCAATGCAATGTTCTCAAAGTATAATGTTTTCAAGTCCAAAAATTAAATTTATCAAATCGTTTTTTCAACAATGATGTTAATTCACTTTCACAATGTTTGCGGGAAATACAATACCATTTGAAAATCCTTGCACGCTCTTAAAAAGATAATAAAATAAATATACAACACATCTCGATTCATATACCTCCAAATAAACATTTCAAAACATTGACATGTGATCACTTTCCTTCCCAGAAAAAGGTAACCAAACAGCGATTATTTATAATTATTGTCTTTTTCTTTTTACTATGAGTGTTCAATTCTCACGTAAGCAAAGCAATCCGCCATTCTATTCCAAATTATTATGTTCTTGGCAGTTCGTATCCTCGGTGATCCTAATGATCGCCTCAGAAGACACGACGTATCATGTGCTTGACGCATCTAATCACTATCAACCTTGGGGTATCATTTCATCGATGTGTTTGCGGGCCATATTTATAAAGACCCCCACCAATCAAAATATCACCCTCTCGCCACTTTTAAATCAAATTATCTTCAACTAACACCTCATTATCAAACTCAGAATTGTGACTTATCACTAATTCTCACTGCCCCATTCATTTGTAAAAGCAACATCACATTCCTCTTGCATTAGTGGGGTGACCTTCTTGTTTGGCAGAAACTGACAGCAAATTGTTTCATCGATTTCTTTCGAAATATGTTCTTATAATTTCGTCGAATTTAATCACACATTTTCCCCTCAACCCGTCCCCCCCCCCGCAGTTATGCATTTATTCAGGATGTTGCCAGCTGTATTACTTCGAGGTGCTACTCAGGTTCAGCTATGACTGGTTTCTTTCAACTTCTTCCTTCTTCTTGGGAATGGCGGCGATATATTTCTCTATTGCGGTCCACTTCTCCTTGTTCCAGATCATCAGTGTAACCATGAATTCTGGTGAGACATTACACCCGACCTCCCATATCATGCGATGCCTTAGCGTGTCCCGTCTCGGGCAATGGAACAGCGTATGTTCCGCGTCGTTCACTTCATGGCTGCAGTAGAAGCGTACCGCGACTTCTGTATTTCTGAATCTTTTAAGGTGTGCCTTAAAACATGAGTTAAAAGGTATGTCACGACCCGTGTTTGCGGTTTATCCGGTATTATTCTGGATGAGCCTATGATTCCATCTGCAGATGAGGGACATTGCCTTTTTTAATTATACAGTCTAAATGTAAACTAATACATTATACAGTGCGACAGAAAAGTCTCTCCTCGTCGAGACGAATCAGGACCCTCTACTAAAAAAGCGTTTTATATTGATTGATTGTTAATGATTCCTGTAACAGTAGTGTAAGTTTCGGAAGATGGAAGTCGTCTGTATCAGGAGCTCCGGCGAAGACCTACCATCGGTTAGAAAGGTTTTCCCTAACCAGGTATCTCCCACCATGGCGGATCCGCCCCACACGGGACAAACTCTAGCTCCCTTCCGGTCTCCCGGCATGAGTGGTAGTGTAGTACATGTGAGTGTGAGTGTGTGTAAGGGCTGAGTATAGGACAAGGAAGGATGAAAGGTCGCGCACAGTCCGTGGCCCGTTTGTTAGGGTACTAGGGTACACGAGCATTCGCCTGATGTTGTTCCGTCCAAGACACAAAGCCCTCGCGCAAAGGCGGGTGGTCGCTCCCTCCCTCCGAGGCGGCCACTCCCGCAGGGTGCGCCCGCCGCACCCACACCGCACCCGCGCCGCCGGGCCCTCCTCCGAACGGCGACCCCGCCCTCCCGCTTTCCCTAAGGGCTGCAGCCTTCTGGCTTGCCACGCCACATTCACTTGTGCCAGGTCAGACTTGCGAGAACCACCGCGAGAGGCACAGGCCGCTCCGCCTATCCATGGCCTTTTCGTTGAGCAGTCTCCGCGCTCACGAATGCATTTTCATGCTTTGCGCTTCGCGCACGTAAAACGCTGCCTTCGGCATGTGTACCAGTGAGTTGAGTGCGCTACTCTATCATCGGCGAGCAGCCACTGTGCAGGTGTCGCCACTATCCAGGTGTCACCACTATACAGGTGTACGGAAGGACCCAACTCACACACCTTCAGTTGCCTGCTGGCGAGAGACCGTGTGTGCCGCCCGCACACTCTTGCTGTCAGGGCCCACCTAGGGCCCGGTCCGTGCTCAAGTTGCGGGTCATACTCTCCACGCAACCAGCGAACTGTGTGGGACGCCTGCATTCCCGCTTCGCCCGGGAGAGGAGCACCGCTGGTCCACGCATGCCGCAGCCACCCAGCACAAGGTGTGCCCATGGAAGGGTAGTTCGACCAACCTTCATGACGTCACCTTCACGGTGATGAGTAACGTATAATACAACCATTTGTATAATTCATTTAATTTCATCTGTACAAACAATATGCTTCATTTGTCATATCATCCCATCAGCGTAGAATAGTATTTCATATAAATAAACGTATGTGCAATGAAATTCTTGTTACTTTGTCAACCTCCGCCTCCCTTCTTAACCAGCGCCATCCCTCTCCCCCCCCCTGGGCACCTCACGGCCCGGTGCAGTGTACAAATTACTTTGTATAGAGAAGGGCCTTTCAGTCTGCTAACGCCCCTCTCCCCGTCCCAGGTATTCTTCCCCCTTCTCTGTACAGATGTTCCTCGATAAATCCACGGAAAACTATCAATCAGAGCAGCCGACCGCTAGAATTCTCATCCAGAGAGGGACTGAACTCGACCTAGGTGATAAGGCTAGCGTCGCAAAAACCATTATCGGGGCTCGAGCTATGACCTCCCAATCACACTGACATCAGTTGATGCCCTGCCGCCATCCCTCCCGGTGAATTCTATGTTCGTAGGAGAGCAGATTTACTGAGAGAAACTAGTAAAGGGGACAACACTTTCAGCATATAGTATGATTGTGGTGAATATGGACTTTACGTTTTCTAGCTTGGTGCAAGTGCTCTCACCAGCAAGGTGCTACTTGCAGAGGGCTTTCCTCCGCACATATATATAATTGTGAAAATAATATTTTTATTTTCATAGTCAGGGTAGCCTCTGATTGTACATAAATAGAAACGCGGTTATCCAACAGAAAAGATTTTATATTTTGGAAATAGTCCCATTTCGATTATAAATAGTTTATGTGCATGTAATACAAAAAACATTCCTTAAAACACCTTTCTTACAACCAACGTCTCGCCAAATATTGACATGACAAGTAACTGTCATATAATCAATACTTGTCCTAATGTTGGTTTAAGAAGATTACCTTAAACGAATGTTTTATGTTTTACATGTCAATAAACTGTTCTATAACCAAAATGGTGACTATTTCCAAAATATGAATGACAACAGACAGCATAAAACAATACAACGAAGAAATATTTTACTTGGAACTTAAACTTGTATACCTGTTTCAACTGTTTAATATCATCTTGCGTTGTGTAGTAAGCCGTGTGCTCTCTACCCCGAGATTAAGTAAATGACCAGTCACACAGTTTTCCCAAGTGTCACGCAAGTGTCCCTCGGAATACGCTGGTTACTCAATTTCCGAAAGAGCACTAATGCACTAGCACTGCGCACTAGTGCGGATATTTTTTTTCACCCATAGATGACAATGAGCTAGTAGCATACTTTTGGTAATTAAGATGCATTTTTAATCTTACGAATAAAATAAAAATATGAAATGTGTTTTTAGATTCAGTTGTTTTTAATCAAATTGGGTGATTTTGTTAATGTCTCCAGACACGTAATCAACGCCTTGAGAATATTGCTTTTTATAATTCACGATGAGACGGGGTTCCATCACCGCAGGAACATGAAATCTACGCTGAACTCGTCTTCCTCTTCCAGTATTATCCTTCAAGGGGAACTGCTCCATCCTGCACTAAGCCCCCGACTGACCTCTATACATTTGTGATACTGTGTGTAAATGTCAGTGAGAACGCGACGGAGTGCGAGAAGGAGACAAAGAGAAAAAAGTGTTTTCGAAGACTGCAAATAACGTGTGCAGTTCATTGGCTCTTTGCAAGCGCATCGATCTAACATCGATCGTCTGTCCCTCGGTCCGTCCGTCAGTACTTCTGTCTGGCCATCCCTCTGTCGGTACCTTGGACCGTCTGTCGGTTCGTCCGTCTGCCCGTTGGTTCGTCCGTCAGTCTGTGCATCCGTCCGTCGGTTCGTCCGCCTGCCTGTCCATCCGTCCGTCCATCCGTCTGTCGGTCAAATTCCTTTGCTCGTCGGTCCGTCCGACAGTCCGCTCGTCCGTTCGTTTGTCCGTCGGTCCGTTAGTCCGTCGGTCCGTTAGTCCGTCTGTCCGTTAGTCCGTCGGTCTGTTAGTCCGTTAGTCCGTCTGTCCGTTTGTCCATCGGCTCGTTTGTCCGTCGGTCCGTCGGCCCGGCGGCCCGTCGGTCCATCGGTCCATTGCTCCGTCAGCCCGTCGGTCCGTTGGTCCGTCAGCCCGTTGGTCCATCGGTCCGTTGGCTCGTCCGTCCATTGGTCCCTCGACCCGTCAGTCCGTTGGTCCGTCGGTCCGTGGGACCGCCTAACCGTCCGTCAATCCGCTCGTCAGTCAGTCCGTCCGTCCGTTAGTCCGCGTCCAAGTCATTCCGTCCGTCAGTCAATCTGTTCCTCAGTCAGTTCGTCTGTCTGTCTGCCTGTCTCTGTCTGCCTGTCAGTCGGTCGGTCCGTCGGTCGGTCCGTCGGTCTGCCCGTAGTTTTGTAAATATTTGGAATGTGTTTGTTTCGTATCTTCAAACACGATGATTACTTCCCTTCCCTTCCCCGGGTCTGTCCGTCTGCCCCTCAGACCATCCCTCAGACCCTCGGTCCATCCCTCAGACCCTCTGTCTGTCGTCCTATCCATCCGTCTGTCCATCCATCCGTCGCTTTGTCCGTCGATTTCTTGGTCTGTCGGCCCTTGGTTCGTCGGTCCCTTTGATCTATCTGTGAGTCAACAATAAAGTGTGAGTAGTTTTCCCCTTATTTTGGACAAAGGCAATTTCGCTCCAATTTCTTTGATTAATTCTTTCTTTAATAGATCCACGGCTTGCTAATAAAAATGGAACAGGTCCAAAAGTCCTTGAATCCTGTAGTTTCGAAAATTTTAAAAAAATATTACAGTATTAATAGTTCAGCGCATGTCAAAAAATATATAAACACTGTGCGTTCATCAAGTGTCTAAGAGTACTATAGAACAAAGTATAAATTGCAGTCAACAAATAGTACATTGCCTGTCTGCTTTGAACCAAAAATAGACGCAAACCATTTTCCAAATACTGCAACTTGTTGGCAAATTTCGATCCTTGGCCCCATTTCGGAAATACATAATGATGAGTCAAGGGAGACATCTCATATTAGATTTGGTAGTGTTGCCCAAGAAGTAAACTATCTGCTTACAAAACAAGTATTGACAATACTTTGACAATCGTTCTAGTAAATGTTTTGTTCGCTTGTGTACATTAAAATTGCATGTACTATTCTATGTATGCTTGCTATGTATTAATTTCTTAGTAATTTTGTACCTGGAATATTATTTAAAATAAATTGGAACGTTATTTCACTTTCATCCTATTTCATTCCAGAAGTAGTTTACAAAAGACACCTGTCGCAGAAGGGTGGGGAGTTGTACGCTAGGTTGCCTTCACTGAATACAGCATCTCAACTGCCACGAAAATATTCATTGAAAAATTTAACTTATAAAAGTTAGCGTACGTCGTAAAAAAAGTACCGTGTGAAACTCGACCCGCTCGTGTGAAGATTACGATACTGGTTCGTTCCTCGCTCGTATCGTAAAATAACACACGAGTGTATTTATACTTATTACTTCGAGTTTCGTCCATCATTACATCATCTCGTAATGTACTATTGTAAATGAATCACTCACCTTCACAGAATGAACTTCAATGAATCACAGAATCTCACATCAGTAAGGCACAAGGAGCAACTCAGCCGGGCCACCCACAAGCACCAGGTTCCTTCGCCCGCAGCCACCGACCAGCGCCAGCCTGGAGAAGGAAATATTCATGAATAGAGCCCGGATGTTTTTGGCATGTCAGTTTTTTTTACCTTCTCGCTACCGCTTATACGCAGTAGAGAGAAGTTATGTAATGCTGGGCGAAGAAACGCTGAATTTTTGGCTGTAAAATTCTTATAATACGGTCCTGGTTACGTAAAAGTGGATAAAAATCCAGTTGCTAAATTTAGAAAACAAATTCTCTAACACATGGTGTAGCCACAATCTATATTTTGTGGCTCTTAGATTACCAAAAAACGAAAGACTGCCAAACGTCCGTCTGTCCGTATGTCTCTCCGTCAGTCTGTGAACAACCCTGGCGGTTAAACCGTTCACCCGATTTTTTCTTTTTTTTTTTTCTAAATTGATGTTTCCATCTGGCTTATGTCACGACCCCTTGAATTTAAAACCGATACCTTTATTTTGTGGGTTTTTTACATTTCTGAAATTTTCAAAGAAATGGCTCCATAGTTAAACCGTTCTTCTTCAACTCTACTTTCCATCCTTCCACATTTTCATATTTTTTGTATTACTTAAGGATTGAAAATACGGATTTGTTATAAGTAGTATGTATTGAAATAAGATTGTTACTTCAACTAACAATTTCATTTAAAAGGGTGTCACACCACAGGATATCAATGGTATCTTGAAACTAAACTCACTGCAAGAGTTTTGTAAATATTTGGAATGTGTTTGTTTCGTATCTTCAAACACGATGATTACTTCCCTTCCCTTCCCCGGGAGTGCGCTAGCAGGGGGAGCACTGCATGACCTTGTGCGGAGGACTATTACATTCAAAATATTCGTTAAATTGAAGTCGCAAAAAACCAAAATTACTCAAAATAATGCGTATCTAACATGTGACAATATATCATTGGATTTGTCTTTTCACGGTCGTCATAATACACCGAAAAATATGTATAACTTAACAAAGTTACCTCAAATATCTCGAAATATACAAGTGATAAAATATAAATGATCAATGTATGTATGTATGTATGTATGTATGTATGTATGTATGTATGTACATGTATCTATTAACTTCATTCCCTCTTGCACTTTCGTGAAAACTGCATTG
>BOPP01000007.1:8028440-8038518 GCA_017312745.1 Gryllus bimaculatus
ATATCAGCTACAGGAGTGATCCCGAAAATTACACTTCGGGCACTGGAGTGTCTTCACTTGGATGCCAGAAATGTGTATAATTTACAAAATTCGGTAATTTTGAATACAGAAACGATCTGAACCTTCAGTAAAGCAACCACACACCTGGTCATCATTGCTGTGTGTGGTTGACATATCGACCAGTAGATACTGTGAATAATGTAAATAATAATAACAATAATAATAATACATAAAGAATGCATTTTATAAGTTATTTTCAAAAACAATACATTTAATTTATATATTATTAATTTAATAAATATTTAATAAAAAGAATAATTTCCACCGTACGTAGCCTCCATTGAAAAATATTTATAAGAGTTCGAGAAAGTTATCTCGCGATAAAACAAATGTGAGACAAAAATTGGCAGTATCATACACATTTTTAAAATTCATGACAATATGTTTGAAACGACAATGAGACAATTATAGCGATTAACATACCAAGAAATGTTATGAGAGTTATTACTTCAGGGGCCAAAATTTAAAATCGCGGCGGAGCGTAGCGGAACTAACTTTTCGTGCTATGTTCAGCATTTTATAGGTCACTATCTGCTGCTGCGGCACGTTACTACGATATGGTGGGGTGTTGCTTATGATATAACGTTTTAAACAGCGATTTGAGAAAAGATAAACGGTAATAATTCAAATAATACTCCTGAATTTAAAGAAATGTTGTTCGATGCGGAAGTTGGCGCGTCGCCTTCCAGTAGCGACACCTTCAGGTCATCAGTAAATATGATTACCGGAGAAAAGTTTAATTTGGTGCAATGCCAGGAAAATGAAGATAATTAATCTAACACACATTTTAATTACACTATTAATATTACAATTAACAATAACTACTCCCAAAACTAATGAGTTACTTTTAGAATTGTACGTATCTGATTTGTACAAAACCTGTTGTTTAATAAACATTTCACTTGCCATGAACGGATGGTTTATTTACGTTGCTAAGGGTTTTAAATTTCTGAACATACAGGTAGATACAAGTGCATTTAACTAAGGTGACCAATGTTTTTACAATTAAAAGACGAAAAAAATGAAAAAAAGGCAAACATGAATAAATGTAACATTTCTTTAATTCAAAACTGCTCTAATTATACATCGATACGTTTTAATTATTTAATTAAAGAGTATTTTTTTCTATTAAATTAAAACTTTGGGTCAATATATCATTTTCTAACAACATATTGGAAATTTCTTAGCAACATCATGCGTGCTCAGTAAAATATTTACAATTATTTACAATAGTTACTTTAACTAGTTTGCGAAAATGTTGTCTGTTGACGAACAATAATAATTTTGAAAAAATAGTTTGGGACTATACTATCTGTATATGTAATAGATGTAGATATGCGGACGATGCAAATGTTTCACAGTAATCAATAGCAACGTTATTAATAATTTTCAAACACATTTCTGTTCAAACTTTAATTTTTTGTAACAAAATATTTTTTGTAACAAAATATTTTTTGTAACAAAATTAATAGTGAATATTTTAAATTCCGTTTATTTTCCGCAATCTCAATTGGTACACATTTGGCGGATAAAATATTAGAAGAATCTGAAAAATTATTTATTGAACATTTTGCGGATAAAATATTAGATCTGACAAAATCATGAAAACTTTATTTCCCACGAAAAGTAAAGACAGATATGAGAGAATACAAGAATAAGTATTGCGGGAGAAACACACTTATGACACAGCTTTGCTATGGCGTACGTTTTAGTACTGTTTAACACAACTGACGTTTACATGAGTAATCCTAAGACTGTTTTACATGTAAAAAATAATCACGTTAAATATTATGTTCTTCCATAAGTCAGCAATCTCAATGTTTACTTCCCCAAATTTAATTTTATTCATTCGTTGTTTACATGTAATTGTTGTAGGTACGTATCTGTGATGTTCATTTTTGTTCATGGTTCATGGACGACTGGAAATACCTTGGCTACGTCAGTAACAATCTTAAAGAGACCTCGAGTTACGGATACTCACGAACGTAAATACGGTACATCTGGCGAAGGAGAACGGAGAAGAAGCGAAACGAAAATGGAAACGTAAACAAAAAAGATACAATGCAGGCTAACAATTTATCTTCACACTGATTGCACGGAGAAACGCTTCTCATTATAACCCCCTATCACAACACCTCACGGTTCACCATCTTTCATATTTCTGAGAGCCTTCGTTGCCTGCAGAAACACCTTAAGAAATTAGAAGAGGCGCTTTTCTAACGGCAATGGAGTCAAGTGCTCAAGACTTTGACATGATAACATACTAGTTACAAAGTCTCCTGCGATTTTAGTCAAAAAGTTGCTTACTTTGATACTGTCCTCATCTCCGCTTTCATTAGGCTGATAATCGTGCTCAGCAAGTGGCATGTCACTAGCTAAACATAGGCATAGAATCCACTACCCGAACATGATTATCAACTTAACAGAATTAGATTTAAATTTAGAGTTATTCAGTCAAAAAATAGTAAAAACTGTATGTGACGTAGGGGGGAAAGATTATCTGCGCACGTTTTCTTGAGTTCCAGTTATCTCTTCTGTCATTTTAACTATATCAAGTTCCGTCATTTTTACTATATCAAGTTCCGTCATTTCAACTATAAGTAGTTGAAAGATTAGTAAAAATTTATCATAAATAAAAATATATTTTAAAAATCGCAAGATTAGCAATATTACACGTCTAAGGTCTTAAGGAACACTTTCACCAAAATCTAGATAGTAGCAGATTTCCTGTGCCTAATATCGCTAGCCTTGTTACTACTTTTCGCTGCGTTTTTGCTATGTCGGGCGACTGTGAATGAATAGTACTAAACATTAATTTCATAAGCCCTAATGGTGGTCAGAAGAGTCTTTCTTTAAACAGTGTTCAATTATTAGGAAATCTAACGCTACCCTCAGGCCAAGTTAAAAGAAAGTTTACAATGAACCTATACTTTCCATCGTGCGATTTGTGACTACGAAGTTCATTCCTCTCTTCGGAATATTCTCTAAAGCGCCAAGAAAAATCAACAAGAAATCAGTGGAAATATTTTAAAGTGACTGACTAAGTAATGGTCTACACTTTACAAACTTTCATAACGCAATATAGACTGAATAATTAAAGCTCTTGTTACGATAATCTTTTGTGGTACTGCTCCTACCAAGAACCTGTCAATAAAGCAATTCTATAACATGACTTACTATTTTCATGGGGAAAAAACACAAAAGCAGGGACGTAACGTTTAGGCCCGTAATTCGGGCGGCCCAGATAAAAGAGGGCCTATTTTTAGGCTGAAGGTTTTGCGACTGTTAGAAATATAAATTACTTAATACTTTTTGATACTTTGTGGAATAAAACGGAATGTTTCAGAATGATTTTTTTCCCGCTTCAGTAGCTTATATAACTGTTTATAAATCAAGATAATCTGTTAGTAAGAAGCGAAAAATTCTTATGCATTTATCATAGGGTGATGAATATGAATTTGTTAAAGGATATTTTTATTATTTAAGGTACTAACACCACTTCTATTTGCTATACACTTTTATAAAGGGAACCCGGAAAAAGGCTTTGCGGGCGGGCCCGCACTCATTTCGTTCCGCTACCGTTTAAAAAATGTATTATCGATCTAATTAAACAACTATTATATGAATACCTTTCTTTCAAAATTGTCCCATAGTGATATAGAATCCTATAACTATTAATATAATTTTTATCATGAAGTGCCTCTTTAAATAACCTACTTTGTCGTTCATTCAGAAGTATTACGTGAATGATGCGCATCAAACATGAAACAAATTTTAACCTTTACATTTCAAATGTAAAAGTAGCGATACTTCTTTGGTGCATTTTTAAACAATTTATATGTATCAAATACCTTCGTATAGGTACTTATTTTTTTCGGATAGTGTTTCACACACGTGAGATGAAAGTCTTTCTTCCTTGGCCCGTGACAAGAAACGTCACACAAACTTCCAACAATTTTTTCGTGCACCCGCTAGGTACTGTCTTAAAACAGACAAGTTGAAAATATCTCTTGAATTCACGACCACATTGTTAATATTATATTAATAGTTTCTTGGATTTTCGTAAAAAATGTTTCTTAGTTCTCCAACGTTTTGGAACTTGATGGCATCATCAGTTGGATGATTGGTATTTTGCTCTTAAATATTCAACCTTTGCAAGCACTGACGAGGGAACATTAAAGTTCCCAAACGTTGGCAAACCAAGATTTTTTTTTTATTTAATGACCAAAAAACCACGAAACATTTCTAGTAAAAACATCATTTATCACTTTAAATTGTGGGAAAAGAAAAATACCGTGCATTATGATGGGGGAAATTGTGCCACATCTTGCTCCCCACACTGACTTTATCACTGCTCTTGAAAATAGCCCACTGACGCTTTAAGGCTGCGTACAGGTCCGAAGAAAGCTCGGTAGTCGATTGCATTCGTCACGTGTTCGAAGACAATGGACGAATGTATCGAGACATTATCTTTGTCACATAACGGTCACTTTTAAAGTTTCACATCCATTAAAGGCCAGATAACTGACTTTCCTAATACAATAACTTTCAAGCACCAAGTGTAATAATTTTGACTACAAAAGTTTTGAGATTTAGAGCTTGATTTCTCAAAATAACGGTTGAGAAATTCATAGAGAAAGAATGCATACAATCAGGGCTTGATTTCTGGTGGAACGCGACGGAACGGTACCTCAGGAATAATTATTAAATTATAAAAGTTTATAACTATTTCTATTAAGTGAATAATTAATTTTCGGGCGTTCCGGATCCTTATATTTTATACATCAAGCACTGATTACAATGAATGAATGAATGAACAACTGAATTACAATGAATTACAGGTCATTCTTATAAAAATATTAATTTTTCTCTTCATAAAATAAGAACTACCTAATGTGAAATTTGTTTCTTTTTAACTCCAGAAAGCGGCTATCCTCTAAAAACAATAGTTTTGTATTGAACCATTTGCAGGATTGTTAGCTGGTTTCAGAAAGCCTCTTCACAAATATCATATATAAATTCCCCAAATTGTCAGTTTAAAAATGGGAAAATCAGGAATTGTGTAAAGGAACATGTTTGGTATTTTATATTTAAGAGTTCTCACATGGGCATGCTATTTTTGAATGTAATTCATGTGTATTTATGAATAATTGTCTCTATTAGACATTCTTATGTTGGCTTTTCTGAGAAAATAAAAAGCATGTACTGTGAAATTCAAAATGCAAACTTTTGAATGACTGAAAATTTGACTTAAAATTTTCAATCATTTTCAGTCAAAACCGAAAATTTTACAAGTTGGAAGAAACAATTTTGAAGTTCGACTCATATTTTAAATTCATGTTAAAAATACTCTAAAAATATGGGCAAACCAAGGATTTTCTTCAGGTGAATATGGGAGGATTCTAAAATATTGTTGTTAAGAAAGTACATGTGGCATAAAATAACATTTAATACAGACATTAAATTATAAATTATAACATATTATAGATATCATTAATATTAACTTTTCTAACAGAAAATTACTATTAATATAAAATGGATGAAAAAGAATTTTTTTGTTTTCTTCAAAGAAAAATAGTTAACACATAAAAATGAAAAAATATACTATTTTCTTTTTTAATAATAAGAATTTTTTAAAGACAAAAAGTTTTTTCAAATAAATTGAAGAAATTAAATTTTAATCACAAGTTTGAAAGATTATCTGGAAATATCTGAAGTATTTTATTTCTAAATTCTTGAGCAAGTGAAATGTTCCCATGAAATTAAGTTGGAAGAGTTTATTTTTAAATAAGTAGTGAAGATAACTTACAGCACATTTTATAAAAAAGAAGTTTAAAAGTTTAGAAGAGGGTACAATAGCACCCTCCATGGCAACACCCATTATTAGAAACTTCCCATTTAAAATGGAAAATGAAATATGTAAAAGAGATCCAACTGCAGTTTAATAATTAAATAATATTTTCTAGTTTTTTGTAAAAAATAATTTCAAATAAAAATATTACAAAAATTAAATATATTAACTATTATCATTCTAGATTTTATGTCTTAAAGATGATATTTATTAATAGAATTGCAAACAAGCCTTGGCCTCACATGAACCAAAAGAAACTCTAATAAGTATGTAGTATTTGAAAATAATAATGTACATTCTTCATATCAATTTCCACAATTCAATACTAAAGGAAGAGAAAACAGAAATGGGTCATTGGGTTCTGTGACTCATGAAAACACTGCAAGTCTTGTGAATTTTGTTACCAGGAAATTACTAAATGAAAAGAGTCCATTTACTACTATTTTATATTTCAATACAGTAGTTTTTTTTATCTCACTGCTGGAGGGAATCCAACTCTTAGTTAGATAATTGAAGGCGATTGAAAAATGAAAATGTTTTCCATCAGTTTCTTTGAGTGAATCAAATATAATTTTACCAAACATCAGGAAAAGAAAAAATATATGATGATTCAATTGAATACTGAGTGTGCAATAATTGATCTTTATAAGTTCCTTGGGTGCCTCATGGACAGTGTGCTAGCTTTCTGTACACTGGTCCCAGGTTCTGTATCCAGCCAGGGGAAAAATGGTACTGTAATTTTCTAATACAAATCATCTCAGTTTCTGTAAGCTCTTGATGAAAGAAAAAGCACACAAAGGCCAATTAAGCTGGGCACATTGATGGGAGGTTGTCATGCTTACCACATATCTCCCATATTTCCAGGCATGAATAATTAATAAAAACAGCTAGTGGTGTCCCCAGGCCCTGGAACATGAAAAAAGTCAGATTAATCTGGCCTAATCCCTAAATGCCAAATACATATATGCATTGTCTGTTTGATACCTCCCTCTGCATTGACTACAGAAGGTAAAAAATACTACTAATTAGTCCTTTTGGCTGTCTGTATTGCCTTTTTGAAGGCTGTGAAGCCACATCATGGTCTTCAACATGGTGACACCATGGCAACCAAGAGTAGTTGCAAGACTCTGGCTGTGGGAGCCAATGACTTCAATTAATGCTAATATCTAATCATAAATTTAATGCAATATTCAAAAATGTTCACTACATCAAATTTCTCAGAATTTCTTTTGTTTCCAATTACCATCCCACAGGTTTCTTAAAACCGCAATGCAGGTGGGCCCAGGTAAAAGAGGGTCTCCTTTTGGGCTGAAGGTTTTATGATTGTAAAAAATATTAATTATATCATTCTTTCTCTGATAATTTATGTTAGTTAAAACAAGCATCTTCCAGACGTAACATTTTTTCCCACTGCAATAGCTGATGTATTCCTGTTTCTAAATAAAGTTAAACAATTCTAACAATCTTCATTTCATAAAAATAAATAATAATGAAAGATTTCTCTACTATTGGTTATTAGTCATAGACTAATGATATCAAATTTCTTAAAGAATACTTTTATTATTTAAGGGACAAAAGCTTTCTGTGTTTGCTATACACTTTATAAAGAGGAACTGGATAAAAGATTTGTGGGCGGACACATACTCATTTCATTATGCTAATGATTGTAATATTTGGATCTTCAGTGATTTATTTCATTTGTGGGCTTCATTTATATTTTCCTATAATCACTTCCTATACAATTTATTCAAATTCAATCAATGAGGTTTATTTTTCTCAATCGATTTTTACTAATAAAATGCAATTTTTGTTCTTAATTATCTGTTCATTATATTTAAATTATTTTGAAATACATTTCTAAATTTTAAACTGTTTTCATCCTCAAACAACAATCAAAAGGAATGTTAAGAATAGAAATATAGCATTGTTATATTTATTTTGTTTTGCTATATTGCTTTTAATGACATAGACCTACATCAGTGAATAAAAGCATAGTCATGACCTTAATTTGTTAAACATATCAGTGATAACTTAATCATTCTAATTTTTCTTATAGTACAGATTAAATATCTGGATGCACCATAGTATTATCTAATTAATTGTCCAACACCCAAAATACTTTCTCATTTTCCCCTGTGAAGCCTGGGTAATATTTGTAGCCTGGGATTTAAGTACCCAGAACCTCTCTAACCCAGAAATAATCATCTTTGATGATTTCCTATTAACAATTATTTCTGTTCAAAACAAACAATCCACGAACCTGTCTCCCCATCCATTCAATATCTATTTTCCAATTACATTTGCTTGATTCCCATTCCAAGTGGCAATTCCAGAAAATAAAAAGACAGATTCAGCAGCTAAAACAAGCAATCACACTCCTGCTTACAAAAAAGAGCATGGGGTGTGCTAGAATACCTGAGGAAACATGTACTGTCACCTGTAAGGAACTTCTGGCACCTCAAATGGAAAAATTATTCATACATCAACTAGAAACAAATACACTGGAAGCTGAAATACCAAACATAAAATAATTATATGGAAGGAAGTTTTTGCTGACTAGAGTGCCTATTAGCCACTTCAACCTTGGCCACAGATATCTATTGAAAAACTAATACACACTACCAATTTATGATTCCCTTTTTCTCCAACTCGTATTAATGTAGGAACTTGAACTTAGGAATAATCTTAAAATAAATATTGATATATAAGTGAGTAAAAGAATACAATAAACTTTTAGGATGGCTCACAGACAGTGTACTAGCCTCCCATCCTACTTGCTTCATCCAATTGCGATCATCCAGTTGATCGACTTGCTTGAGATCCTTGACGTGATCAACTGGTTGAGATTCTGCACATGAGCGACTTGCTTGAGATTTTCCATTTAATAGACTTGGTTGAGACGTGTTCAACACTTTAGAGATACTTTACTTGATTCACTTGCTTGCTTCAGACTTGCTCGAGATCCTTCACTTACGGGCAAGGTTTGCGGGCGATCTTTTTGAGATTCTGCACATGATCTACTTGCTAGGGTGCCTGCTCTTACAGACGACTGGGGAAACCCTGAGATGTCGATGCCAGTTCTCCGAGGGAAAACAACTCCCCTTTCGTGCGACATCCGCTGTCGAAAGGGAGTGCACCACACATTTTCAACTTTCTCATGATTTATGATAGGGACTCTTTCCCCTTGCAAGTTCGTGACCCTCGGCAAAGGTTGCCGAGTAAGATCGTGGGCTCCTGAAATGTGATCGCATTCATCGATAGATTAGTTGATAATTAAAGAATAGATAGAATAGTTAGACAGGTAGAAAGAAAGATGAAATAGGCAAAGAGATGATAGTTTGATAGATAATATTCCCAGCTATTTAAAAGGTAAATGTAAGGAAATTGACAGACGTAGGATAGCAAGATATAGGTAATGAAATGAGAGCAGGTAAATATTGGCTGAAAAGTGAGGGGGGAAAAGTAGGTTCTGTGAGATGGAAGAGGAAGATTGGGATCATTTCGGAGCGGTGACTGGTTTTTGAGGAAAGAAGAATGTGGGCAAGATGGGATATTCAGTATAAAGTGAGGTGGTCAGGACAAATGTGAAAAGATCAGTATCTTCGATAAGTACATGAAACGCCTTACTATGTAGCGTATGTATGTATTTTCTACTTAGTATGTAGAGTAGTATGTGTTTATTATGCATATATGTTAGTCAACTGTGTACTACGTATAAAGTTGTAAAATAAAATGCATTGGTAGAGAGATCGACGGACAGATAGATAGATAAAAAAGATAGATAGACAGACAGAGAGAGAGAGACAGAGAGAGAGCAAAAAATAGAGGGACATTAAGGCAGACAGAAGATATGTATATAGATAGGGAATTGATAATTGATAATTACTTGTGTCGCCGCAAATGTTTATAAATTATTGACATTAACTTTCAAGATTTCAAATTTCTTTCTAGTCTCTAGACTAAAAACTACCACTTCCCTCTTAAACATCCCATTGTAAGCGACTCAAGTATGATCTTACAAAAAGATAATTGGAGCTATAATAGAAAAGGCAGAAGAAACTGAAATGAAAATTACGGAATCATAATAATTAGGCTTCCTGCTATTGGAAAGACACGTTTTGTAATTGTAAGTAATGCAGACAACAAGAAACGCAGTGTACTTATGAA
>BOPP01000007.1:8040384-8066663 GCA_017312745.1 Gryllus bimaculatus
ACCACCATCATTATCGAAGCTTTCTGAGTTCTCTAAAGACAAGAGAGATAAATTATATAAAGAACATGGCCAAGTTATTTCATAAAAGCAGAAAGCTTTTTGGCTGAATTTTCCAGTGTGTGAATAGAAGCATAGTTTTTACGTATCCCTGTCAAGTTTGTGAACCATAATGTTTTCACCTATACGTTTTGTAAAATCAAACAAATAATCAAAACTTAAATTGAGTGCATCATTTATTCATTACTGCATTTTAATCTCAAAAAGTAATAAATGTTATAACAGCATTGCTTAGTAACAATTCAGTATCCATTTCTAAGATTACTCAACTTTTAATAAGCATAATAGATAGATGGATGCAAATAATACTTAGCCAAAACGCGTAATTTTATTACTAGAATGAAAAAAAGTTGTTACAATTTTTACAAAGTAGTAATTAAAATCCAATTCAAATAAACAAACGGTAATATAATTATTGTTACGGTCACCATCAGAATAGCTTGTCTAAGTTAACTTTGTATTTCTCAAAAAAAGGGTTTGGGTAGATACTGTGTTTTTCCTTGTGAACAGTTGCAAGGGCTGCTACAGGGAATAGAGCCCGTTTAATTTATATTCACATATCAGAAAGAATAATTTCATACTCCACTTACCAGCGAAACATTAACATATGATACATGACTGTATTTCTCTCTTTATGATATATGCATTGTTAGTGAGAAAAACACATATTTCCATTTAAAAAATGAAAGATGAATAAATTGATCAAAAACAACATAATGCACACAATATCTGTGCGGCATAATACATTCCCCATGTTTTCGTATTGTTGAAAGGAAATTGCATTTCTTACTTAGCTATCCGGGAGACGCCGAGTCCAGGGCAGAGGTGCCAAAGTTTCGTTATTGCAATAACTACGCCCCGATGAAGGTCGCAGAATGGCGACAGAAACGTTGGCACCTGTGCCCTGGTCGTGGTGTCTCCCGGATAGCGAAGTAAGTGCAGAGTTCGGCCGCGGAAGCCTATGCTCTCACAAATTGCATTTCGATATCGTGAACCGTTTAGAAGCTACGGAGTTGGCCTATAGATCGTGGGAAAATTGAAAAAAAAGAAAAAGAAAAAAACAAAAATTTGTCATCCTAGTTGAATGTTGGATAAGCACTTTTATTTCTTTCAATTTTTAACATTCTGGAAATTGAATGGTCCCCAAGAACGTTCTGACGCATACTGAGAGAATGGGAAGTGGAATGTTTCATCGATTTTTGTGGTTTAAGGCTTAAGGAGCACACAGACATGGCATGACTGGCTGGCCTTTACCAATATAGTTTTTGGCTTTCACACTTGTCTCTTCCTTTCTACCACCTCCTTAGTATAAATTCACTTTCCAATCTAATAAGGACCACTTCCACTTACACACTTGTTCTTTGTTTCCCTTACTTCTTATTAGGATAAGCTTAAAGGTTCATGACCTTCATTGCAAGGTTTGACTTAGACTAGAAGGAAACTAAGTAACTTACCAGGCAGGAGAAATCCCTTCCAGCAAACTTCGCAAAGGATCTTTGAAATAGAAGCCAATGGCTATTAATGTCATTTTGACTTTCAACATTGGAAAACTGAGCCTCTGGAGAATATACCAATGATAAATTTAAACAGACATTTTAGATATATAGCAAATGGCAATTAAAGAATTTAAGTTATGGCAAGTTGGGACATTACAGTACTGATGCATAACTATCAACTTGCTATGCAACAAAACTAAAAAAATAGAAATAAAAGTTAAGCATAAAAGTACATGCCCTTCAAGCATTCATCAATCCAAAATATTACATACCATTGCTATGTTCATCACCTGACAAAAAAATTACCTCCTCTTGCAAAACTTTGCATTTCCCCACTAAAATCTAAAGTCATTTCATTTTCTACATCTTACCCTACTTCAAAAATAGGATTTAAATTGCTTATTTTAAGATTAGTATTAATTAGTCAATAGGCTTCACTTTTAAATAATATCTATTTATTCAATTTATTAACTTCAAAAATACATCATTTTATAACACATTTGATATTCAAATTTTTTTTCGGTAAAGAAATCTTTCTTCCTTTTTCACACCTCTTCTTATCTTCACATCACCACATTCACCCGCATCATCTACTAACATACAAAATAAAACACACATCAATATTTGGAAATAAAAATTTGCATTTCACCACCTTCTTTAATTCATACACATTATTGCTTAATGTAAACAACAGGAACATTCATACACAACAACAAAATTGCTTTTACAGAAATGGTAAATATTTTTTTCGGCTTTCGCAAACAAGAATCAACTCAACTCTGTTACATAACCAGCCTCACTGTCGTAGAATACATGGCAAGCAAATTTACTGACAACATTACCAAACAAAATCCAAATACTTGGAATTAACAACACACAAGTTCATACTTTTCAATCTTTTAACATCAAACAATCCTTCACACTTTAGTAGACAAAACACATCAATACCCATCCATTCTTACAACCAAAAGAGGTAAAGCAGTCAACAACAAACACAAAATTCTAACGAAACAAACTAACTAATGTAACTATAAATTGCTTGACTGACGCGAAAGATTTGCTCGCAAACCCATTTATGAAAGTCCGACGGAGAGCGTGAAGTCAGGTCAGTGCAGATTCTAGCGACACGCACGTCGATAGCGTCGAGGTGAATGCAGTGTTGGGGCTACGAGCCACCTGGGCTTCGGCCTTGGCAGGCCACAGTTCAGCCCTTGGCTTCCTCGTGGCAGTGCTCGATACTCATGGGTAACTGAAAAAGGGATTTGTCCCGGCGCAATGCCGGTGGCGCTTAATTAGACTCCTGTGCCAGCCCGGACAGCGAGTAGCTCTGAGCTGGCAGAGTAGCCCCACCCAGTCTTAATTGAAATGATGCCCAGATGGGGTGCTGCGATCCAGCTCAGAGGCGATCTCAGATCTTTCCTACCTCTTCCTTGCCCTATCCTCGCTCCTTACTTATACACACACTAACATGCAGTACACAACTACACATGTCGAGACACCCGTCGGGTGCTTAGAGCTGGTCCGGGCTGGGGTGGTACCCGCTGGTGGGATATCCTGGTTCGGGACAAAAAAAAATATCCGATGGTAGGTCGCCGACGGATCGCACACAGCAGGGAAATACCGGCCCCCGATAAAAACAAACTACACTTACGGGACTAATGACTTTAGTAGTTGTCGCGCAACGGAACCACTATCAACCAATCGACAGTGGCCGTCCGTCAGCGCTTCCGCAAATCAGCTTCCATCCTCCCGCCCACCCGCACCCCGCACAGCGCACATACACACACACACACACACACACACACACACATCTCTGTGTCTCCGCATTGCACGCCAGCGTCAGCGTCTCCGTAAGCGTCCGCTCTTAAAAGCTGATAATTAAATGAGACCCAAATCCCGAAATTAAGAAGGAAAAATTGGAAAACCCCAATTTCGTAGTTTCTTTCTGAAATCACGTATGCAAGTACTCGACGAGAAATTCAATGGTGCAAAGCAGACATCAATCCGACTATTAGATTCCGTAATTTATGAAATCAAATGGTAAGCGGCAGTATTCTGAGCCAAGTTATTATGCTGGGACTCTGCCGAACGAAATCATAATAGCAAGCTACCCCCCCCTCCCTATTCCCAGTACCACCACTCTTCCTAAAGTTCCCATAGCCTCGCATGCACCAGCTACAGACGGACTCGCGGTAGTTCACGATACGACCCATTCTAAAAACATTGTATCTTTTGCTTAAGCGGACCCCTGAAAGTAAATTCGTCCTAAAAATTGCGCTGGTTGTATGCACAAATTAAACAATTAGATTTAACGCAAGCTTAATACCTTCTGCAACTTTTCCCGGCGTTGTTTTTTTTTCTTTCGAAAATACCGAAAACTCAATGGTCCGCAAAATATCTGTATGTGAGAAAGAAAATAGAATATAGCAGAGAATCTTACCACGTCGCCAATAGGAGTATTAAGAGTTGACAAAGTTGAACGTGAGGTGTTAACCTTACTGTTAAATATATAGTTACATGTAATACATTAATACATAATTACAGTTAATCATAGATATTGCCGTTCGAGAAGTTTAAACACATAATTTTGACTATTAAAGTAATCATTCAAAAAGTTTTTTTAACACAACTATGTATTTTTAGGAATGTTACATACTGAAGCAGATCTCACGCATACATATCAAACCGTCTATTATTATTTTTAATTCACTGGAATCATCGTTTGTTATACAATTGATTGATATTCATTGGCAACTCTTGACAATACATTCTATTCTTTTTTAAACCAAAAAGTAAAAAAAAGTGAAAAGAGTGCATTTCACAAGGATGTACAGAGGCCGCCAAATTATTATACAACATTTTTTCTCTGGCTAAACTTATTGTACGAATCCAGAGAAGCTCTTGACAAAAGTATCTGTTTGAAGTGTAATGTTTGTTAATGATTTTGGAAATATATACACAGTTAATGGTACAATAAGGCACTTAAAGAGGCCCGAAAAACCAACGGTACCCTCACATAAATGAGTTGTTTGCAACAAACCAATGAGTACGCTCTGTATCACAACAGGAAATAAAATTGGAAAATATCTTTTAAGACATTGATCAGTCAGTTTCCAAGAAAAGAAGGCCATAAAAACCAGCTCATAAAACATTACATTTGCACCTCAGCAAAATGACACTTAAATTGAAAGAAGTGATTAAAAATTGAATTTCAACATACCACAGAACAAGCATGTTAATTACGAACTGTTTATAAAACATTAGAAGCAAGTACACAGAGTGTGTCAATATCTACAGTCACGGATACATTTGGTCTTATTCAATAACACTAGTCTAATACCCCACGTTTATGTCACTTTATTAAGATATAACGCAAAAAATCATATTTTTAATTTGCCTTCCTTAAATAATAAAGACGAAATTGTAAAAGAAATATAAAAAACGAATCATTTAATCTTATGAAGAACATTATTGTTACAACGGTAATATTATTTATGGATATGTCATACGATTGTTATATTTTATTAAAAATACATACTACATAGTGCTCTAGCAATTGTGTTGTTTCATTGTGCGTTTTATACATCAGAATCACGTCAATTTCATATCATTTAGTTAATTTAGCTATATCCGTTCAGTTATTTTTAAGAAAACAATTTGAGTTGGTTTTGATAAAATGTTTTTTTTATTATAGATTTCAAATTTGACCAGTATTTTTACAAAATCAAACTTATTCTTAAAATCAAATATTCGTAGAAAAATTTGGAAAAATTAAAATCAAAAATCGTAGAATTTTTTTTAATAAAAGGAGTTTAAACTAACACAGGGTCTTATGGAAAAACTTTCACGGGCAGAGGTTTCCTTAAGTTATTGAAGAAGTACAGTTAATGTGTAGTTCTCTTTCTTTGATTCAATACACAGTAAATTTGTTTAGGAATCAGTTGATATTAAATGTAACATACTTCACCACGCATTCTGAAGAGTAATTTATACAAGCTACATCGAAATTAATCGCAAACGGAAGTACTGGCTCTCGGAATAGAGTTACGCCGTACAAATCATGCTATTGTCAGCACTGTTTCTCTTAGGGCCCCAGAGAAAAGTGCGACAAAAAACATGAATTAACAAATAGGTTTCGAATCATTTCTAAAAGGATAATTTGAAAAACAAGCTCGACGAAATAAAACTCATGTATCTTTTCACCGCCATTATCTCGACGTTCAATCCCGCAATCGAACTCCTCAAAGATCGATTGCGGCGTTATTGCGCAAATTTCAATTAAGCTTTGCAGATTGCTTGAAAGAAATACATCAATACATTAAGAATACAAATTGTGGAATAGAGTAAAAAGTAAAAGTGCGAGAAAGTAAAAATAGAATTAGTATTGACATTTTCAACAGTATATTATAATTAAAATTAAATTCATTATTTTTTATATAATTCAATTTTTCTCATGGCCCGTAGTTGGCGTGACACCTGTATATATTTAATTAATTTCAAGAAGAAATTATTTAAAACCTCTTGTTTTTTCAAAAAGTTGTACATTACTTATTTTAAAAAGCTAATTTTGTACAACAGACTTTGCCTGAGGATAAAATCATTATCATCAGTTTTATAGTTTTGACTTTTTTGCAATTTCCGTAAAAAAAGCAATATCCCAAAATGGGTCTGCACCATATTTTTTACCGTTCCTTATTAAATATGTGGAGAAATTCTAAAGAAAAATATTGGAGCGGTTTCTGAAACAAATTAAAAATTGCCTATACTTCGGGCAAAATTACACGAAAACTACTCATATTTTCGAAAAGTTAACTATGACCTTATTTCAAGTTTTCTCTTTAGGAAACAAATTCAATTAAAGAAAAAAATTAACTTTTTTGTTGTAAGAAGCCGGTGAAAAAAATTGAAATTTTTGTAATTTTCAAAAAATTAGGGGTTTGAACGGCAATGAGACCTGTACCGTTATCTTAAACGTCCCTCGCACTATCCAGACGATTACGATACTTTTTCTTCTTACGTTAGTTAGTGCGAGAAAGTAAAAATTATATGTGTAATTTAAAAATAACATAAAAGAATGTAGGAGAATGGGGTTTATGTCATCGTATACAGTGCATTTAGCACTATCCGTAGAAAAAAAAGAAAAAATTTCGAGCCCTTTTAAAAAAATGTTAATTATTTTTTTTAATATTGGCCACATTTCACTTAAATTTCGCATAAAGTACAAAACAATTCAAAAAGTCTTCCGATGATCTAAAAATGCTTCAAAAGTCTTCTATTAATTTTTAATTTAGTGCCGTTGTCGAGAAAATTTTGAAAATAATTGCAGGTTTCAAAAAAATAAATGTTTGTTTTCATTAATTCAATCTGGCTAGTATATTAATTAAGAGATTTCTTCCAACATGATATATTACAGGAGTATTCGTAAACATTTATCACCTGCACTGCTGGAATTTTAACCTTTTATGTTTCCCGTATCGCAATTGTCAATTACTGCATTTGTCGAACTAGTCCTAGATGTCAACTCTTCCAATCGCCTTAATGCCTATCTGACGAAATGATGTCAAGTTATTGTTTCTACTTTGTTTTCTCTTGTACATACATCAAATTAGTTTCTTTTAAATATTTTTTTTTGTTAGACACCTAATGGGGAGGAAAGAGCCACTGACGGTTATATTTCAGAATTAGACTTGCAATTTAAAAATGAATTGTCATTTATTCAGTATTTATTTTATTATTTGCAGAAGGATTCACTACCTGGATGACAAGATGGCAGAACAATGTTTTCTTGAAGTTGAAGTTGTGAAGTGGATTCCCTCCTGTCTGGGAGAACTCACCCTCAGCAATCCAAATTCACTTACCCTTGCGGGGACCCGTAAGTGGGGGGTGATTCTCCTGGGCACGGGGTCAAAGGTCGATGCTTCCGACCGCCAGCTGCACAGTCCGCTGCACTGCACCGTCGCCCAAGGCCACCTTGAAAACACTCGACTCTTCCTGGACGTCGGAGCGCAGGTCGGTGTAACACTCCGCTAGACCTCGCTGCAGGGCACGGAAGCAAGGATCTTGTACTCCTGCTTATAGGGCCTTGAAGGGAGCGCAAGCAAATGAAAACTCTGTAACTACGGCTGCTGAAAACGGTCATTGGAATGTAGTGGAATTGTTTCTGCAGAACTCAACTCTAGTTAACGCGTGTAATAAAGAGGGACATCCATTAATAGTGCTGGCTGCGAAAGCCAATCTCTGGGAAATGGTACTGCTGCTGTTGGGTATAGGGACATTAGTGACGCACTGCAAAGTTCCTAGAGAGCGCGCGTTGGTGTACGCGCCAAAATCCGGCCAGACAGACGCCACGCGAGAGCTGCTGAGTCGCGGGGTCCAATCGAACCTCGCGCAGGTGCACTGGGGTCTTTGGAACGCAAAGAGCGCCGCAGTGGAGTGGGCCTGCGTGGATGAGGTGCCCGACAGTGTGCGTGGAGCTCCAGGAGGGTTTAGACTCATGAACGCCGCGATCCACGGACGGTTGCAGCCAATGATCGCATTCCTAGAAGCGGCTGTCAATGTCAACGGCGTTGATAACACTAGCTTAGGCTTTGCCGCTAGGAATGGGCGCATCGCATCTGTCGAGGAGCTCTTGAAGCGATGCGCCGACACCAACGCAAGTGACGAGGACGGAAACACTCCTATCCATGACGCTTCCTCTCACGGCCACGTAGCCATGTTGGACGCCGAAGCGAGTACCAAGGAGAAGAATGCCAATGGAAAGACTCCCCTCGAGGTTGCCAAATCAGACGCTATGCGCACAGCCTTCAAAGTTGCAAAGTAACTTCTACCTACGTGTATGTTTATATTTCCAGTTCATGCAAGTAGTATCCTGCCTGAAAAATAATAGGCACCATAGTTAGGAACTTCGAGATACATTGACAGTATTATCTTAAGAAGGGAATATGTGTCCACTTAAAAAATTAGTCTTATCATATGTACTGCTTTAGAGTTGCATCGATCGAAAAAATAAACGTATCTATTAATAACTATATACCAACAGCGTTACTCACTTCTATGTATTTTTGTATTTGTTAAAATGTAACAAATATTAAAAGTTAAATGGTCCACGGGGAGACCCCTTATCAATGCACAGTAAACGCCCTATTTTTAAGTCAACTACCTTCGGTGTTCATCTAAGAGTGGCTGTTGCAGAAAACGTAAGTGGAAACGAGTCGCAAGAATTGCAAAGAAAAGTGCTATGTTATGAATGAATTTCAGTTTACATTTTTAAAAACCTGATACGTTAGTAACAAATGATTTGCAGATTTGAATTCAGCATGCCGAAAAGAGGCTGTTCCACTTCCTTCTGTGAACTCATCGCCGGATACTATTACCACACAACGTTTTAAACAACTTTTATACGAGAACTTCCAGTGCAGGAAATTTACAAAAAAAAAAGTGATTTATCGCTTTCATAAAGCACGTTTCAATATAACTGTAGCATGACAATACGACAGTGTTGAAAATTGAACAAGACATCAAAATATTTTCGGTTTCATGTGTAAAGCATTTTTAACAATATACTCTAACAACATATTTAACATTATATCACTAACATTGCAAATTACTTCTTCGGGGAATGTAGAGGAAATCAGGAAGTGTGGAAAAATAGGGAAGCACTTTCTTTAATAGCCGGACGTTGATAAAAATAATTTTTTTGCACTCATGTATGAAAATGTTTATTAATCACAGAGTTACTTTGCGGTACGCGGTTTGGCAAAATAGACTTTACAGTATGCATACCACAAAGAAAGACATTGACATATAAGAGTCCTGCACAGAAAACAAATAGAGGCAGTATGAATCATGGCTGCCACCTAACATATTGAAAATGATCCCAACTACAAGCTCTTTAAAAAAATAATGTAAGCAAACTCATACAAAATTGTCTTTGGTGTACTCGTTTCAAAATGCCAGACTCTGCTCCCATCGTTACCTTGACCATCAACATTTCATTTCTTCATCAAAGACTCACTTTCTGTACTAGTTACTACAGTGAAATCTCAGTACGTTCATACTAGCGGAACCCGGCAGACGTTGTTCTGCCCTTCATCTCCCTCATTATCCTTCCCTCTCCCTTTCTCTCCCTCTCTGTCCCTGTCTGTCAGACAGTCAGACAGACAGACAGACAGACAGACAGACAGACAGACAGTCAGTCAGTCAGTCAGTCAGTCAGTCAGTCAGTCAGTCAGTCAGTCAGTCAGTCAGTCAGACAGTCAGTCAGTCAGTCAGTCAGACAGTCAGTCAGTCAGTCAGTCAGACAGTCAGTCAGTCAGTCAGACAGTCAGTCAGTCAGTCGGTCCATACCCCTCCCTTTCACCATGTCTCTCTAGTGGAGTTACAACAAAATTAACAGCACATAAACCTTCTGGATGAAAAAACACCTGGATGTGCCAACTTTCATGGAGATCGGTCACACGGTTTCGGAATCGGTTTCGGAATTTACAGTTCTTATATACTAAGATTTATTTAGCCATGCACTTGTCGTAAATCATTTGTTCACAGCTCAAACGTCTCCATATGACGTCACTGTAGCGACATATAAGCTCCAATTGTATGAAACCGCAACAGCCGATTTACTCCAAGTTTGCCATGGTTAAATAGTTAAAATTAAGCGTATAATATATACAACATTCATTTAATACGAGGGACGTTCAATAAGTTATCTACACATCGAGATCCTTAAGCATTTCTTGGAGAGCTGTCGTGCAAGTAAGTTGACATGTCTGGCTACCTCAATACGAAATCAGTCTGCCTAAGTTATTGATGTGAGAAAGATGCAAGTGCAGTGCCGAACAGACCGATTTACGTCAAGTGTCATGGTTAAATGGTTACAGATTAGACGTACTATATATACCAACATCCATTTATATACGAGGGACGTTCAATAAGTTATCTACTACCTCGGATCCTAAGGCATATTTTGGAGAGCTGATCGTGCACAGGTTCAGAGAAACATGAAAAAATGGTGCATGAGCGACGATTTCCTGATGATGGAAGCAGTTTAAGGAAGCTGTAATGGTATTCTGGACAGTCAAAAGATGTATCTTCATTTCTGAGGGTATTCATTCACTGGAGTTGGAGTGTCAATGGGGACTGCACTGAAAAGTAATGAGCTAGGTTTCAAATATAAAATTGTATATTCATGCTCATGAAGATAACGTATTGAATGCCCTCTGTGAATTGTACCCATATATATATATATATATATATATATATATATATATATATATATATGACATCCCGTTTAAATGTCACAATGTACAGATATTTCACTTTTACGAACTCTATTCGGACCGATTTCAATATTCGCAATAAAAATGTGTGGAGTATTTTTTTTAATACGTTAATTTCTATTGAATCTGCTGTTGTCCCCAGATTTTCAATATATGTATTTCGTAACATTTCCTTGTCCTCTGTCCCAACTCGTGATCTTTCCACCATGTACGCAATGAGCAATGGATAACATATCAATACTACATGTCAAGCGAATTCGTGAAGACAAGACCTAGTACGCCATAATCACAGAAGAGAGAAGCAATTGTTGCAATTTCTGGATCACGTGATGGTGAATCTCCACTTCTTGATTTCGAATATTATGATTTTCCGGAAATTCATTTCATGTCTTGTTAATGGTAGTGAACGCTCTGTTTGCAAAAACACGTGTTGGGGTTGTTACAGTGTTCATAAAAATATACGACCTGATTTAATTGCAATGAAAATGAAGAAAAGGAGACAGTTCAAAGCACATACTTTCTCGCATTATTTCTATCAGCACCGATATATTACACTTCTACATAAACCTCCAATCAGCAACATTTTTTCCGCTCCGAGACCCGATCACAGATCCTCAAGAGTTAACTTGCCGTCACCTATATCATACTCCATCATAGCGCCGCATGCATTGAACTCGGGCACATACATGAATCCGTAAACGCTCTCTTCTTGTAAAAATCCCTCTAAAGTCAAAATATCCATTTGAAACTCCCATTGACCCGAGTCGTTTTGTCGTCAATTGATTTTTCGGTATAGAGGAGCCATAAAACATAGATTCTGGCACCACGTGTTAGAGGATTTTTTTCTATAGCAACAGGATTTATCCACTTTTTCGTTAACAGGGCCCTACAATACGTTTTTCTGACGAAAATTCTTCATTTTCCGGCACACTATTTCCGGTTCGGCACAATTTACATAAATTCAAAAATTACAGACAGACATTTCCGGTTAATTTATCTGTACTGATTGTTCTTCAAATTATTTTCAATAAAGTTTTTTTTTTCTCAATAGTTTTCTGAGACACTGTGACAAATAATACGTCCTGGGCGTGACTCTAACCCGCGACCTTTTGCACCGAAGTACTGAATCCGTACAAGCCATTTAACCATCTCGTCCATCCGGGGCGGAGAGGGCTTTTACACTTCTGTATGATTCTTAAAGACATGATTGTTTCAGTTCTAGCATTACGGCGCCGAAAAAATTACGAAATGTGAAAAAATGTCCTCTAGGTGGCAAAAGATGGCAGCTGAGAAGGCATAACCGAAAAGCTAGTTCAGACTAAAGAGATTAGAAAACTAATTAGTGCGAGAAAGTCTGTGCCATTTTATAGCACCTCTCATACGTTGTCACACAGGAAGAGAAACTAAATGAAAAAATTTCGTGAGAATTTTGAGAAAATATTTTTAATAGCATACATTTCAAGCTCAAATTTCGAAAAACTACTCATTTGTTTTTCGAAAATTGTTCATGACTATTTTTAAAGAGCTGATTTTTTATAATACACATTGTTTAAAGTAAACATCGTCATCTCCAATTTTGAAATTTTGAAAACAAACTTTTTGCAATTTTTGGAAAAAAACGGAACAATAGCCGAGAATGGGACTAGCACCAAATTTTTACTGTCGCTTATTACATATGAGGAGAAAATTAAGAGAAGAAATTTGGAGCGGTTTTTGAGAATAAATTGATAGTACATCGATTACATTTTTTAACTTGCCTTTATTTCCCCCGAAAGTACACGAAAATTATTCATATTTTCGAAAAATTGAACATGAATTTATTTAAAGGTCTGTCTTTAAGGAACAGATTTCATTAAGAAAAAGTCTCTAACTTCATTATTATAGTTTTACGAAGACGCTCCCAAAAAATTGCACTTTTGCAGTCTTCAAAAATTTAGGAATTTCAACGAACCTGAGACCGGCATCATTCTCTTAAGTGTCCTTTACGCCATCCGTAGACAAGACCTGATAAAAAAGATGGTGCCATTTTTTTAAAAAAATATTGAAATTGTTTTGAGACTTCTTGTAAAGTACCCTCAAAAATCAAAATATCCGTTTGAAACTCTCAAAGCCTCGAGTTCATTCAGATCGATCGCGGAATATCAATTTTGGAAAAAATCGGATAAACGGTTTAAGCGTTAGCGTTGACCGCGGACGGACAGACATACTTTTGCTTGTAATCCATTTTCCGGTATTAAGGACCCACAAATTATTAATTCTGACCACACATGTTTTATCCACTTTTTCGTTACCAGGGCCCGGTAATAAGAGTTTTCCTGCCGAAAATTAGCTGTTTTCCGCTGCATGATTCCATAACTTACTCTTCATATGAAGTAGTTCGTAAGGGCGAGAAAGTAAAAATAAATAGTGGGATGAAGCAGGTTGATGTAGCACATGTATATAACACGATGACAACTTCAGTTTCACTTTAAAACGCAATAACAATTTAAAAAAACGAAGGAACAATCTGCGATGTGCCCCAATAGAAAGAAGATTCGCTTAGGACAGGGTTGTCCAACTGAGTGGCCCGCGAAAGGTGGTTAGAGCGAAGTGAAGGTAACCAGCATCCATGTCGGGCGAGAACGTTGTGCGCTCTACCGGGTCAACACCCCCTTTATTCAAAAATAGGTTTTTCAGATTTTATGATTTTTTTTCTAGTAAATTCAGAAACTCATAATCATCCCAATGTATTTCACTGCGTTATGCACGGCACGGCCTGATATAATGCATGGTTCCTCCCCCCTCTTCGTTTCAGAGCAACAGGGGCAACGAACAACGCAACAGCTTCTTGAGTTGAACAAAGATATTAGAAAATACAAAAGAAAAATCCTGTTGTTGGTAGATAATTGCTCTGCTCATAAAGTAAACAGCAGGTTGGGAAATATCAATATTGGATTCCTCCCTCCCAACTGCACTTCTGTACTGCAGGCACTAGACTCGGGAATTATTCATAATTAGGAATTGGATTTCAATGAAATGCCATTCTTTTTTCTTTTACACTTTAGAACAATGCCATTTCAGAAATTAATTTTATATTATGAGAAAAAGAAATTACCCATTTTTATATGTCTTTTTTTGTTTTTTTGTTGATTGACTAAGAAGTCATTTTTTACTCTTTTCCTTAATTTTTAATGCATTTGTTTAGCCGATTTCATCGTTTTAACACAAGAAGGACAGTGATTATCCTTCTACCTAGTAGGACGAACCCGTCATTTCAAAGGGTACAAATTTTTGTAGTGTTATCATCAATACAATCGTTACGATAGCTTCACTATGCACACTTTTGTTGAACTCTCCTTTTGCTTGTAGTGGTAGCAGGTAAGGGCGCTTACTATTTTGTTAGCAATGCAGAAAATCAAATCTACAGCTTGTTTACTAGCAAAACCGTTTTTTGTAACTCGGGAACGAAAATGTCTAGTTTTCCAAATGTCTCTTCACTCACGCTTTTTTAAATTTTATTTTTATTTATTTACTTATCTTTAACTTTTACTTGTCTTTCAATTATTTATAGTTATAATGATGGGAAGGGATTCTGGAACTCAAGAAAACTTGCGCAGATTATCTTCTCCCCCATACCTCACACAGTTTTGACGGTTTTTTGACTAAATAAATCTAAATAAGGATTTTAACTCCAATTTCTGAATTGTTAAAGAATGTCAATGTTGTGCTAAAATTTTTCTTACATAGATAACCATGGATGCCTATAACAATAGATAACATTAATATTTAACAAAAATTAAAATTATTTTATCTTGTAAAGTTCTTGATCCTCAATAAACTTTAAATAATCAAATCCTTCATAGCTTCAAAGCATCAGGCACAAGAATAAAAGGTGTTTCCATATTTGTTACTGTGCTTGCCGATCCTGGACTTGTTCTTGCCTTTACATCCTCCTATATGGTAGGTCTTGCAAATATCACCACTCTGAAGAATGTGGATTGCTTGGGCTTACGTAGGCAGATCTGGTCTTGTTCACATTCTTTACGTAATTTTTCTCTGGTTTTAGGTCATTTTTAAAACATTTTAAAAGCATTTCAGGTCATTAAAATACGCCCCCTATTCATAATGAAAAGGTCTGCTATCAGAAAAGACTGGTTCAGCAGATAACTAATAAACTTTAGATTGAAAGTTTCAACCAAAATCAACATTGTGCAAAAGATACAAATGTTAGGAGGAGGTTGGTGGAATGTGAAAGCAACAACAATTACTAATTGTTGAAGAAAGTCAGGAATTTTGTATTTTCAAATAAAGTGCTTTGCCAGAGGTTGTGGCTTGTGAAGATCATTGTGAGGTGTGGGAACAAATTGCAAAGGAGTTAGAACTTCCATCATCTGCAACATTTGATGATTATGTTAATATTGATGCTGGGACTGAAACGAGTCACTGCCTCACAGAGTGATGTTGAATCTTTGACTACATCATAAGAAAATAATGAAGAGGAAGAAGTAGAAGAAGAAACAAAATTACACAGAGGCAGTGAAGTGCCTTGAAACATTAAAAGTGTATATGGAGAAAAATATAAATGTTCCAGAGACAATATTCAAATCATTAAGTGAGGTAGAAGAGTTTGTGGAAAGCAACTCACTCAAAAAGACAAAACAAACTTCCATCACAGAATATTTTAATGAGTGATGCATTGTTTGTTTGTTTTTTCATTATTTTTGTGTGTTGGGAAAACTATTCAAAATAAATTACATACAATTGTGTTTTCAGTAAAATGATTTTATGACCTACTTTATACTGAGATTTCACTGTATTTCTGTTTTGATGTAATAAAACTTAAGGATCATCTCTTAATGATAGAACTTCAGAATTAGAAAACAGTTTTTCTGTCAGGTTTATTAAGTTAAACAAAACACTTCAGGTTTACCCTATTTTCCCCTACATAGATAAATTTCATTAATTGAAAATACTGCATATTCTCAATTTATTAATTTTCAACATGAAACCCCCGACATCGTGAAGTCAAATCTGTTTTTGCTAGTTTTGCCCAGCCCTGGCTTCACGTTGAAATTATTGTACTTTTTTTTTTTGGCATTTATATTTATACCTAGATACCCTACTGGGCTTGATTATCTAGACTCAAAGAGATCCTTTCACAATGTGTTTTTTCACTCACCACACACTAACCAATCTTCTGGACACTACACTATTGGCCTGATGTCACTTCCCTACATTCTCCAGGGACCGGGTGCCTACAAAACAAATACAACAAGAATTGAGACATACTTTCATCTTACATTGCTGCTTTTTAGATTACAATGCAAATTCTTTATGGTTTACCTTAGTGTCCTCATTTTTTGTATATATTTTATACATTTTCACAGCTAACCCCAAGTTTAAGTCCTATAAAAGAAAGGGAAAAAGAAGTCAGGTAACATCAATTAGACTTTATCATATTTTTCATAATGATTATGCCAAATTCTAATGATAATGATCATAACAACAACACCAACACAAACAACAACAATAATAATAATAATAATAATGCATAGGTGATAATTATTAAATACCTAAGCAATCTTTATGAATATATAAATACTTCAACTACTGTTATTGATTGAGGTCATGTGTTGAGCATTCGGTAAAGTCGACTGACATGTAAATGGCACATCATTTGTCCATGATTAGGTTCTGACATGTCGTCAAGCAAGAATACTATTGATAAACGACATACATTTGTTAATAATAATGAGAAACAGAAAACCTCGACTAAAATCAATATTAGAAAACTTCTGAACAAATAAAAATTGTGTTTACACTGAAGGCCATGTGAACAAAGCAGTATTAAACTTCATTAAAATCATAGAGGATGTAATAAATACTTCAAAAATTACATAAATGTAACTCTAAAAGTAAGCCTAGGAAACCATGGGTTACAAAACCAATGATTAAATATTGCAAAATTAAGAACTGACTGTTCAAATATTCAAAAACACATTCCTGTGGTAAGGAAATTGAAAGCAGGGAACTCTTTTCACGTGGGCAATATTTGCCCATTCTAAGAATTACTCAGGGCCGAAAATACCTTGGTATTGCTAAGGTAGCTGATTTCGAAAAACAGTTCCACTGTGAAAAAGATCTCTATCAGAATATCTGTTTTGAAAAACTTCTGTGTGATGAAGATGCTAGTTTGTTCGCAAAAACATTTTGAAAATGCTTTTTCAATGTCACGGACTGCGAAAATTGTGCATTTCTGTCAAAACTCAAAATTGATTTTTTGCAGCAATAAGTAACTTTCTCTATATTACACAGAAATTGAAATCTCATTTCAAATGGATCTACCACTCATTTCAGAAGTGATCTGCCAGTAATTTAAAAAACTCCATTCATTTACCTCTTGAGAAATTGATGATGCTGCTGGCACTGATCTTTGTACACACGTTGGTGGTGACACCTGCACAGACGCAGGTGTAGAGTTTGATGTTGCAGTTCTGACAGGTTCTACTATTCCCTTGAATGCTGATGACAATGCTTTCACTAAAAGGGGAGATTTTGTTACTGCTTCCATTGACACTGAAGTTTGCACAGGTGCTTGTGCTTGTGTCGGATCTTGCATTGGTGTAGGAGCTATTTGTTGCACTACTTTGGGCAGTAACGGTGGACTGGAAGCTGCTGTTGGATCTAGTGCTTGCACTCGAACTGGTGTCAATGTCTGCACCTGTGCTGGTGCTTGCCCATGTTCTTGTTTTGTTGCTTCTACTCGCATTAAATGTGGTGCTACACTAGGTGCTGATGATGTCCAGGTAGGGGCTTGCAGTGGTCCTGATGCTGATGTTGATGCTTTCACAGGCCCTGAAGCTGGTACAGTTGCAGTTGCATTTGTAACTGGTGTAAGTGGAGTCTTGGCTAATATAGAGCCAAATGCCTAATTTTGAAAACAGAAATGTCAAAACCGTCCTACACACACCTGAATTAACAACAAATATTCCCTCACTTACCTGAAGTGGAGCTGAGATTGTCACAGTTTCAACAGGCATTGCATGATGTAATGTCTGTTAAAAATTCAACATAGCATTACATTTAGCACAGCATTCAAAGGATTCTGATTAACGGAATGCATTTTACTTACTTGTCGTGGGTCTGTTTGCACTGAATTAATGGGACTTATTACCTACACAAGGAAACATTAATTACTACATCTTCAAAACATTTTAATCAAACAGAAATGTTCCTAATTTACCTGGTGAGAGGTTGGAACTGACATCGCTCCTACTGACATCACTGAAACCAAACCCTGAAACAAACATAATAAATCATTGTTAACACCATCAAATCATTTTCATGTTAAACAAATGGCATGTACTGTACACATGTAAGTAACAATGACCCAATCAAATGAACTATAATGAAATTGCCATTAGAAGTCTGCGTTGTATAATCTCTGTAGGTATTTTTGATATCACGTTTTCATTAAAAAATTATTATGAAATAATTAACATTTATAGTCCATAATAAGCTCTATTAACAGACATAGACACAATTTCCTACTTTGTTTCTCCGAGAAAGAAAGAGCGAGAAATAAAGAGAGAGAAAGAAAGAGCGAGAAATAAAGAGAGAGAAAGAAGAGAGGAAGAAAGAAAGAGAGAGAGGAAAAAGGAAAGAGCGAGAAAGAAAGAGAGAGAGAAACAGAGAGAAAGAAAGATAGAAAGAGAAAGAAAGAGAGGGAGAGAGAAATGTCACTAACAGCATGAATACTTCTTACAAAGAAAGACATTTGAAACGAAATCAACATTGGCCGCAAGTATGAATATCCAATCACTTCCTGGAAAAATTTCAAATACTTGCAGAAAATAGAAGCACACACTGGCATCTGTCCTACAACCATCTTAATGATATTAAAAAGAGTATTCTTGGTGCCTGCAAAAGCCCAAAAGACTAAAGAGAAGAAGAGTTTATTGCCTGTCAAAGTCAACAAATATAGAAGGATGTATGACATATGTCCATAGGACTCAGCAGTAAAAGTCTATCAGTAGGTCCCAGAAGTATGGCAAAATACCTTCTCATTATTAATATTTTAAGAATTTCCATAATACCAATCATGTAACTGTGCTTCTGGAAATGTAGTTGTTATTAATTTTGCCTATTTCTCATTCACTCAACCTTTTTCTTCCCATTTGAATCATAATTTCCTTTTTTCTTCCAGAACCAAATTCGATTAATATGGAAATTTACTTAGACGCCAGGAAATCGCATGGGCACTTGTTTTGTAGCTGCTGATGGGGTTTCTTCAGCCAAAAGAAATTTTATTGTCCATTTCAGTGTGACCCTCCCATTATCATTTTTATCATTAACCTAACCAAATTTATTGAGCTTTTTCCTCTCAGAAGAAAACAGAACTTTAGCAGTTACTCAATAATTATTGAAAGGACATTGAGAAAGTTAAATACACAAACAAAATATGGAAATTTATATTGTGCAGAAAATATGCTTCAATAGAAATAAAAATATTTGTATGCCACTTTCATGTCCTATTAATTTACTAAGCAGAAAGCCATTTGTGTCTGAGATTGTGCAGGTCATTTACCTTTTCGTTGGCTTGTGCAGGTACAGTTGCTATAGACATAATTTGATTTAAACCCTGAATAGAAACAAATAGATTTATTAAAATGTGATGTATATCATAATAACTACATAACAATATACAATACTATTTTTCTAAAGTTTACCTGTTGTTGAGATGTTGGGAGATCATTTTCTACAGATCCCAATTGACCTAATACCTGCAATGAAAACAAAACGTTTATTTAGTCTGATCAGATGCAATTTTCAGACTCAGGAATGTACAACACTATTTTCTTAAAGTTTATAAGTTACATTTCTGCTTTTCATGGGAGTAGTCAATGGATTCTGTTTCCAATGAATTTTTGGTCTTCTGTGTACATTATGTGCTAAGCTACTCAACATATTTCAACAAAACTTTGGAAACTACTAGTGAACAAACTGGAACTTTGTACATTTACACAAGTTGACCGGAAGTGAGTTTTGTCAATAAGAAATTACAAGACATATTTTTACTAGTTTTTAAAGATTTTGATTTTAAAACTGTAGGTTGTCAATGTCATTCAGCCTTGAGCCCATTTGTACAGTTTAATGGCTATTTTATCGCAATAGTATTTACTAGTGGTCTGTAGCAGCAAAAAATGCTGCTAAACAAAACCACACAAAATGGTTTTTCAACAAGTACCAGGCACACAGCTTAAGAACACAAATAACATACAACATGAATAATGTAATGAATCCATTTAGGTATATGACTAGAGTCTACTAAACTATGGTAAACAATAGCTTCATAGGCCCAATGGCTATCTCATGAGTCCGACAGGACAAAACGTTTATGCTAATTGCTCTCTCTAAGCCCTAATAGGACTCACACTGTACCACAACCACACGTTCAGACAGGACTGGCGTATAGCTAAAGGTTGCTTCATCAAGATGAAGCAAAGATGTTCATACGCTCTTCAGATTTTTTCAGAGCATTCGCTCTTTTCAGACCACACACAAGTTGGCGATATTACTGGATAGCTGCAGTTTTGCCTAGTATTCAGCTCTTCAAATGCGGACAAACAGCATGTCTATAGCATTAATATAGTGCAGTGATATATTACAGAAAATATATCACTGGAAATGGATGGATTCCGTGATGATGGAAATATTGGACTTGTAGTAGAAAATCAACAACCAGAAGTTGTCAAAACATTGTGGTGAGTACATATGAGAAAAGAATTAGTCAGAACGTCATGGTCATTAGATGCAAATGAGAAATTATCTGAGTGTTTTGAGAACAGATGTGAATTATATTGAAATGCTCTCGAGATTAAATATATGCTTATGGAGATATTAAACCTCACATCACAAATCATCATCAGACATCACCAAAGTATGATTGGTAAAGTTTAAAATAATCGAAAAAGACTGAAGGTACAAGAAGGAATGAACAGAAAGCTACAACTTGGAGTTAACAAACCTCAAAATATTTAAAAGCTGTGAATAGGCTTTTCAATAAAAAACAAAATGAAACTACTCTTAACTATTTGAATATATAACGAGAATTCAGTTGTATATGTAGTATAAGAAAAGGCAGAATAACACAATAAAAATGTTGCAATTTCCAGTCAAAATCAAAACTTTCATTGCTTTTAGATTTTTCCTAACTTTCTGGATGTGTAAAACCACAGTTTCCTCTCACATGGAAGGAGGCTGCACAGTTCTCTTTCAATTTTTGCATGCATTGAAAATTAGTAGGATATTTTATTATATCAGGAATTTTTGAGTTCAAATCCATTAATTCATATTTTATTTTTGTATTGAATATTTCAATATTTGATAGTAAGCAATTGAGTTTTCTGTTCACTTAAACATAATAAGGAGTTGAAAGAAATTATTGTGAGATAGAAATTTTTTCCTGTATCAGTAGATTTCAAAACACTGTAAGAGATCCAGTTTTCAATGAATTCTCATAAAACTCAAACAAATAAATAAATAAAAATTTTAAAAATGTTTATTTGATTTTGTGATTTTTTTCTATATCTTTTTTTCTGTGTTTGGGTAATTGTCTACATTGAAACACAAATAAATAAACAAATAAATAATAATTCTCTGGTTTGAAAATGCCAATAAAAATGGAAAGGTTTCAATTGCAATGGTTGGACCAAAAATATATTGTCTATGGAAACCTCTGAAATTTCTGAAGAGGTTGATGCAGACTGAGTTCAAATACCATCTGAAAAGCTTGAACATGTGAACAAGTACAACAACACAGGAAATCAATGAGTCTTTGAACAGTGATATTTGATCATGTAAACAAAATATGTTTTTTGTCCGGCTATCCTCATAACAAATTGGTATACATGATGCAGGAGGCTGATTCAATGAAAGGAATATTGGAAGATGAAAGATGTTGCATCATCTTGGAATTTGGAAAAAAAAAGTTTACTGAGATTATTTACAAAAAGATATCAGAATAAATAAAGCAGAAAAGAATGAGGAAAAAAGCTTCAAAATCTGATAGTCAAAAAACCTCTTAGGCTCAGAAATGTGTGGAGAAAAATATAAGAATGAAAAAGATCCAATGATGCTGGTCTTTTCTGTGGTATTGATTAATCATAAAAATGTATGAATGCTTATATAATATAATAAATCATTTGAATGATATTTGCAACATTTATTGCACACACAAAAATATAATTATTGTGGATGACTGCTAAATGAAAATAATCAAGAGGGGCTCATACAGACAAGAGGAGGCACCTCTTCAGAGGACTTCCTTCTCTTTATTCAAAATATTTAGGCTCTTGTCTTTGTCTCACATACAAGTTGTTTGTTTTTTCTCTCTCTCTTTTCTTTTTATTCTGTGCCAATTTTGTTTAACATCAAAAAATGAAATGATTTTTTTGGGGTCATATTTCATTGACAATACCCTGTAATGCCAAGCAGAAAGATAAACATACTTTATTTAAGGTTATTTCATGCCTTCTTAGCTAAAATTAATCATATTGCTCTAACCTTTACCTCCTGTGGTTGTGCAGGTTTAGGTGCTATAGATATCAGTCGCCCTGAACCCTGAACAGAGTCAAATACACAGATTATTAACAAACGATATCATTTTATAACATGACACAAAGCTATTTTCGTAGTTTACCTGATTTGTTGTTGGCAGTTGTTGCTGTTGGCAGTTGATGCTGGCAGTTGCAGGCATGATTTGACCTATTCTCTGTAAGAAATACAAATTCTTTGTTTAGTTTCATATATACGAGATATTGCAATACATCAAAATATATTCCAAATGTTTTACCTGTTCTTGGGTTTGTGATCCTAAGGCTATTGCATGACCCATTACTATCTGTGTGAAGAAAAAAAGAATTACAAAAAATGTGATTTCACAGTTTTATTAGTAAAACATAACCATGCATTAATTTACCTGACGATGGGTTTGCCCACGCACAGAGCTCCGAGAGTTCACAGAATTCTGAAAGTAAACAAAGTCATTTTTTAAACTGATAGGCTGTCTTGCCAAAATTTCTACTTTTAAAAGTGTTCAAAAAAATATATTTGTTCTTTCAGTTTACCTCTTGTTGATTAGATGTATTTAAAGTTCTAATAGTCAACAATGGACCCAGCTTCTGTAATGCAAGAAAACTACTTTTTACAATATTACTGTCATGTCATTATTTCATACTGAGCACCAAACAAATCATAATAGTATTTTTTAGATGGCCACACATTAAAACAAATATAAACATAAATGGGGATACACTAAAAGTAAACTGACATTAAAAAGTTAAAACACTAAGGCTAAAAGTGAAAGCCACTTAGTTTAAATTGAGAACCACATATGGCTAGCCTAGAACTAAAGCGGTCTATTGTACAAATCACATATAACTTTTAGACCACTTACGAACTGACTAAAAATAAAAACACATGCAAAAGTGGTACTTTTATTATTCGGCACCTACAACAAAAAATTACACCTAGCCCACTTTAGAATGTACAGATGCTCATCTATTCAAATCAAATTTACTATAACCTAGATTTTAGCCAAAATATTTCATAGACCACTTTGGTTCCAGGCCATTTCGTTGAGAGTGTTTTTATTCTTTAATTATATTTAGATATTTGATGACTTTCACTCATAATTTTCAATTTTTGGCTCTACTTTTTTTTAAAAAAATACTATAACCATTTACATACTATACCATAACCATACTATAACATTACCCACATCAAGCAAATTAGATCAAAAGGATGATTCCAAGGCATAAAATAGAAATAGGAAAATATATTAATTCTTTGTACAAGCATTAAGGGATCATATTGGCTGTATGCCAATATTGGGTGATATGGGTTACAGCAAAATATAAATATATCATGACCCAGCAAAGGAATCTGTTGGTTTATTTGTTTATTTGCCTTGGCTTACCACAATTTTCTGCAAACTTCAGTTTCTGAAACGCCTATTAACAAATTACAAGAACCAAAAACATGCTGAAAGGAAAATATGAAGTTAATTAAAACTACGGGAGTTGTGCAGTGCATGTATTTTTCTTAAATTAATAAACAGAAACAACATTTTCAACAATGTTGTTACATAGCATATGACTACGAAAGTTCTCATAACATTCTCACTTATAATATTTATCAATATTTTTAATTGCTCCTTCCTAACAAAATTTCTACTAACCTTCACGTTACATATGGCTTGCTCTAACTTACTAGCTCTTTTTATCAGTATCTCTTTCACCTTTTTTTCAAAACAACACAAAAACCCTTGTTTTGTCATTTGTCTACGTTTTTGCAAAGCAATTTTTTTAAGGGTTAAGTAATACATAAACAATAACTCCATAAATAATTTACAGTATTTATCCCCTTGTGCAATATTTTCCTTACCAAATTTTCTATGGAATTATATCAATGAAAGTTTTTCCTCTGTTCAGATCTCTTATGTGACAATATAAAATTTCACCTTCACAAGAAAAGCATTCGCTTTTCTAATTTTATGTATCAAGTTGCTACTCATTTCACGCAAAATAAAGGTGACAGAGAATGTGAACAAATGTTTTCCATGGTTTATTTCTCTCATGTCACAATATAAAGTGTCATAATATTGGTTTTGACTAAAAAAATTCATTTCAATAAGGAATATAAAAGTTATGTCAATTTTTTTATTTATTTTAATGCGTGTCATAATGAATGTAGGGGTTAAGGATGTTACTGTGTATTCTAAACAAGAATTAATGTAACAGTTCATTGCAAAATTTATAGCAAGTGGAAAATACACTTCAATACAAATAGAATACTTTTATGTCACTGAGGCATCATATTCGCATACATAGCAGAGTACAATTTCCCAAACCTTTACATGTGGCTGAGTTTGTGTGGATTATTTACCTGTTGTTTGGGTTGTGCAGGTACAGTTGCTACAGATATCATTCCATTTAAACCCTGGACAGAAACAAATAGAAGATTTATTAATACGTTTGGTACAGAATAATAGCTACACAATGTTATTTTTCTTAAGTTCACCTGTAGTTGAGTTGCTGGAGATTCATTTGTTACAGAAATTATTTGACTTAATCCCTGCAATGAAAATTAAAACATTATTTAGTCCGACCATATACAATTTTAAAACAGATATTACAAACAATTAATAATAGACAAGACAAATTATTGCAGAGAATAAACAATGACAGTGCAACTTGCACAACTTTTAAATGTACAGCAGGACAATTATCCACCATTCAGCAAGATTTCTTATTACCAAAGCATAGTAGTCTTTACATTGTTATTTGAACCACTTGTTTTCAACCAACCATTTCTTTTATCGCTTTGATGTCACTTCTTACCAAGTCAAACATCGAGCAGCCTTAATAATTAATTAATTATTTATTTGTTTCTTTCTACCTTTCTTTCTTTCTTTATTTATTTATTTATTAATGGCAGCAACAAGCTGTTGTACACTTATCTTACAATGGTGTAACAGACTTCACAATGATTCAGAATGGAGACTGTTGTCAAATGTCACCACTTTGATCCTGCTATATGCAGCTCCAATACCAGCAGTAGTGATAAATACAGTGTTGAACACTTAGGGTGGCTCGAGCTTTCCGCACTGTCTCGTATGATGCAGTGTGTGTAGTGACAGACATGCCTCCAATTAAGCTCCCATTGGCAGAATGACACAGGCTCTACCAACGTGGCAGACAGAACAAAGGAAGGGAAGTCCTGACAGGCCATGCAGAAGAGAAACTCGAGTCTATGTTTTAGTGGCAGAGACTATACAACAGCTCATGCATAGGTACTCACAGTTCCCCAGTAGTAGATGATGCAGAACATGTTTTCTTTGTCTGTCATTGGTTTGACCAAGAGAGGACACAGTGGCCCAAATAATACAGGAGCTGAGACTTGAGGTGCGGGAGACAAAGGCATTTTAGAATGATGCCAAGAGGTTAGAGGGGTCTATTCACCCACATGAAGTAATGCCTACAGACAGTGTGGGGGTGGAGTGGTGACTAAGAATCTCACACATGTGAAGTATGAGCCATATGGTGTCTTTTGAATGTTTCATAACATAATCGCATTTAATATCATTTAGATAATAACAAAATTATGACTACCCAGGCTATTCTTCGAGGGATTCAGTTTCCTTTTGAATGCAGTCTTCCGATTTGCCCTAGTGATTTGCCTCAGTGAAAGGAGATGCAAAAACTAAAGGAACATGCAATGTATATGGATGTCTACAAAGTGGATTTCGGAATTGTGTTCAAATGTGTTTCTAATGCTAATTTTTAAATATAATTAGAAGCAGACATTCCATTTCAGAAACTAATTCTATTAACACTTCTCTTCGAAAAGGAACTGAGCGATTTAGTGAGAGTAAAGTACATTATGATGGATAGGATGATAGGATACTCTG
>BOPP01000007.1:8066986-8112876 GCA_017312745.1 Gryllus bimaculatus
ATCATCATCATCATCATCATCATCATCATCATCATCAAGCAGTTGCATTGACATTGAATGAAACATATTCTATCTATGTCTCGTTAATTATTGCATATCTTTTGTACAACACTATTTTCCCAATGTTTACAAGCTGCATTTCTACAGATTCTATAGACATGAACATATTAATACCTAAGCAGAAAGATGAATATATTTTATATAAGAAGATTCCATTCTTTCTTGGCTAGGAATGATGTTACTACTATTTAACATTTACCTTATTTTCAGTTTGTGACGGTACAGCTGCTATAGATATCATTCCATTTAAACCCTGGGAAAAAAATAAAAGATTTATTTACATATGATGTACTATATTGTAATAGCCACCCAACAATGTATAATGCTAGTTTTATAAAGTTCACCTGTTGTTGAATTGTTGGAGTATCAGTTGCTACAGTTATTACTTGACCTAATCCCTGCAATGAAAACAAAAACATTAATTAGTCTCATCAGTTTGCAATTTTGAGACTTAGTAACATACAACAACATTTTCATAAGGTTTACCATAAAAATTTCTACAAGAACAATGTCTATAGACATTAATTTCTACATGGATTATATGAGGTCTGTTACAAAAGTATCCAAACTTGTTTTTCTTTGTGTAAATCTGATGGATATGCAACAAGCATGCTTGCATGAACCTACCTTGAACCTTTGTGCATATGAGTCAATTTTTTCTACCTGTCAGTTCATGATGTTGGTGTTACTGTTTATGGAGTCCAGGATGACCTGTGAGATTTCCACCTGAAGTTACTTTTGCTTCACCGTGCATTGAAAAACTGACACAATGTCACTCAAATGCTGCTTGACAGCAGCAGATGCAACCAAAAGCCAGGAAAATATTCAGTCATGTACACGTAGGTTCAAAGTCGGGTTATGCAAGTGTGCTTAAGGTCAGATACTTTTCTAAAAGACCTCATATCATAGACATTATTTCCTACACAGAAATATGTATATTTTTAGTGTAAGGTAATTTCATTCCTTTTTGGCTACAATTAATAATACTTTCATAACCTTTACCTGTTGGAGTAGTGTAGGTTCAGCTGCTACAGATGTCATTTGGCTTAAACCCTAAAAGAATGGATGGATTATCAATAAAGAATTCCATAATCATGACATAGTGTTATTTTCATATTTACCTGATGTGTTGGTACAGGTACAGTTGTTACACGCATGAACTGACCTAATTCCTGTATGCAAACAAATAGGTTGTTTATTTCCGTACATACACAGTATTGCAATGTATCAAAGTTTTGTGATTCTGACTGTGGATGTAGCCTTACATACATACTGACTACAAAATATTGTTTTATTTAAATCATAATACAACATTTTTTAAGCTTACCTGTTGGCTTTGTACAGCTGCTTTTTCAAGAAACACCCCAGGGCCCGTTTTCTAATCAGAAAACAAAATGCAATTATATTGCAACTGATTCACTGTAATAAAATAGAACTTCCACAAGAATTTTCATGAATTAGTAAATCATTTTATTTCTTTAAGTATACCTGTTGCTGTGTTGTTACAGCCATTGGTCCAAGAGTCAGCATTTGATTCTGGCTCTACACAGAAATAAAAATTGTTTCATATGAATTGAAAATATACTAAAAATTAAGTTGTGGTTAAAAATTATGAAATTTTTCTGACAAAATTATTGTGAACAATTTCATACAAAACAGATTAAATCTCATGAAATATTATTAAGTAATTTGACACACAGCTAATGCAGTTAAAAAAAACAAAAACAACTGTCATACCTGGTGTCCAGTTACTGCTCCCAAAATGACGACTGAGCCCCAGGCCTGCAAAACATATATTATTTCATACCTTGTCCATCCATTGAATGTGTCAGAAGCATCTTTTTGGACCGCAGGGTGCAAAGGGAATAGAGGGGCCACCAAGATGATTATTTTTCTTTTTTGTTTGTATCTCAACTGTACTCTTTCCCTCCTCCACCATCCCCATGAGTCTCTTTCTGTTTTTACTATTTTTGGAATATTTATCACTTGTTATATATAGAGGTGGTAAGGTTTGGTAAGGTTTGGCCATTCTACATAACAAGCAGTAGGACAAATTAATTACACTTCCACATTTTCAATAGACTATCATGTGAAGACAATGGAATACATGAGAGAGTTCATTTTTCTACCTGACCCTACAAAATTATGCAACTCCTTAAAAATTGTCTTAAACATATAACTGAAAATTATTTGATATTCCTAGCTTTCTGCAACAAAAATTTTCTCTTACGTTTCATGACATAGTGTTGTTTAATCATTTTGAACTTCTGTTTTAACAAAGATAGTAGTTAATAGTTTACTTTTAAAGTTTATTTGTACTTTATCTATCCGATATTCTTGTTTTCTTTTATATTGTAGATCATGAGAGCATATCACACAATGCAAAATTTGTCATCAAATCTGATGTATAAAACTACTGTTCCATAACAATCTAATCAATTTACAAATCATATACTTATCTATATGTATTTACTTACTACTTTATAAAGTGCATTCCTGTAAATAAATGAGCGAATAAATAATTCAAAAAATTAATTTTCTTGCATTTGAGAATCTATATCTTTAAAGAATGTGTTCTCATCAGATCTCATTCAGACTCATCCTCCTTGTCTTACACAGAAATTCACTAAGACAATTCCCCCAGTAGTTTTATCATAGAAGGGATTACTGAGACTTTCCTCTACACACATTTACATCTGCTACCATCTTGGCTGCATCTACAGAAAACTATTTTGAAAATTTCGTTTGGGACCGTGATGTCGTTAATTTACACAGGAGAGAGATGATTGTTTGACTTGATCTTCCAGTCTCACAATTCAGAAGTGCTTGCTTCCCAACCCACATTGGACAAGATAATGCATCCCTAAGGAATGCCTTTTTTCTACCCCCTTGGTTGCTGGAAAGGAGAAATATCAGATGAAAGTATGTCTTGACCAGTAATGTGTTTGTGCAAGTCTGCACTGGGGAGTGGAGTTCGTAGCTGGTGTGAAGAAGTGTGTCCAGTTACTGTTCTCAAAACAAAAATGGCCCTCTAAACATTTATTATTTCACACCTTGTCCAGTCAGTGAATAGTGTGAGGAGCAAAATTCTTTACTTCAGGGACCTACCAGATGAACAGGGTATAGGGGTCTCCATGAAGATCCTTTTTTGTTCTTTCATTTATATAGGATTGAAATTGGAACAAAAATCATCAGCTGTGGAGTGATGATGTGTAAAAAACCCTCTTGAATGGTCTGCAAATGTAATCTCTCTACCACTGACAATGTCAGCCAATTTTTTTTATTTATTTATTTTATTTTTAACTTTTTCTGTTGCGTCTTTTTTGCAATACATTTCTTAGCCCTTCTTGGGCATTGAGCATATTAATATCTGCAATAATCCTCTTTTAAGTTTTTGTCTTTTTGTCTTGTCACAACGCAGTTAGTTAATGCTCTTTATCCCTTCGGCCAGGGCCTCGGAGCTGTTAATAGCCGGATTTCCCAAACGGTCACACATTCAGGAATTCAAAGTGTCTCAAGTTGCTTAACTTCTGTGACCTCACACAGCATAGTTAAGTAATACGGCCAGTGACACTGGCATTACTAATAAAATAGAACTTCCACAAGAAGTGACAGACTAAACATTGAAAAACAAGCTTTCTCACAGACCACAGCCCTGCAGAATTTTAATTGTAACTTCAGCCATGAAAGTATTCATTGTTTTACTTTAGTGAAAACTACTTTTCCATCTTTTTTTACTGTATTTTTATTTTTATTTTTTTAACCAATAGAAAGTGTTTATTTAATTACAAAACAAAAATCATATTTCCATTAAAAGCTTTGCATTTCAGAAAATAAAAATTGTTCTTTATTATCATGAGTTTTAAAAAATCAATATGTGAACTGAACACTCTACAAAAAGCTCTTGCAATATCATGTAATGCACACTTAATGGGATGGACAGTGGACAGTGGGATGGACAGTGGACAGTGGGATGGACAGTGACTAAGCTTCACTAAAAATTGAGTTCCATTTCTACAAATAAGACAGTGATAGCTGAATTGCTAAACTAAACCTCGTGAAGTCAAGGAAGTTAAGCAATTCAAGACATCATGGATTCCTTGATGGATGTCCATATGGGAACCCTGGTTACTTCTGGCACTGGGCCCCTGGCTGAAGAGATAAAAGCCACGACATGACAAGACAAAACGATATAAAAGTTAATGGAGGATTACTCCGTGATATGCTCAATGCCCAAGAAGGGTAAGACATGTCACAAAGATGCAATAAAAAAAATCAAACCTGTTTTAATGAATTTAAGCTAATGAAAAAAGCTAAGGGATTTGCGACACTGAAATGTTACACCAAATTTGTTTACACCCCAAAAATTGTAATACTGGGAAATCCCAATAGGGGGTTCTGATGCTAATACTGCCACATGAAGCAGGGTGGGACTGATCAGGTCCAGGGCCGGGCAGGGTGGAGAATAAATAAATACCCAGGCACTTTAAGGTATTTCAACTAATTTTGGATAGTTTTATGGTATCCAAATATACCATTTGGACTAGGGCAGACATGATCATATCATAAAAATCATAATTTTTTCCAATCAATAGAAAATTTCTATTGAAAAATGTCTTCAATTTTCAGTTTCCAACAAAATTAGTACTCATCACCCTGACCCATAAACACTGCACTGCGATTTCATGCAAACACATGAAACAAACCCTTAAAAAAAGTTTAATAGAGTGAACAAAAACAAACCCATTTTCCTTTCATTAAATATTATGCAGCACCAGCTGAGTTTAGCTCAGTGGCAGCATCGCTGCTTCTCTGCAGCAACTCTTGACTAAGAGGTCCTAGGGTTGAGGTCCGGATGGTCACAGATTTTCAACACTAGCTAGTTTCCTATGTCAAATTCAGCTAGTCTTGAGGCGCATTCTAATGGCTGGGTGCTCTGATTGGTATTTTTCTATGGTTTCTCAAATCAACACCATGCAACTGCCATAGTACCCTAACAAACAGGCCATGGACCGTGCATGACCTTTCCTCCCTCTTCCTACCTTCTTCCCCTATGCACACTTACATTACCACATTACATACATATGTACATTACCACAAGTTGAGAGCTTAGGGCTTGGGCTGTGCCCATCTAGGAAAGATACCTTGAGGTGGAATCCCCTGCAAGGTGATGTGTGAGTCGACGCCAAATCTCACCTGATTTTATTTACATGACCAACGAAGAGTCACATAGCTGTAGAGGAAAATTATCGCTGCTTGCTGACATGATCCACTTGCAGTTCACAAACAACATTCACTCACACTAATATGTGTTGAATTTAACAAATAAAAATTTAACAAATCTAAAGGGGGAAATTATAATATATATTTAAATATTTAGGTGCCATATAAACTCAAATATCACTTGATTGATTACAATGAAAATTTCACATTTAGTTCTTAATAGTAAGTGTTCCATTCAACTAGTGAGGGGTAACTCAGTTACTCCAATGCAAATTTCATAATTTTTTATTATTTTCTAATTCATTTACAATTTCAATATCTTAAGTAGTCGTTTCTTGGATAGCTACCTAAAATATCTTTTTGCAAAAACCTACTTTTTGACATGATGTCTCATTATAGCTTGCATTTATTCTTCCTTAATCTATTAGGTATCATGTTTTCACAATGTGTTATGAGGTTGTGTAAACAGCAAGTGTATGTGTGCATGTTATTTTGGATGTTATCTTGTAATTTATACTATGATACCTATATTTTTGTTATCATCAAAAATGTTTCAACAACAACATGATATATAATATTTTACAAAAGCAATATTATGGCATTTATTATAATGAATTTTCAGCAGGGTAACTTCTTCACCCTGTAATGGAAGGATGCAAATTTTTAAAATGGTGAAGGAAAGATGCAAAAAAGCTTGATAGTTGAAGGGTTAAAGAATTGTCTGAGTAAAATTCAATAGGCAGTACTGTAGTTTTTATAGTTAAATGAATGTTTCAAGCAAACAGAAGAGGAACATGACTTGAGCCAGGTGAAGCTCTTCCTTTGAAATGTCAATTGCAGACATCTCTTTCAACTACATCAATTTGTCATCGGCTGCCTATCTTCAACTGCAGAGAACCATTTTGCTATTCAGTTAGTAAGAGTGGTAATGAGGTAATGCTGAGCCATTTATTTTATTATGGAGGAGGGGGGGATTTTATCTTAACATTTCCCTGTAATTTAATTAGTTTCTTGTTTCATTTAGAATTGATGTAATCAATTACTTTCCTCCTCTTAAGAAACAAGTTCAACCTGCTACTGATTTGCTTCCTCTTCTGACTCTGAAGTGTGTTTTTTATCTATTACTCTATATTCTTTCGGTTCAATTCCAATCCTCTATGCTGTCTTCTCAAAATTCATTCAGAATTCTCTATTGTTTTCTTTTATTATCATTATTCATTTATTTTGTTCTTTCAAAGTAAAACTGTAGAGAAAATAAGACATTTGTAGGTAAAGAACACTTGCAGAATATCTTTCTAAAGAAATAAAAAACTTTCTCCACAACACTTATAGTTCAAAAATAATTTGATTCACTTCATTAGTAAAAGAAATAATAAGAACACACTTTATTTCATTTGCAGAACCCCTTTCCATGCAAAAATTTCTGAGCAAACAATTTGCCCAACAGAAATGGATAATTTGAGTTGATAAAAGAATCCATTCTGGAAAGATTTTTAAAAAAGGCAGTTAATTAGATGAATTTTGCCAACTTATACAACACATTTTGCTGCAACAATAGCAGATTGAATTGTTGCACTTGTGCTTAAGGGTTAATCATTAATGTCAATAAGTAATTTAAGGCTACTTTGCTGTTGTTGACTCATTGGCAAAGACCAAATTTCAGTGCAAATGCATATTTTCCTCCTGTACTCAGAAATTATACTCTCTTGGTATATGCATGAAACGCCCAATTTCCAATTGTTTAAATATGATTTTATTAGTATATCTTGCATATATGGCCTACTTTCATATTCATACAAATTGCTAATTATTCTGAATATTTTCTGGAAAATGTTTATCATTATTCATATTTCATTTAATATTTATTTTTATAATGTGTATTTTAGTAAATGTGCTTATAGCAGCTAATATGAATTTCCTGTATCTGAATTTTGCTTGATATTTAACAGGAAAATTACGGTTGTTTAGTGTATTACGTATCATCAAATCAGTAACATTGATAAATTAACACACGTAATTTGAACTCCCACCTTTCACAGAGGATGTAGAGAGCAAAACAGAATGTAAAAAGAAAGGAATGCTTTTCAATAGCATGAAGGTGGTTCCTAAAGTTTATAGGAATTGTGTTCCAGCCAAAGGTGGTTCTGATGCACATTGTAAAATGTATTTAGTGGCAGACCCCATCCATTGTAACTAAAAGTACTAGCTGATACTATTAATTCTTTCTTTGAAATTTCATTCAGCGATATAGTAAGAATAAAAGCTGGATGTATGTAAAAATTATGAAAACCTGTGTTATGGTGGTGTAATATACATAATTTAGAGGGCATATTTTAGGGCACATTTTTGAAGTTTTTACAGCAAAAATGCATACGTATTTCACAGACTGCATAGTATCTACTCGTTAGTGTCAAAGGTGTTTAGAGCAACCACTCTCAAAGTGCTCCGTATCAAGCCCTTGGGGTCGATTTCAACATTTTTAGGACCAGTTAGTTTTAAGACAAAAATTTGGAGGTCATGAAAGCTAAAAATTGATTTTCCTTGTGACTAATTACTTATTGTATTTATTGATTAGTTTAAAATATATAGTAGTAACAAATCTTATAAAAAATTTAATGTGTTTTAACTTGTGAGAAGTGAACCAAAACATTCTTACTTTTGCATAAAACAATGTGAAGCACAAACATTACATCAGTGTATAGGCTTCCATTGCTGGAGTCACTATTTACTTGGCTGTCTGAAGACACCGTGCCCTAGGTACAGATGCCAACATTTTGGTCGCCATTCTACAACTCTCCTCAGGGCGAAATGGCTTTTTGCCTGAGAAAGATCACAGCAAAACGGCCGCAAAATGTTGGCATCAGTGCCTCGCAGGCAGCCCTCATCTCCCAGACAGCCAAGTAATTACAAACTTCACATCAGTATCACTTCACTGTAAATTCTAATGAAGTCATCTATAAGAAGAAAATCCTTTATGTACAGTTTTGATTAGAATGCAATAATAAGATCATTTTTAACTTGCTTTTTTTTATTTTACTAGAATTATTTTAATATGTACTTATTTTAATTTGCATTTTTATTTCATGGATGCAATATCTGCTTGTGTTTTTCATGCTTTAATTTTTGCTAATGCAGATTTGATCTTATATTTTACAAATGATATTGCAATTTGTCATCTTATCTTTTTGAATAATTTTATTAACTAGTAAATAAAACTTAATTTTTTATGTAAAAAAAATAATATATTTGAAATAGTGAGAACTAAAGAACTTTATTACTTTCAGTAGGTGAAGTTAATTACCATGAGGGGTTGACAGTTTTGATAATTTTTTAAAAACAAGTTTGTGACCAAATCTTTGGATAAAAATATGGTTAAGAGTTGGGTTTGAATCAAATCATATAGTATAGAGCACTGATGTTTTTACAGTATTAATTCAGTTTGGATTTATTCACATTTTGATTGCTATTAAAATTGCATTTTGCAGTTAAAAATCTATAAAATTATCATTGAATAAATAAAAATAAAATTGAATAAAATAAAAATAAAATTGAATTTTATTTGGTGATTTCATGCAATTTTCTAAAGAAATGTAATGCTTTTACAAAAAAGATTTTTCATATTCAACTGTTACATAATAACTATTATATTATGTTCAGACCTTTTTATTGTATCAACCCACCAAAATGACAAACTATAATTATACGTACATTATTACAGCATTATGAGATGTGTATAACAGCTTGTTGCTGCCACCATTATTCAATTAATAAAATAATAATAATAATAACAACAACAACAACAACAATAATCTTCATTATAATCAAATAACAGAATTTTAATAGTATTTTATTTAATTTTCGTTTAAATAAAAAAGGCTAATCACTGAACAGCAAAAAGTAAGGAACGAAAAAGAAGAAAATTCACAATTAATTCAATTTAACAAGCTGAAGAAGAATTTAAAAAAAACATAAATGAAAACAGCAATGAAACAGAAAAAAAATACTTATGTCATTATTTAATTCATGCCATTTTATTTGAGTAAATCGATATTGAACTTCAATTGTTTATTAACACACAAATTGAGCACTGGCAAGTCCAATGAAATGTTTTAAAAGAATTTTGCTTTTTTAAATCTTGGGTATATTGATTTGATTTCTTACCTGTGCTTGTGAAGGTGTACATACTGCTTTCAGGGGAAATGGATCCTACAACAAGTAATGTTCTAAATAAGTTTAATATTCATTAATTGTAGTTCAATACGTCGGTTGGCATACTTGCATGTGCAAAGGATGTATGAATTTCTCATGAGGTATTTATTATGGTTGGAAAAGGTATTTTTTATAATAATAAATTAATAATAATAATAATCAATGAATATAATAATAATAATAATAATAATAAAATAATAATAATTATAATAATAATATTTAATAATTATATTTAATAATAATAATAAGTAATAATATATTAATAATATATTAATATTATTAATATATTATTATTATTATTATTTATATTATTATTATTATAAAAAAGTGTTTTGAAAGGATTTTTGTTTGTTTGTTTCACATCTTTTTTGTTTTTGTTTTTTGTGTTAAAATTCTTTAATTAAAATATGGCTTTTGCCTTAAAATAACATTTTATGGGGTAAGAATAAGGATTTTTGGCTGAGATTAGAAGTTTCTTTTCAAACCATGTTTATTGGCTTAAATATTTTTTAATATCATTTTTTTTTTACAAATGGATTTAGTTATTAATTTTTTTAAATAAATATATTTTACAATACTTTTTGTCAATAGTAAAGTAATTTTCAAAATCTAATATATTCTTTACAATGAAAGCAATGCATTTCAGTAAAGGCAATACAACACTAGCTAGTGATTAAAATTCTAAAAACATTGTGAAGTAAAAAAAAATTCCAATTGAATGATTACAAAAGATTCAGAACTGATAAATTTTTAATTAAATATAATGAAAATTACAGGTTGTTTTCAAGAATTGAGCAACTAGTGCATGGTCAAACAGGGCAACATCAGCCACTTTTTAAGGCTTTCATCAATCCGAAGACAGGTGATACTCAATTCACATACTTAAATTAGCATAGACTTCTCATGTCTGATTTAGGCAATCCCCCCTTGTTCATATTCAATGTTAGTAGCATAAAAGTTGTATTATATAGTAAAATCTGTCTAAGCTGGAATCGATTGGGACAAAAACAAATTCTGGTTAAGGGAGGTTTCCGTTTTATGCACAGTTGGTTATTTTATAACGCTTGTGATATTGATATTTCCATCCTGTAACTATTAAACTGAAGTAACTAAAGTAGTGTTTAAAGCAAAGTAGAAATTACATATAACGTATTTATGGAAGAAATCACCAATGAAGCAATATTAAATATTCTTCATTGACAGTTTCAGAGTTTCTCTTAATTCTATAAGTCTAAACTTTTCATCAAGGTTAGAGTATTATGTTTTTTTTCCAACCATTGTTAAACTGGTTGAGAAACTCACAAAAATACACCCCCCACCCCTCACTGCCTAGAGGCTGCAGTCGGACTGCTTGCTGACTTTTCCAACACACACTGTGGCACAGCCCAAACTACGAGTTTCTGCATCTGTCACATAGCCTTGAGCAATGCTTCTTTAGCCGAGGGGTTATGATTTTCAACGTGGGGCAGGGAAACAACTTTTTTCGGCTACACCTTCCCACGCTCAGTGAGTCGGAAGGAATTCCCCTACGCTTTCAGAGACAAGTGATTGCATGGACGAATTCTATGCTGACAGCTGAAGCTTCTTTCCATCATAGTGCTGTGTGTGAGAGGTACGTATGGAGAATTTAAAAGTCTTGCAAATGCAATCATTGAGAATATCTGGCATCTCTCTGCCTATTGCATTAAATTCACAGGAATTCCGTCTTATAAAGAATTCCCCCCCTGTGGGACTTGAAAACCCATTCCGTTTACACATTGACCAGATTCAGTTTCATGCTGTGTATAACGCCATATAATTTCACTGGCCGGAGAAATTTCCGGTAAAGGCAAGTTTCCGGCTTGCGCAGGTTCCAGTTTAGACATTTTACAGTATTCAAAATTCAGAAATATGACTAAAGTATATCAGGAAAATAGGTAATTTGGCCACTGATGAAATATAATAAGGCCAAGTTTTTCCTGCGCTTGCCATTTATTTTAGCCTCTTCAAATGCAATGAATGTTTCAAGAGGTATGTGAACAAAGTATTCTCTGAACTCTCGCTCGTTTGGGAATCAATCAACTTTTTTTACTTTTACATATAGATACGTATACAAGAGTATTTTATATAGTATAGATAAAGGTATGTAATGCCCAAAGGAAAAAATTGAGATTCCAATGGAAAGACACGTTTTAAGTTCCTCTGATAACGAAGAAGTTAATTATTTCAAATCTGTTGTTCAGTCCCTCAACAACACTAGGCCTAACTATTCATAGGATTTTTACTTGCAACAGCTTATGCAATAGAGAGAAATTTATAAGATGCTGCGCAAAAAACGTGAATTTTTGGGAGGAAAACTCTTAGTGCCTGGCCCTAATAATGAAAGGGAAAAATCCAGTTGCTGAATTTAGAAAAAAATCCTCTAACACATGGTGTATCCAGATCCATGTTTTGTGGGTCCTTGATAAAATCGATTGCCAGGAAAAAGTCCGACCATCCGGTGTATGTGCAAAACACTAGCGGCTAAACTATGTGCAAGAATATTTCTAAACTGAATAAACCCCTGTTGACCTGGCCCAAGTTAAAGCTTTGCGATTTTGAAAAACATTCATTAATTTTTGGGGGTACTTTACATAAAGTCCCACAGACATTTTTCAAATTTCCACAAAGAGAGAGAGAGAGAAAGAGAAAGAAAGAAAAGAAGACATTTTCTATTATTGCAATGCATACCAGGGTACTGAAATTTTCTAAACAAAATAATTCTATTTCGTTATCCCAACTAGCAACAGCAGTAACCAGGAAGATCGTGAAATGAACTAACGCAAAAAGAGTTCAAATAATAGTGCTCGTTGCAGAGCGTGATCACTGTACTGCATAAGTGCTGGAGTGAGATCATTGTATTTTCAAAAACTAGTTCAATTTTGTATTGTATGAATTCTATTTCCAATAAATGCCTCAAAGCAGAACTAATACAAACACTTGTGTGACCACTGGATATTATTATTATTTTTTTTTTATATATATAACAGACTGTAATATTTTTTAGTAATTATTTCTTTTTTTAAACATTTCAACCCTAATTGGGGCCTTTTTCAAAAATCTATTGTCCAGGTTTGTTGAAGCTTCATCGTAAACAAACAGTAGGCATTTTAATTTAAAAAAATTGTCATTGGTATAAAAAACTGGTCAAGTCACAAACCTCATTTGGCTAATTAATACGACAATTCATTTTTTTAAATGAGTTACAGGTTCATCAGAGTTTACAAATGACCATTACAATTAAAAGACGAAATAACAGACATAATCCTTAACTTACTTAATTTTCATGAATTGCTTAGGTTTTATTACAGTATATATTAGTGTTCTGAATTTTGAAAGTTCCATTCCCATCATTTGATGCAGCTTCAACCCCCAGTTTGTTAGGACACCAGCTACCACTGCTGGAAGTAGGTAACAAGTTGAAGTCTGAGAAATAGAAGCAATCCGACAGTGATGGAGATAGGCGACCTGATGTATCTGGCTGTCACCAACTGTCAACTACTGACCTACGTGTGCCCCGCCAGGCAGCATGCGTCTGTCGCTCATCGAGTGCACATTGTATAGTTATGTTTTTTTTTCCATATATTAATCTTTGTGTTTTTATTATACGTTGTGTTCAGGATTAGCTGTATGATTGTTTTATTGCTCATCCTCGAACTGAGATCACTAATCCTCATATTTTTTTATTTGTCTTCACTGTATATTTTTTTTTTTTTAAATAGAACATTTTTCTTGTATTCATTAGGTATTTTGTTCAGTATTTATATGTACACCACATAATCAATTTTTTTTTAGTATTTAAAGATCTGCTATATAAAGATTTTAAAAAATGATGTAAAACTCTAAATAAGTATATAAGTAACTACGAGTGTATTCAGGTTTAGCACACAGGTTTATTACCTCACAAAGTAGCGACACATGCGTTTATCATGTTAACTATTGTATAATTATGCAACCTGTCAACAAATAAATAGTTTGATTTCATTCTCTTATGCCACAACACAAAGCTGAACAGATATCAATTGCCAATGGGTCTCAATTAACATGAAAAAATATTCATAAAACATTTAGATAGCTGAGACATCTCCTGAGTAGATGGTAATCTCAAAATCAATTAAAACATCAGATCCTAAATGGCTGCTGAATTACGATTTACCAACAAAAGGGCTGAAATTACCCCAAATGACAATATATGGTTTATTGTTTTATTATTATTTTGTGATGGTGTAAGTATCATTCTCACAAAAGACCATGCACTTGTAAGATATATTTTTATTGCTCCTGATATTTGATTATTGCTCCTAATTTTATATAATATTACCTGTGATTTTGATAGTACTTCTTCTGTTCTTATTGAAACTTGTTTCTGTAAAAGAAAAGATCCATTGCCAATTCACTCCTCTATTCACTATTTACATATTTGTTTATTATACACTTGCAAGTTGGAGAAAACTGATTATATCTGAATTTACATCAATTTGTGAAAATAATTTCTTACCATTTGAGGTTGTGTAAGAGTAATATGATTAGTGCTTGCTGCAGATGTTTGCATATTTGTATTAACATCTAATTCCTAAAAAGAATCAAAATTAATGACAATAACAACAATAATAACAATAATAATAATAATAATAATAATAATAATAATAATTCATTAGACAAATTTAACAATTACATATATCCTCAGAAAAATACCACTTACCATAAGTGAATTTTGTACTTTCTTACTCACAATGTTGTGAGTTCTTTTATCAACCTTGGGGCATATTCTGAAAATGCAAAAGAATTATTAAGAAGCAGACAATAGTCTCCAAGCACCAAAACATTGACACTAAAACAAGAAAATGGTTGCCTAATTCTTTTAATCAAAATAATGATTTTATGTTTTCAATTTTATAATCATAAGTGACTTTTGAATGGTTGAAATATTGCTGGTACAAAAGACATATTTCCCCATGATTACGTCTCATGTATTAGATGCACCTTAACTTGAAGGCCCTAAATGTGAAAGAAAAATAAATAAAACCAAAATGTGAACTGAAATTTTATTTATAATAAAAATTCGTTGAACCTAGTTGAAATTTTGCTAATATAGTCTGTACTTCCTCAGACTTGTGTATTGATTCAATCTTAAGAGGGAAAAATCTGAATATTAATTTTATTTTATATTAATTTTTATTAAGAAGAAGGAGGAGGAGGAGGAGAAAAAAAAGAAGGAGAAAACAAATAAGAAGAAAGAGGAGAAAACGAAGGAGAAGCAGGAGGAGAAAATGAACAAGGAGGAAGAGGAGGAGAAAACGAAGAAAGAGGAGGAGGAGGAGGAGGAGGAAAAAACAAAGAACGAGGAGAAAACAAAGGAGTTTAGAGAGAACAAAAACGAACAGAACATAAACAAAACGAAGAAGTTTAGAGAGAAAAAGGAAGGAAGGGATTAAAAGTTTGAAGAATATTATAAAGAAGAAAATGTAAGTTCATTCAATTCACCTACCGGGCCAAACGCTTCAAAACTTCCTTGGCTCGTTCACTGAGATTTTCATTTGAAACAGGCGATATATCTATAAAAGATGATTTTTTGGGTTTATTGCCAAGTTGAAAGCTGGGTTTCTCAGGAGATATTGTTGGAGTCGATGATTCCTGGTTTGGTGTGCGTGTAGCTTGTTGACCAAGAATATGATGTGACATCCGAGTACGAAGAACATCACTTTGCTGTTTCAAGAATAGTGGAAACACAGCTCCGTCATCTGGGAGTATGTAATCTGGAACTAAATATTAAGACATTAATCTGTTATTGATGAAACACCCTGAACCACGAAGGAAGATCATTTTAAATTATTTTTTATATTCATTTGGGATTCAAAACTTGCAAGTCATGTTCTCTAAACTGTTTCATGTGAATAAAGTTCAAATAGGGTAGGATGATAAATGTGACATTTAAATTCTTGAACCTTAAAAAAATTGCAAGATTAAACTGATGATTCAACAACAGAATATACCATCTCATGTTACTTGATACAGTTACATAATGTTACAATACTCCAACTTGTATCCTACTATCACTTCCACTTCTCTTGATTATATCTTAAAAATATGACACACTAAAAATACAAATCTTTGAGTGTTTTTAATTCCAAAGTTTTAATGAAAGTGTCATTTCTGCAACTGAATTCACTATGGTGCACTACACTTATAAAAATACTGAAAAATAATATTTAACCCTTAGTTATTCGCACTGGCTTATTTTGTATGCATTAGAACTGTTATCACCCTAGGTGTCAGATAACATCAGCGTGCATTTTGACATTTGACCTAACCTCACAGAAGGCATTCAGTTGCATCCTCCTCGATACTCTGTTGCTTAAGATTCACTGCAGTGGCTAGATGATTGTATTTCCATAGGATATTGTTCGTAAATGAACTTTCTACACCACACGGGTATATATGTGAGTTTTTATTTTCTTTTAATTATCATAAGATTTTTTATTTATTGATGTAATTAAACTAATTTATTTTGTTTTACATTAGAAACATTACAGAGATAAATAATTTATCTGAAATGCAGATGTGGGATATGCAGTGGGGTAGCTCAACAATGAACAAGAGAGGTCGATCTGATCTAGAATCATTCTCTCTCTTGAATGTAGTGCTTGTTTACCCTAGTAGTGCTGTAGTGCTAGTCGAATCATGTTTGCATTACTAACATCTTTTTTATCCACTGATCAGATAACGAGATTTTGCATGAGTGAAATATTAATCACTACACCATTAGAGTTTGTGAGGCAAGTTGGTGTTTTCTTGAGGGTCGTTGTGGCACTGGTAACTGTATTGCAGGAAACATCCTTCACACATCTTGTAAGAATCATCAATTCCTTCTTTACTGGGTCAGCTGAGTTATCTATGATGCCCTTTATAACTTCAACTGATTTTACCCCTGGTTTCACCATTACTTCATTGACAAGGATTCAGCCCAGAGTTGTGTCTCTCATTAATTCATTAATGCCGCATAGCTATCAGCATATATGCTTACATTGAGTTTTGGCTTCACTAGTTGTTTACGTTGAGGTAAGCACTGAAGATTTATGAAATATCAAGATTTCAGGGTTAGTCTGCAATCAACTAATCATATTTACTGCACTATCGCTTAATGAACTGAATTTGTTTTTAGAGATAATTCAAATACATCAACACTAGATGATATGTTTTTGTCCTTCTTCTTTACCTTAATGGATTGTTCCGTGTGGCGAGATTCCATTGGTCTCTCATGCCTTCACAACACACACTTTAACTAGACAATCTGAACTGGGAATTCTCCATTCTCTAGGGTCATATAAGAGCACACTGAAGTGATACCTATAGTTTCTTTCAATTTTTGAATCTCAGCTTTACTCATTTCATGCACCGGATTGTTTGTAAAATAATTTTTCAATATGGATGGCTCAAAATACCATCTTATCTTTAATATAAAGGTTTTATTTTATTCCTGATTTGCTTCTGCTCTTAACTTTTGACATTTTAATTTTTAACCAGATCAACTTAAAAAGAAATCAAAAAAATTGTAGATTCCATTGTAGCTGCATTGATTGTGCACAGAAACTAAATTTTACACACCTTTTGAAGAATTATTAGGAACAGTAGCTGGAACTGTAAAACTCTCTGATGTTGATGGATCCTGAAATATAAAAACAACATTGAATAATGCTTTGAAATTTTATCCAATCTTCAAGCTAAATTCTGGAAATGTCTACCAACGAAGCATCAGAAAATTATTTTTACCAAAACAGAAAGTGTATTTTCTTAATTAAAATATATTTTCTTTTCAATGTTAAAAGACTGACTTTTTTTTTAAGCAGACACATACAGGTTACATGACAAAATCACCTGGCCACTAACATGTTAACATCCATAGATAAATAGTTTTTGTCTAATAACTTTAAATATCAATATTTTTCTATGAAATGCTACTCAATAGTTTTCAATCTTTAACAAAGACTTTTACAAACCCTATGAGACAGCCTTTGAAAAAGATTCCAAATAGAGTCAAAACATTAAAATAAACTGCTGAAAAATAGTAATAATAGGTTTTTTTAAAAAGGTCAGAAATGTTTAACTTTAATAATAATTTAACAGGCAAAAGCACATTCCTTAAAATATTTTGTTATTATACTTTTATAACTGAAAGAAGATGATTCAATGAAATTTGTTCACATTAACTCTAATGAAATCATCATATTCTACTGCACCAACTTATAAGCCTGAGAGATCTTCACTAGATATCAAACAAATAAATTACAAAATATTACTTTCACTACAAAGGTAAAAAGAAAAATGTACCAACTAATTTTATCTAACAAGCAACACTAAAAACCAAGAAAAATTCAATGCAGTAAATTCAAAACTACCGTAAATTGCAACATCACCAATCCCTGAAATAAAAATACTCTCCCTTAACATTCCCAAACAATAAATGTAGGGCATTCAATCTTTTGTGATGCAATAGGATATGCGATACACTTTCCTAAAATTGTGACTTACCTCTTCATATTCCTCTTCAATGCGCATTGGGCGACCAACAGGAACTGGGAAACTGTCTGGTAACACCTCCTCATTCTGCATCTGTGCCAAAGGACAAAAATATTCAAGATTCCAACTCAAAAATTCAAGTTCCTAAAACAAAATATTTTTTTATAGTGAAGAGATGAAAAACAAAATAAAAGTGAAGTAATGTATGCAAACAGAAATTAATAAACATGAGTTTTAAATTTAGAATTAAGTTTGAATAATATTAAAACAACAACTGATCAAAATCTGCATTATATCGAATATCATAAATTACAAGTTATTGATATATTCAATCCTCAATCTTGAGTTTTCAATATTGTAATCACATTACTTAATTATGGGCAAAAGAGGACTTTCAATAAACAAAGGAGATTAAAATTTTACTACTTTCAATGGCCTAGAACACAAGCATCAAAATTAATTCATTAGCAATATAGTACACATTCCTGCATGTTGGTGCCACTGCTGCTGCGCAAACTCTGCAACATGGTTGCATTGCACAGTTGTGCCACTTTTTGAAAGTTATTTTGCAATGTATGATGCAATAAAAGCAATATAGAAACAAGAAAGGCAGTTGTGGGTTTGCCAAGAATGACAAAAATCTTTATAATGAACCATGTTGAAAAAAATTTAGAACAACAAAAATCATTACATACTTTCAGGTAAACATAAAATCCTGCATAGCCCAGGAGATAAAGTATCCAATAAGAAATCAACAGAAGAGAGAAGCAAACGATGAGAAAAAAGTCCAAGGGATACTATCATTATTTTACATCTTTAATCGCTGGACACTAAAACCTACAGATAAAAGAAAAATACTACTTTCAAACCTTGGTGTAAGAGGAAATTATTGCCCTTGAATGAGAAGATGAGCTGAAATGTCAAGAGTACAAGACATCACAGGACATCACTACATTAAATATTCAATAGATATTCCATATTGCTCTGGGTGATCCCAGGAATGTTTAACCTACCTCCCCATAAGCAATACAGTCATCATCCACATCATCTTCCATTTCTTCTTTTTTAATAAAGGAACACTGTTCAAGGAACACTTCATTGTTCTTATCCTGCAACCAAGACCAATTAATTAATGTGAAATTGCTAATTTTCAACTAAACTAATGCACTTTGATATACTTCATCTCAAACAGGAATATTTTCTAATATTTTGGAAACAAAGTGTATGTCCATTATGCATAATATCATTTAAATTGAAATACGTTAAAAAAATATGTGATCTGATGTTCATTCATTAACTATCACATAACGACATTGCTTGTTCTGAAATTTTATCAATAAATATCAATTATAATATAATATCAATTAATTTTAAGATAAAAATTATTATAAAATTAACATAAAATCAGATAAAAAGAATTCAATATTCTCTTAACAAATCATGTACTCCACAAATTTTTATTTCTCAGTACAGAGGGAACCCTACAGCTAGAGCACCAAAAATCATTCTAATCTATGAATTTTCTTCACACTCACTTGATGTTCAAGCATTACATGTTTTCATAATGTTCAATAATTTTCGGTATGCAGCAATAAGTGGAATTGTCAAGCCACTTTAATATTATCTGGGACATCAATTTGAACTAGGACTTTTATGGAGTGGGAAAAGCAGTACAGGTGAGGGTGCAGTCGTAGTAGGGTAGCCGTCGAAGTAGGGGTAATGGGTAGGATTTGGGATCAGAGTAGGGGTTCAGGTAGAAGTAGGAGAAGAGGTAGGGGTACGGGTAGAGGTAGTAGTCAGTAGAAGTAGGGGTATGGGTAGGGATAGAAGCAGGGGTAAGAATAGGTGTAAGAATAAAAGGAGTAAAAGTAGGTAGGAATAGGAATAGAAATAGGAGTAAAAGTAGGAGCAAATGTAGGCCTAGGAATAGGAGTCAAAGTAGGAGTAGGAGAATTATGTAATCGTCCCCAAGTATAGGAGGAGCAAAGTAGCGAGTAAGAAATAGGAGAAAATAGATCGTAGAGATTATAAGATGATGTCAGTCAGTAGTAAGATCTAAAGAAGAAGAGTAGGGTAAATGTAGTCTTAAAGTAGGAGTACAAAGTAAGTAGACAGGATTAAGTGTAGTAAGGAGTTTGGTGAGCTGATAGAGGATATGCAGTTAAGTAGTGGGAGGAGTAGGAGTCAAAGTAGGTGCAAGTGTAAAGATGTAGGAGAAAGTGTCAGGTATGGATAGAGAAGACACTGGTAGTATGAGTAGTAGAAGACACTAGTAGTAGCGGACAGCGACTCCATATTCATTTATGATTAATATATTGCTGATGTACATTAGTAACACATATGAAAGCCAGAACAAGCCCTTTCATAATACATTAGTTGAGCACTTAAAAATATTCAGTTAACCCTTTAAAATTCAGAGTAGTAAATCAGAATAAAAAAAAATACTTTCCAACTACAACCTTTTGCTAATAATCATTCAAAAGATACCCTTATAAGAGATTCAAGAAGAAATGATAGACACCTCACTTCACATCAAAACATCATTTAAAAAATTACTGTAAAATTAACTTATATTATAACTTTGTATTTTGTACTTTCTAGTGTAATATATTAATGTATTATATATTATTGTAATACAAGCAAGAGAATAAATAAATAATACAGTGGAAAATGCACTACATATTTTTGAAATGAAATAATATTTTCATTTTCCAACCAATACAAGCAGAGGTGGCCAAATTATTAGACTAAATAAATTTTCCGTAACAGAATATAGTGTATCCTGGGAAGCTCCTGACTAAAAAAATGGTTTGAAGTGTAATGTCAATGATTTAATGAAATGTCCACCAACATCTAGAGAAGCTAAAGAACCAATGATTCCCTCAAATAAACAAGTGGATTGGAAAAAATGATCAATGTTTATTCAAGACTAAACTCCATGCCACAACAGGAAAAAGTATTGGAAAATATCCAGACATTGTTTAGAATGTGCTGCACTGGGCTGTGAAGAGCCCTGACACAAATCTTACAAAAAATATTTGATCTATAGTTAAAAGACACTAAAGAAAAGAAGGCCATACAACCAAAAATACAACAACTATGTTAATTGTTGCCATACAACATACAACAAATATGTTAATTGTGAAAAGAGCATGTTTATAAAACTTTAGAACCAGAACACACCGTTCACTCACAAGATCTAAGGTTGCAAATATATCTTTGTCTCATTCAATAAATATAGTCTAATAATTTGGCCACCTCCGAAAATTCAGAAAAGTAATAAAATAATTATTTTCATTTTAATTATGCAATTTGAGTTTTATTGGTCAAAATTGATTGATTTTTTCTATGGTTTTGGTCACAAAAAACAACAATTTAAGTCATTTTTCCAGAATGATTTTTGATGGTCCAGATTGAGACCTCATTTGACTGTTGGTCAAAAATCAATCAATCTTGATCACTGAAAAAACAAAACAAAAATATACGAAATGCAAACGTTTTTTCTGCAACTATATAAAAATGATATTGAAAAAAAATTTGTAATCTTGTAGCTTATTAAAGTAATGCAATTGATATCTCGGGAAATAGCAGTCTAATGCTTAAGACTGTAAATGGGGAAGTGCAAGGATACATAATATTCTGTTTATTTCATTACATTTCCTTCAAAAGTGAACAAGTTACTCTCCAATTACATATATTATGGATAGTAAAGATGGGTGATATTTCACAAATTGGCAAATGAAATACATGGCTCAGAAAGATTCTTTCAATATTTCATCTCATTTTCAATATTTTTACCTCTAGTTAAAGTTTAATTTGTATTAGTCATTGAATATAAAAGTGCTAATGGAAAAACTTACATCGTCCACTTCAGGTTCTTCAGGATCTTCAGGTTCCTGCTTCACCTGCAGGAGAGGGGAGGAAGAAATATATCTTCAATTAGAAATTCATGAAATTGATTCATTTTCATTACAAACTATCAAAACATCTTTTTTCCCTTCATTAGAGGTTTCAGTTAGAATATTCTGGAATTTGAGATCATCAACTTAATAAAGTGAAATTTCTCAAAGTTTCACAAAGAAATCTAGGAGTGTTAAAACAGTATTCAACAAGTATACCTGCTCATTAAGTGAACAAGGTTTCTTTTTCCCTACGTGGAAGTCTGCCTACATACGTATGAAAACATTTACTAATTTCCAAAATTAAGAACTCCCAAAGCAAGCACCTACTTTCAGATATACACAGAAGAAGAATACTATTTGTGAAAGATTGGTTAAGTTATGATTGTACAATCACTCTAGAGAATGTTAAAACTAAAATATCTTTGAAATTCAATTGCAATACATTTATTTACAAATAGGAAAACCCTCTTGTTACATAAAATTAAACCCTTAATTCATAACATTATCAAAATCTTTTGATACACAATATAACAAGGTACAGTTGTCACAGTACCTTAAGTTTGCTTGTGAATGGTTGGTTACATCGATCATTATTTAACAAATGACTATTGATCTCCATTATGTTTTTTCACTACACTCAAGTGATATGATTCATTGTTATCGATGATACTTCACATAACTATTTTTGTCACACCATTATTGAAGACATTGAAAAAATAATTAAATTGGATTGCTATCTATCACCTTGCATACATTTGATGCGAGTACTTTATTATTAAATTCTTCTTAAACTATGTTGGAGAATTTTTACTTTCATATCGTCCAATAATTTTACCTAAGAGAAACTGAGATACAGATGACCATGTATGAACACTGGTGCACAAAGATACAGTACTATGCCATCAAATATTTCCCCTTGTGATTTTATTTACTCTAATGGGAAAAGGCAAATGCATGGATTGGAAATTAATATATTTTCCATAATGAAAGGCTTGGTATAGTCTGATATTATCCTAGGTACTGGTACTCTTTGAATTAATTGATTCTTAGTGATTCCAGGCATGTCAACTGCCAAGGTCATTAGTCCTGTAAGTGGAGTGTTTTTCTTTCTTTTTTAACCCTTAAGCAAGCCACGTGGCTTACGCCACACGACTAACTAGAAAACACCACCACCCACTCGACCTACTCTAGCTCCCACCACCTCGGACGATGCCACGAACTATATGTAGCGTTGGTAGTTGTATTATAAGTACCGAACCAGGAAAAATACAATAGAAATGTCCAAGAATATTTTATCCTGTAGATTATAATATGAGGCACGTATCTTTGAGGCCATTAGCCTCAAAATTTGTGTTTTTAAGGTTCTAGAACGCTCTGTTAAGGAGTTATTTAACAATATAGATGAGTGAGAGCTGCCAATTACATTTGACATGAATATTGAGATGCATTTTTTACAACAAATCTATCACATTTTTAAACTCAAAGTGCAATTTGTTAGGTTTCCGTGAAATTCTTTTTCTTTAGACACCTCATTTATAAAGATCGGTTGCGTGAGAAAGCCGCAAAAGGCATGTATACTACTGAAATAATATAGGAGACGATCTTTTCAAGTTATAGATGGCCATGATGGTTAGGCACGGTGGGCAGGTGGGTTCTTGCGCATCATACCCACTTCAGGCAATGAACTTCAGGTACCAGTTGGCGTCACAATATTAGCGGGAATTTTAATTGCAGCCAGATATGAACATCAAGGAAACGTATTAGGCAATTCATGAGACGAACAGATTCTTGAAAAAACTATTGCTGTTAATAATGCATTTATTTATACACTGGCGGACAAAGAGTATTGCAACACCCCGATAGCATTATACAATTTACTCTTACGAACAGACAGAATACTACCATGATTACATGGGCAGAGCCATGTGAGTCTCGCACGTCCAACAACAGAAAGAACGATGGACTGGAAACTCCTCATCCATACTGCGTGCAGTACGAGGAGTCCTGACACGCGCTGGCATTCAATCGTACGTTCCACGCCTCCTGCACTGCCGCACGCAGAGCAGGCAGAATAGTTGGGGAAGTCAACTATTCCACAGCAACGTTTCAGGCGTTGGTCCATCGTGTCCCACACAAGCTAGATCGGGGACAAATTCGGCGAGCCTGCCGGCCAGGGCAGTTGAACATCGCGGAGAGTGTGATGTGTAGCGTGGGCAGTGTGAGGGCGGGCACTGTCCTCCTTCAACAGCGCACCACCCTCCCGTTGCAAGAAAGGTAGCACATGCCGCACAACGGAATGGATGTATCCAGCGCTGCCAACTATCCCTCCAAGATCACACCAACGACCAACGCGCGTTGTAGGTGATGGCACCCTACACTACTACGCTGGTCTCTATGTGACGTAGACGAACACACACCGGACGCACGCGCTCACCTGTGCGACGCCGCACACGCACACGACTATCACTTGCGTGCAGGCAGAAGCGGCTCTCACCATTGAACAGCACTGGACGCCATTCCGTCTCCCAGCTGGGCCACACATTGCACCACACCAGACGTGCCCGACGACGGTTTGACGTGAGTGGCCGTCGGGCTAGCGATTGTAATCCTGCAGAAAGTAACCCGTTCCCAACGGTGCGTGAAGACAGGTTGGTTGCCACGACTATCTCGGCGCGGGTTGCCGTAGGGTCTGCCAACGCCGCCCTCACGATGAGTCGACCTTGACGTTCGTCAGTGCTCCGCGATCACCCCGAAGAGGGTCTACGGCTACGAGGATGCTCGTCTACCCATCGTCGCCAGCACCGCAGCCCCGACGTCGCATCACGGCCCACGTGGTCAGCAATGCGCCGAAAGGACCACCCTGCTTCGCACAGGCGACCAATCAGACCCCGCACAAAATTGGTCCAATTGCTTAAGGGACGAACGAGTGCGACGCCGTGGCATACCTAAGTCCCGACTGGACATTATCGCAGTGGACAGCGCCTTTTAAAGCCGAGGAGTAGATGACGCGACCGCGCCATTTCGTCACGCTGCCATTACGTTACCGGGCGTCCGTCATCCGTGAAATGTTAATCTCGGCTTGTACGACCCCCATCCTAACGTCCCTTATTGCCTACTTCATTGCTCGTTCTCGTGTTGCAATACTTTTCTTCCGCCAGTGTATTTGTACAAAGCGATTTTTCGCTTTGTACCATCAGGCTAGAAACTACACTTCGTTATATACTATACATTTTGTTTAAAACCCATAAGAGGATATTTTGTTTAAAAAACAATACAACACAAAAAGGTTTGAAGCTCACCTTAATATACATTACAAAAAAATCAATTATTCTTAGTTTATTATCATATATTTATTATTTATTTATTAATATATCATGTGACCGCCTATTCGGCCCGTCGACCAAACCGCGCATGACTGACAGTTGTGCGCAGTTTGGAGACATCTTTGGATTAGTACCCTACGGCCTCCCCCTGCCCCATTTCACAAGTCTCCCCAATGCGCGGACTCCCTGTACCTGGGACAATGGCACGTCGCTCTCCTGTATATTAACCATTCTGAATAAGGTCGGCTTGGGACCCACCTTCATCGGCTTTCGGCTGCAGCCCATACGTAGCTGCCGCGATACCCCATGGGACCATCTCAGGCTTGTCGGTATTGTGTAGTGGGCAGTACGAGCATAAATGGGTGCGCTGGATAGGTCACCCACGTCTTAATCACGGAAAATCCTCTAGGGAGGTTTTCAACATGCAAGCATTACAGCAATCGACAGCTCTATCGATGTTCTGCACATACGCAGTTCGAATTTGGTATCATTAAGGAGTTTGTGCACGCCGAAGCGGAAAGCACTATCAATCTTCTGCGCATGCGCAGATGCACTAAAGAGAGGCTAATCATGAACAACGCATGCGCAGAAGATCGAAAGTGTTTTAACGTTCGAGGGTGCAGAAACTCCATAGTGATGCAAAACTAACGGCGCATGTGTAAAGGCTGTATGCCGTGCAAAAGGGAGTTAATCCACGCTGTAGCGGACATCACCACCATTCTGCGCATGCGCAGATGCATTAAAGAGATGCGAACCTCGAACTTCGCACGCGCACAAGATCGACAGAGCTTTGACGTTCGAACGAGCACAAACTCCCTTCTTTCTCGATGACACCCGCTATTGATATCGATATTGTTGTCGACTGCTCGCCGCAAAAACTTCCCGCATTCAAACAGTACTTGCCTGGAGTCCCGCGTCGTGGAGATGTGCGTCGTCCGCGTGGGTGGGGGCAGTGTCGGGGAGAATGTAGGCCCAGTCTCCCCCTTCCTCCGCCGGGCGCGCGCGGGCGGCGGGGTCGCCGCGCCGGCGCACGCGCGACAGCACCGCGTGCATCTTGCGCAGGCGCAGGTCGCGCTCCAAGCGGCTCTCGTGCTCCGGCTCCGCGAACGCCGCGCGCACGTCCGCCTCCGAGTGGTACTTGCGCTGGCGCGGCATCGTCACCCTGCGCGCACACACACACACATATACCGATTCGTTACTACACGCGCGATGGATTGATATTACTCGCGCAACGTTTCTTCAACGATGGATTGAAGAAATGCGGGTAGAGTGGGGGTATTAGTTTCAAAATCGGCCACTAGATTTTATGAAGGACTGCCAATCTCTGGAGTATCAGTCACGCCTTCGCAACTTTCTCAATAATTTGCATTCTACCCTTTTCAGGAGTTCGAGGTATCTCCTGTGATGGATCTTCACCTGCTTCGGTCATTTCTTTACTTTTTTTTTAATTACAGACACAAGTTCTTGTCTTCAATAGAAAGAAGTTTCTATTTCGCGCCAGTGAAGACGTGTTTGGAATGTTGTCATCAGTGCACGCTGGGAGCTATTGTCTTCAACTGTTTATTGTGTCAGAGAGGGAGAAGCAAGGTCATCGTTCAAGAAATGTTGCGCGAGTAATACACGTCAACAGCTTAGGTCTCTAGTTCTGTACGTGTAGTGCATGCTTTAATCGCTAGCGTTAACTGTGAAATCCCCACGCTGGATGGCGAGATAGGGCGCCCTTTGATTGGTTGGTGTTTCCCTCCGCGTCAACTACTTAGATCACGACGTGTAGTCCACGCTTTTATCGCGAGAGTTGGCAGTGCACTCCCCACGCTGAATGGCGAGATAGGGCGCCGATTGATTGTGCTTATTTATTTACACCCAAAACAGTTAAAAACGGTGTGTGACGTGCTGTGGGGAGAACTTAATTTGAAGTTACATTTATGTCCAGAAGTAAAACAAGGGGCCATCTAACCATTTGCTCAAGGATCAGGAACTGGACGTAAACCTGATCGAGATGGGGGCCATTGACCCAGAACCTGAAGTACAACACTTGTCACAGGTTCTTTACAACCATACAATCCAAATAGTAAATAATATACTAAATGTTAAAATTAATAATACTTTCCTTTCGGATGCTCGGTATAGTCTTTAATTGTATAGTAACTTTTGTATCGACTTAATCGTTTAATGTCATCTGGCAAGGTGTTGTAAAATAATATACATATATTGCATGTGAATTGTTTTTAGTGAGCTGTTGATACTGTCGCCTGATGAATATGATTGTAGTTATAGACATCGGCGTTTGCTGAAAATATATTCCCGCCCATAAGCAAGTCATTTTTGACAAAAACCACTGACTCATATACGTAGACACAAGGTAATGGTAAGATACCTAGATTGATAAAGAGAGGCTTACACGAATCTCGTGGGTGGGATATGCTTATTATTCGTACAATTCTTTTTTGTAATATAAAGTCTGGGAGCTAAACTATATATTTCCCCAGAATATTATGCCACATCTCAGGCGAGAATGAACATTCGCGAAATATACACAACGAGCAGTACGGAGGCTGACTAGAATTTGAAAGAAGTCTGAAAGCGTAACACAAAGAACTTAATTTATTGTTCAATTCATTTAAATTAACGTTCTATTTAAGGTTTCGCTGAATTGAAAGACCTATTTTTTTTCCCTTTACATCAGTCAATGGCAGACCATTTTCAGCTGAGTAGAGAGCGTTTATTTGAAATGGAAAACCGTTTTCTTTACATTTGCTATTAATTTGTTATTACGTAACCAATTTGAAATATCTGATATTGTACTATTTACGGTTTTTTTATTGCAAAGAATATTCGTATCGTCCGCAAAGAGAAAGGTTCTTCCGTTTCTTATCATCCGGGCGCGTCAACTGCTTAGGTCACTAGTCCCGTAAGTATGGTGCTTGTATTTTATCGCGGGAGGTGGCGGCGATCTACTCTGCTGAACGGCGGCATCCAACGTAAAATGATTGTCCTTAGACTCGTCATCTGATTAGCCCACTAGTCCCGTAAGTGCGGTGCATGTTTTATCGTGGAAGGTGGCGGTGATATGACCCCGCTGGATGAAGAGATGTTTTAGTATTATACAGATAATACTAAAACCCTTTCGTAAACATCCGATATATTAGACAATTTTCTAAATATCCGAAGTCTAGTGATGATAGAACTTTTGTAAGAAATATTCCCCCTATTTAGCAATCACCTCTCTAAAACACCACTGTTTCACGAAAAGTTTTAATACTTAACACACGTTTCACTTTACTTCGTTCTTTGGTATTGACAGCCAGTAGGCAGACAGTGCAGTGTTACCAAACGCATAAGCTTTGGCATATTTACTAGATTTCTTCTCCAAAATCGTAACTGTTTACGGCCTAACAAGCATTTATGCTTCGTTCGAACCCAAAACACTGAGTATGGCAACTAATACACAGCGATGTTTTCTTTCCATTGGCAACCTGGGACGGCAAGAACCTGATTCGCCCGGTTCCTGCCGTCACCATGGAAACATAGTGACGCCTCCCAACTGCCAAGCAATTCCAAAGTTCCTTCACCCGCAGTATAGGAGTGACCGAAGTATTGATTACGTGAGTGCCGACAACAGAGGTCATATATCTCGTTAGTGTAGTGCATGTTACGCCCCATGAGGTGGCAGAACTGAACTTCTCTAGCTTGAACGTGAGAACCGACAGTGATATTACTCTTTCAGACTGGTTGAATTCGACCCATCTACGTATTAGCTATTATCAGCTCACCCTAAGAAAAATGCTGATGTGAACCAATACACGTGGGTAAAGATAATCCTCATTGGTTTGCAGTGTGAGCTCTGATGTCGGGATCTTGATGGTAAAGAAAATAGTTCTCTGTTTAAGAACTAATTTATCAGTCTTCGTTCGTTAAATTAACCTTGCGTCAAAACCTTTGCAACGGTTTCGAGAAACGACACCATTGTAAACTGAATGCGTGTGATAAGGTTACGAGCCTCCGACAGTTCTGCCCACCCAGCTATCCAAAGAACGTGCTAATCGACATGGGTCAGGCGCTTGGGACGCGGCTCGTGGAACCGGTTTACGCGGCCCAAGATCCATATTCATGGAACTTGGCTATACATGGATCTTGGCGAGGCCCTGCTACTCAGTTCGTTTTAGAATGACTGAGGGCCGGTTTCACCAACAGGAATCAAGATGATGATCCCGAGTTGATCCGGATCAACTTCGGTTAGGGAGAGATTATAACTAACAGTTTGGAGTGTAAATGATTCTCAACATCATTGCCAATCGAAGATTAAATGGTAGGTGAACTTTTTGTTTTCCGGAGTTTCCTAGAACCTGAAAAAGGGACGTTCTTTTGGTACAAGGTAACGCTTTGAACTAGTTTGATCATGGAGTGAAATTGGGAAAAACTGAAGATCGAAAGACCCGGATATACACCTCCAATCACTTTAAATGATTGAATTGTCTTCTCATCTACTAGTGAATCGTGTTTAGGCAAAACAGAATGAATGCGTATAAACATGGAGAAAATACAGAGAATAGAGAGACTCGCTTCTTTCTGAAGACAATAGTGTATTGAAATATAGGTGTTCAAGGGAGGGAAGAAGATTTTTTTTCTCTCCTCAAGTGTACAATTAAATGTTTAGTCCTGCTACTCAATATGTTCACCAATTTCTCATCAAAGGGTAGGCTTGTTGGCAGTGTATATTAATGGAGACGTTAACCATACAAACAGTGCTGTAAATAATCGGCGTAATTAGGGCGCTTAACGAACAACGACATTTTTGCATCAACCCGTATTCTTCCTGCATTTATGAACATGAGCTGTGATAATCTTTTTATAATTTGCGATCATGGACGGCTTTCTATTTGTGATAAAAAAGAAAGCGAGTGCCGTCAATTCGAATGCCGTCTTTGCTAAACAAACCTCACAAACGTATCCTGCGATATCTCTGTAATTGCAACCGTATCTCTGAAATCACTCCCCCCCGCATATGTTTGAGAAATACGTTTCTTTTGTTTGTTAGTAAGAGATAAGACGAGCAGACTCTAAACACGGCCGCAAATGGGCGCTGCGAGTGCAGAACCTGGCCACTACGTGTGTGAAAATGCGGCGCCGAATATCCAGCGTCTAATGAAATAGGTAACCTTGCCGTAATGATTCTCATGCCTGGGAAAGTGCGGGAGCAGTAAATACCGATGTTGACCGGCTGCAAGCAGAGATACAACCAGACTCGAAGAGAAACTTAGACGCAATGTTTGTTGGTGAGCACTGATTTCTGTCGTGGCAATGGTTTCAATATCCCGAGAGAAGGAGAACATCTGCAATGCACAATTTCACTGTCGCTTCATGAACGGCAACTCGATGCATGTTCACGTGTGCGTGTTGCGGTTCATCTTGTTTTAATCAGTGTGTAAACTCCAGTAGCGAAACGAACGAACGATAAATAAATTAATTACGCAAGTCAACGCAGGTGAATTCACAGAAGTGGCTGAATCGATTTTCCTTTTCCTGTATTTTTCTCACCTTTTAAAAACCTAGTTTGTATATAATCGTTGTGTGTATTGTATGTATAAACGGTTGAAGTTATTTTTAAGATAAAAAAATCGATAATTTTGTAGTACGTGATTTATGTATTTAGTCTGAATAAAACTTTTAAAAACCTTTTCGTAAACCCAGATATAAACGCGTAAACAGCTTTTTGTATAACCTGCATATAAAGCATAGCAACTCTTCTGTATACCAGCCAAGTAACGAACCATTTTACCGTTGCAAGAAATCATTCATAGTCAGTATTTTTACACGCACAAATATGACGTATTAGCAATTAACGAAAATGATGATTGCGTTAGTCACACAATGCATGCAACCAGCGAGTGAGTCCAGTGAGGAGTGTACACGGAAACAGCCGACACCTTTTCTGCAAAGATTGTCAAATACACCCAGACGTTTGAAAGGAAAGTTGTTTCGCAAAATAAGTTTGATTTTCTTATAAATGTATAGTGCCGTTAATGCACAAAATATGCGTATACAACTGGTTGCAATTTGTTTACACAATTTGCAAAACTGCGCTTAACGTCGATTTGGTTTTCAAAACATATACTAGTGCAATAAAGCTTAAATTTAGATTTATATCGTCAAAAAAAAAAAACATAAAAAACAGTAAAAACTGTATGTCGACGTATTATGGGAGACAGTATAGTCCCTGCGCACGTTTCTTGAGTTCGAGAATCTCCGTAACCATCATTTTAACTACTAACCGAAAAAACATACAGTTTGGAATATAACGCTACACGATCCATGATACGTACTGTGCGTACTGTGACAAGTTTCTTGTTTAAGCTATCATCCGGAACTGGTATACTCCAACTGTTATTTTTTCAGTGATATAAATAGTTGAAATATGATTAAAAGTTAAAGAATAAATAAATAAATTTAAATAAATAATAAAATAAATAAATAAATAATAAATAAAGGTAATAAATAAATACATAAATAAAATAAATAAATAATACAATAAATAATAAATATAATAAATAATAAATAAATATAAATAAATAAATAAAATAAATAAATAAATAAATAAAATAAATAAATATAAATAAATAAATAGAACTAAATAAATAATAAATAAATAAATAAATAATAAATAAATAAATCATAAATAAATAAATAACAATAAGATCTTAAAGAGCCGAATATTACCGTTAACATTATATAACTACTATTACGAAGGGCCTCATGTTACTTAGGGTAGCCCTAGACATTGTGCTGACGTCGCTAGTAGATAATCCGTCCCTGAGGTATCCTGGCGAGGGAATCGCCTACTCGAGTCGTCAAACCGCGAGGTGCGCGACTTCCGGCGAAGAGGCGGAGAGGCAGGAGGCGCCCGGCGTTAGATTCATCGTCTGCCGCCGAGCGGAGGTGCCGTCCGCCTCGAGAGAGAGCGCACGAGTTCCAAGCGCGCTGACGGGCGGGAAACTGCGTGGCGTCGCAGATTCCGCGGTGTTTCAAGAGGCGAGAAAGGCTGACAGCCGAAGACGAAGGAAGGGGCTCCGGGCCAGTCTTGTTATACAACGCTGTTTTCTCATTGGGAATGACCTGTATTTTTTTTGGTACTTTTTTTGCATACTGCTAACGCAAGTAAGAGAAAGTTTACGCAACAAAAACGGCGGAATTTTCGGCAAAAACTTTATTAAAGTGGCCCTGGCACGTCAAAGTGGATAAATCCAGTTGCTAAATTTAGAACAAAATATCTGTAACGTGGTGTAGCCGAATCCTGTTTTGAGGTCCTTGGATACCACATCGAATGATGTCAAAACTCTGTGAACGCTAGGGGCGAAACCGTTTCAGTCGATTTTCTCCAAATTGATATCCCGATTCGATCTGGCGTATGAGCGGCCCTTGAATTTGAAATCGATATTTTAATTTTGGGTTACTTTTACATGAAATCTGGGACATTTTCAAAAAAATTGTCCCAACGTTATTGATTAAGTTTTGTTGTTGTCTTGTGTGAAGGACTTTAAAAAGAGAGGTGCAGGTCTCACATTCTTAAAAACCCTAATTTTTCGAAAATTTCAAAAATTCAACATTTTTTCGGCGTTTCCTACACTATAATTATGACGATAGAAGTTTTTTGCTTGAATGAAATCTGTTCCTTTAAGATAGATTTTTAAATGAATGGAGAGAAACCAGAACGGTATAAGTGCATTATTTTTATAAATTCTGAGAGAAAACATGTTGATTTTTTGGCTATATGTTAGTAGCAATGTCATTTTCGTTGCTTTAATTAACATTAAAATGGGTGGTTTCAATGATGAAACAACGCACCATGATTTACGCAGTGATCTTGACTTAAATAAAGATTTCTCAGATTTATAAATATCAACTGATACGTCTTTGGTTTTCACCATGTCAAATCAGTCGTGAACAATTCTTCGAAAATTTTGAGTCGTTTTGCGTGAAAGTATGGGCGAGAAATTAACGTGCAGTTTTAGTACCCACTAGTTTTAGATTCAGGAACCTATCCAATCGCCTGTAGTTTACCGAAAAACTTGCTCCTTTATACGCTGAAGGCCTTTCTTATATCTTCTTCTCCTGTTTTGTCTAACACTAAGTCGTTTCACGTTTATTCTCTAGACCTAATCGGATTGTTTTTTCGTCTTTAGCTTGTTAATTCGGTTAACGCTATGTATGGGAGTTAGAAAAAAACTAATAACATGTAAACATGTCTATATGAAACACTATTTCTCTACAAATAATAACGAAACGTCATCAACACTATCTTTATTAATTTTTTTCAAAGGTTTATCAGGATCTGTTTGTTTTAATCGATTAAGAAAATCAATCGATTTTTATATATTGGAGTCAAACATGCATGCATTTCCACATGCTCAACGTATTCATAGATTCTTTATTTCAAATAATTTTTCTAAATAAAAAAAGCGCTCAACGATGTTTATAATAATGCCTCTGTCTTAATTTCACCAAGATTCGGAGACTTTCAAGTGGGGCCGTTAAGTTATAGGTAAACAATATTTTCCTATACTCGTAGTACAAATTTACATTGTTACAAACTCCGCAAATTTTTTTAAATTTAAATGAACATTGGTAAAAATTGGATTTGCGAAATCGGATTTCCGGGTTCTAATTACCAACATTTTGAATTAACTTCGTTTGCCATCGTTAAGGGTCATCTGAATATCTCAAAATGTTTACTTCAGTAGTTTGTAGGACTTCATGCTGACGATTTCGAAATTCCTAATACCAAGAACCTATAGTGACATTTCTCAAGACGTGGCATTGTTGTTCCTCATGCTGCTTTGGGCAGTCAGACGTCGAGGGCGATGGTCGACTCGTCGCAGTGAAATCGATAGTTTTTTCCTCGAGCCTCGCCCGCCTGCGGGGGCACGCGAACCCGGGTCTTCGGCCTCGAAAGTCTAGACTCTGCTTAATAAGTCAACGACTCATTACCCGAACGATTTGAAAACCTAAAATACTCTTGCTGTACGTGCAACAGTGGTACTTTTCGTATTTGATTTTTTTCCCCTTGGGATTTATCAGCCGCTTACCAAAAAATATTTGATCTAATAGTTAAAAGACACTAAAGAAAGAAGGCCATACAACCAAAAATACAACAACTCATGTTAAAATTGTTGCCATAGCAACATACAACAAATATGTTAATTGTGAAAAGAGAGTTTATAAAACTTTAGAACCAGAACACACCGTTCACTCACAAGATTAAGGTTGGCAAATATATCGTTTGTCTAATTCCAATAATATACGTCTAATATTTGGCCACCTCCGAAATTCAGAAAAGTAATAAATAATTGATTCTTCATTTTAAGGATTTGCAATTTGAAGTTTTAATTGTCAAACTTGATTTGATTTTTTTCTATGGTTTTGGTCACAAAAAACGAACAATTTAAGTCATTTTTTCCAGAAATGATTTTTTGATGGTCCAGATTTTGAAGACCTATTTGACTGTTGGTCAAAAATAATCAATCTTGATCACTGAAAATACAAAACAAAAAATATCGAAATGCAAACGTTTTTTTTCTGCAACTAATTAAAAAAATGATATTGAAAAAAACTTTTGTAATCTTGTAGCTTATTGAAGTAATGCAATTGATATCTCGGGAAATTTAGCAGTGTAATGCTTAAGAGCTGTAAAATGGGGAGTGCAGATACATAATATTCTGTTTATTTCATTAACATTTTCCTTCAAAAGTGAACAAGTACTCCAATTAAACATATATTATGGATAGTAAGAATGGTGATTATTTCACCAATTGGAATGAATACATGGCTTCAGAAAGATTCTTTTCAATATTTCTCTCATTTTCATATTTTTACCTCTAGTTAAAGTTTAATTTGTATTCAAGTCATTGAATATAAAAGTGCTAATGGAAAACTTACATCGTGCCAGCTTCAGGTTCTTAGGATCTTAGTTCTGCTTCACTTCTGCAGGGAGGGGAGGAGAAATATATCTTATTAGAAATTCATGAATATTGATTCATTTTCATTACAAACTATCAGGAGAAATCTTTTTTCCCTTCATTAGAGGTTTCAGTAGAAATATTTGGAAATTTGAGGATATAACTTAATAAAGTGAAATTCTCAAAGTTTCACAAGAAATCTAGGAGTGTTAAACAGTATTCAACAGGTATCTGCTCATTAAGTGACAAGGTTTTCCTACTTTTTCCCTACGTGGAAGTTGCCTACATACGTATGAAAACATTTTACTAATTTCCAAAATTAGACTTCCCAAAGCAGCACCTACTTTCAGATATACAGCAGAAGAAGAATACTATTTGGTGAAAGATTGGTTAAGTTTGATTGTAAATCACTCTAGAGAATGTTAAAACTAAAATATCTTTGAAATCTCAATTGCGCAATACATTTAATTTACAAATAGGAAACCTCTGTTACATAAAATTAAACCCTTAATTTCATAACATTATCAAAATCTTTTGATACACAATATAACAAGGTACAGTTCGTCACAGTACTTAAGTTTGCTTTGTAATGGTTGGTTACATCGATCATTATTTAAGCAAAATTGACTTTGTCTCCATTATGTTTTCACTACACTCAATGATATAATTCAATTGTTATCGATGATACTTACATAACTATTTTTGTCACACCATTATTGAAGACATTGAAAAAAATATAAATTTGGATTGCTATCTATCACCTTGCAGTACTTTGGGATGGAGTACTTTATTATTAAATTCTTCTTAAACTATTGTTGAGGATTTTTACTTTCATATCGTCCAATAATTTTAAGCTAAGAGAAACTGAGATACAGAATGACGGCATGTATGGAAACGACTGGTGCACAAAGATAAGTGCTATGGCATCAAATATTTCCTTGTGATTTATTTACTCTAATGGGAAAGGCAAACCGCATGGATTGGAAATTAATATATTTTGCATTATGAAAGGCTTGGTATAGTCTGATATTATCGCTAGGTATTGTACTCTTTGAATTAATGATTCTTGTTGATTCCAGGCATGTCAACTGCCAAGAGTCATTCAGTCCTGTAAGTGGAGTGTGTTTTTCTTTTCTTTTTTAACAGCCTTAAGCAGCCACGTAGCTTACGCCACACGACTAACCTAGAAAACACCAATCCACCATCGACATACTTAGCTCCACCACTGGACTCTAATAATGCACGAACTATATGTAGCCGCGTTGGTAGTTGGTATTAAAGTACCGAACCAGGAAAATACAATAGAAATGGTCAAGAATATTTCATGCCCTCGTAGATTATAATTGAGGCACGTATCTTTGAGGCCATAGCCTCAAAATTTGGGTGTTTTTAAGGTACTAGAATGCTCTGTTAAGGAGTTATTTAACAATATAGATGAGTGAGAGCTGCCAATTACTTTTGACATGAATATTGAGATAATTTTTTACAACAAATTTTCCACATTTTTAAATCAAAGTGCAATTTGGTTAGGTTTCTGTGAAATTATTTTTTCTTTAGAACCTCATTATAAGATCGGTTGCGTGAGAAAGCGCAAAAGGCATGTATACTATGAAATAATATAGGAGACGATACTTTTCAAGTTATAGATCGGCCATGACGATGGTTAGCAACGGTGGGCAGGTGGGTTCCTTGGGCGCATCATCCCACTTCAGGCAATGAGCTTCAGGTACCAGTTTGGGTGTCACAATATTAGCGGAATTTTAATTGAGCCAGAAATATGACATCAAGGAACGTATTAGGCAATTCAATGAGACGCAACAGATTCTTGAAAAAACTATTGTTGTTATATATGCTTTAATTTATACACTGGCGGAAAAGAGTATTGCAACACCCCGATTGCGTTATTACATTTAAACTCTTACGTACAGACAGAATACTACCGATGATTACATGGCCAGAGCAATGTGAGACTCGCACGTCCAACAAAAGAAAGAAGATGGACTGGAAACTCTATCATCCATACTTCGTGTGTCGAGAAGCCTGACAGCGCTGCCCATCGTACGTTCCACGCCTCCTGCACGCGCCGCACGCAGAGCAGGCAAACAAATTCGGCGAAGCCTGCCGGCCAGGGCAGTTGAACATCGCGGGAGAGCGTTGAAATTTGGGGTAAAAGCGTTGGGGCAGTGTGAGGCGCGGGCAACTGCTCACTTCAACCGCGCAACGCACCCTCGGCCGTTGCAAGGAAAGGGTAGCATAGGCCGCACAACGGAATGGATGTTCCAGCGCTGCCAACTATCCTCCAAGATGCATATCCACGACCAACGCGCGTTGTAGGTGAGGCACCTACTACTCACACTGGGTCTCTATGTGACGTAGACAAACACTCTCCGGACGCACGCGCTCGGCTGTCGACGCGCACACGCACGACGACCATCACTGGGCGTGCAGTCAATAAGCTGATCACCACCGTCATCACTGAACACCAGCACGCCAGTCCGGTTCCCAGCTGGGCAACATTGCACCACGCCAGACGTGCCGACGACGGTTTGAGTGAGTGGCCGTCGGGCTAGCGAATTGCAATCCTGCAGAAAGTAACCTGTTCCCAACGGTGGCGTGAAGACCAGGTTTGGTTTGCACGACTATCTCGGCGCGGGTTGCCGTAGGGTGTGCCAACGCGGGCCTCATGATGCCGTAGTGTCCGCGATTACCCGAAGAGGGGTCTCACGGCTACGAGGATGCTCGTCTACCATCGTCGCAGCACCGCAGCCCCGAGTCCGCATCAACGGCCACGTGGTCAGCAATGCGCCGAAGGGAGGAAAACCACCCAGCCTTCGCACAGGCGCAATCGACCCCGGCTCAAATTGGTCCATTGCTTAAAGGACGAACGAGTGCGACGACGTGGCGTACCTAAGTCGCGATTAGACGTTTTAAGAAGTTGGACAGCGCCTTTTAAAAACGAAACGTAGATGGCGTGGCCGGGCCAATTTCGTAACGCTGTCATTACGTTACCGGGCGCCAGTCATCCGTGAAATGTTAATCACGGGGGGCTTCTCGACCCCATCCTAACGTCCCTTTATAGCCTACTTATTGCTCGTTCTCTGTGTTGCATATTTTCTTTTCCGCCAGTGTATTTGTACAAAGCGATTTTTTCGTTTGTACCATCGAGGCTAGAAACTACAACCTTTGTATATATACCTATACATTTTTGTTCAAAACCCATTAGGGATATTTTGTTAAAAAACAATACAACACAAGGTTGAAGCTCACTCTTAAATGATAAGCACTTACAAAAAGATGCTATCATTAGTTCGTGCATAACGTTTATTATTCTATATCTTATTATTTATCATCCGTAACCTTCATCTTGGCGCGCTATCGAAGCCACGTCATCTCGCGCTGCGTCGGACTTGGACGAGTTGTTGCGATGTTTGGAACAGCCTGTTGGATTAGTACACCTTACGCTTCCCTCCTTCCCAACATTTCACAAGTCTCCCAATGCGCGGACTCCCGCACCTGGGCAATGGCACTGTCCGCTCTCCTGTATATTAACCATTCTGAATAGATGTCGGCACTTGGGACCCCCTTATCGGCTTTCGCGCTGCAGGCGCATACGTAGCTGCCGCGAATACCCATGGGACCATTCAGGACTTGTGGGTATTGTAGCTATGTATCGTGGATACGACATAAATGCGGCGCTGGACTCGAGTCACGTCCGACTCTTACAAACAGTGAAAATCCTCTAGGAGATGAGAAGCTTCTTAACATGCAGCTATGTATGCGAATCGAACAGCTCTCACGATTCCTGACATAGCAGTTCGAATTTGGTATACTATTAAAGAGTTTGTGCACGCCGAAGCTAGGAATGCATTCAATCTTCTGCGCTTGAATGCGACAGAATGCACTAAAGAGAGGCTAATCGATGAACAACGCGATGCGCAGAAGATTCGAAAGTTTTTAACGTTACGAGGTGATGGCAAACTCCATTGTGATGCAAAAATTAACGTGCCGCATGTGTAAAGCCTGTATTGCCGTTGCAAAAGGGAGTTATCATCACGCTGGTAGGGACTACACACCATTCTGCGACATGCGCACATGCTAAGAGATGCGAACTCGAAACTCTCGCAACGCGCACAAGATCGACCAGAGCTTCTGACTTCGAACAGACACACTCCTTCTTTTCGATGACCACGCTATTGAATATCGATATTGTTGTCGATGCTCGGCCGACAAAAATCTCACCCATTTCAAACAGTTAAGCTTGCTGGAGTTCCCGCGTCGTGGAATGTGGCGTCGTCGCGGGTGGGGGCAGTAGTCGGCGAGTAATGATAGGCCAGTTCCCCCTTCCTCCGCCGGGCGCGCGCGGCGGCGGGTCGCGCGCGCCGGCGCACGCGCATCAGAACCGCGTGCATCTCTGCCAGGCGACAGGTCGCGCTCCAACGGCTTCGTGACTCCGGCTCCGGAACGGACGCGCGCACGTCGTCATCTCGGAGTGGTACTTTGCCTGGCCGGCATCTCACCCTGCGGCGCACCACACACACATATAACCCGATTCGTTACTACAGCGCGAATGATTAGTAATTACTCGACGCAACGTTTCCTTCAACGTGGATTGAAAGAATGCGGGTAGTAGTGGGTGGGTTTAGTTTCCACCAAAATCGGCAACTAAGATTTTTTTATGAAGACGTTGCAATTCCTCCCGGAGCTATCAGTCACCCTTCGCACACCTTCTCATAATTATTGCATATCTACCCTTTTCAGGATTTCGAGGTAGTCAACCTGTGATAGGATCTTGCCACCTGCTTTTTTCTTTTCTTTTTTTAATTACAGACACAAGGTCTTGTTTCAAGAAGAAGTTTCTATTTCGCGCCAGTGAAGACTTATTCTGGAATGTGTCAATGTCATCAGTGCACGCTGTGAGCTATTGTCTTAAAACTGTTTTATCTGTGTCAGAGAGGGAAGAAGCAAGGTCATCGTTCAAGAAATGTTGCGGCGTAGTATATTACAGTCGTCAACAGCTCTAGGTTCTTATGCAGTTTCTGTACGTCGTAGTGCATGCTTTAATTCGCTAGCGTTGAACTGTGAATCCCCACGCTGGATGCGCGACTAGGGCCGCCCTTTGATTGGTTGGTGTATTCCTCCGGCAAACTACTTAGATCACTGACGTGCCAGTCGCGCTTTTATCGCGAGAGTTGGCCAGTGCCACTCCCCACGCTGAATGCGAGTAGGGCCGCGATTGACTTGTGCTTATCTTATTTTAACAACCCAAAAACAGTTAAAAAACTGGTCGTGTGACGTGCTGTGGCGAGAACTTAATTCTGAACGTTGAGATTATGCTTCCCAGGAAGGTAAAAAAAAAGGGCCTCTAACCATTATGCTCAAGGGATCAGGACTGGATCGTAAACTGGATCGGAGATTGGGGTGCCATTGACACCCGAGAACTGCTTGACAGTCACAACTTGTCACGGTTCTTTACCAACCTAATACCAATCCAAATAGTAAATAATATACTAAAATGGTAAAATTTAATATCTTTCCTTTCGGTAATGCTCTGGTATAGTACTTTACATTGTATAGTAACTCTTTGTATCGACTTAATCTTTAATGTTCATCTGGGTCAAGGTGTTGATAAAATAAGTTTACATATATTGCATGTGAATTGGTTTTTTACGTGAGCTGTTGATACGTCGCCTGAGAATATGATTGTAGTTTAAGACATGGCGGTTGCTGAAAATATATTCCCGCCCATAAAGCAGTCATTTTTGACCAAAAACCCTCTGATCATATAGTAGATCCAGGTAATGTAAATACTTATGAGTGTGATAACAGAGCAGGCTTACCGAATCTCGTGGGTGGGATACTGCCTTATTTTTCGGTACAAATTATTTTTTGTAATATAAAGTTGGGAGCTAATATATATTTCCCCAGATATTATGCCACATCTCAGGCGAGATATGAACATTCGCGAAATATAACACTAACGAGCAGTAGGCGGCTGACTAGGAATTTGAAAGAATTCTGAAAGCGTAAACAAAGACCACTTAATTTTATTGTATCAATTTCATTTCAAATTAACGTTCTATTTAAGGTTTCGTGAAATTGAAAAGCCTATTTTTTCCCTTTACATCCATCAATGGCCAGGACCTTCATTTCAGCTGGAAAGGTAAGAGCGTTTATTTGAATGGAAAACCGTTTCTTTACATTTCTATTTGCATTGTATTATTACGTAACCAATTTGAAAATTCTGATATTGTTAACTATTTACGTGTTTCTTTATTGCAAAGAATATCGTATCGATCCGCAAAGAGAAGTTCTTCCGTATTTCTCTATCATCCGGGCCGCGTCACTGCTTAGGTACTAGTTCCCGTAGTATGGCTGCTTATTATTTTATCGCGGGGGTCTGGCGGCGATCATCTGGCTGAAACGAGCCGGCATCCAGACGTAAAATTGCCTATTCGTGACATCTGGCTTAGCCCACTAGTCCGTAAGTGCGGTGCATTTCTATCGGGAAGGTGGCGGTGAAGACCCCGCTGGATGAAGAGAGTTTTAGTATAGTTAACAGATAATACTAAAACCCTTTCGTAAACATCGATATATTAGACAACTTTTCTAATATCGATTAGTCTAGTAGATGATTAAATTTTTGTATAGAAATATTTCCCCCTAATAATTTACACAATCATCCTCTAAATCACCCTGTTTACGAAAAGAGTTTTAAATACTTAATCACATGTTCCACATATACTCTCTTCTTTGGTATATGACGCCAGTAGGCAGAACAGCTGACAGTGTTACCAACGCAATAGAAGCTTTTGGCATATTTACTAGATTTCTCTCTCACAAAATCGTAACTTGTTTTTTCACAGCTAAAAGCATTTAATGCTTCTTTACGCCAAGACCTGAGTATGGCAACTAATGACACAGTTATGTTTTCTTTGCCATTGGCAACCTGGGACGGCAAGAAACCTGATTCGCTCCGGTCCTGCCGCACATGGAAACATACTGACGCCATCCACTGACCAAGCACTTTCAGAATACCCTCACCCGCAGTATAGGAGTGACCGAAGTATTGATACGTGAGTGCGACAAAGAGTTCATATATCTCGTTAGTGTAGTGGAACATGTTACGCCCCGATGATGAGGTGGCAGAACTGAAACTTCTCTAGCTTGAACTAGACGACATTTCGATAGTAATATTACTCTTTTTCAGACTGGTTTGAATTTCGAACCCATCTACGTATTTAGCTTATGTATCAGCTTCACGCCTAAGAAAAATGCTGATGTTGAATCCACCCAAAACGTGGGTAAAGATAATCCTTCATTGGTTTGGCAGTTGTGAGCTTCTGATTTCGGCGATCTTATGGTAAAGAAAATAGTTCTCTGTTTTAAGAACTAATTTATCAGTCTTCTGTTCAGTTAATTAACCTTGCGTCAAAACCTATTGGCAACGGTTTCGAGTAAATCGACACCATTGTAAACGGAATGCGATGTAGATAAGGTTACGAGCCTTGACAGGTTCTGCCCACCCAGCTATCCAAAGAACTGCTAATCGACATGGGTCAGGCGCTTGGGACGCGGCTCGGGAACCGGTTTACCGGCGCAAGATCCATATTCATGGAACTTGGCTAATACATGGTATTTGGCAGGCCTGCTACTCCATTCGTTTTAGAATGACTGAGGGCGGTTTCACAACAGGAAATCAAGAGATGATCCCGAGGTTGATCCGGATCTCAACTTCGGTTTTGACTCCGGACGTTTCTCTACGCACTTGACAGGAATCAAACATGTCTGGACTCACGATCAAATTTGACTCGCATTGATTCCCGTCGCGAGCCGTGGATCCCGGCACAGTTCAGGAGTGTATTTCTCGTCTTCGGTCGTCTAAGCTATTCTCAGTTTTCCGTGTTTTTTAAGAAACATCCTGTAGTTGATTAGATTCGGTATGGAATATTTACTTCGTTATATAGTAGACTTGCGTAATATTTGTTGAGCAAACGTGTTTTTTAACGATATATTGTAAATAAAAAGTAAGGGTTAATCAAATGTAGGTTAGACCTTCTCTGGGTAGTAAATTAGAATTAAAATTGCTTAGAAATATATTATAAGTTGGAATATAAAAAGCAGATTAATGTACGATATAATGTAGAGCATTAGTCCAATAAAACATTAATGGATGGTATTCATTGACGTGGGACAGTTTTATTGAAGTACTTTTTTTTAGTGTAGTAATACTTATCAATTTTGTTTCTTCGTTAGCGGTAATTGTGTGCGTGAAAATAGAATTATGTTTTCCGATGTGATCTCAATAAATATTGTTATAGTATTAATGAAGTTCATTGAAGATTTATTTGCGGAGAGAACCACACGAGTAATTCCAAAAGAAGCGATTATTTTGAAATGTGAGTAAACTAGCATTAAAACTAATTCTTTGTATTTAGCTCATTAAGCTTTCGAAGTAATTCTTATTTACATAGGAGAGAAATTAGGGTCGTTCACATGATCTATTTGCATTATTTCCAACGTCAGGTGAATCATCATCGCGAACAAGAACACCACACAGACGAGACGAATGAAATCAATAACCACTCGTTTTTTCAGCTGACGCCGAGAATACCACAATGCATTGCAAAATGTCTGCCAAACGCGCATTTTCACGACTGCTCACGAATGCATGGGAATCGGATTAACTTCGATGGTCTCAAAATGCTTGGTGAACGCACAGGGATAGTGGCCTTGACTCCGCGGATCAGGATCACGAAACTCGGATCAACTACGAATTTGATCTGGTTGGTGAAACGGCCTGAGAGTGTGAATGATCGCTTAATAATAAAACACAAATGTAAAGCATTTCTGGAATGGCGAAAAGTGATCGTTTTGATCTTCCAATTCGTTAACGCACAGGAATTCACGACTACGAGAAGAAAACAAGCCGTGGCTTGCAGCAGAGATTACTTGGAATATCCGTATCAACACATTGAAACTTCAGGAAAGGAGCTCATCTAACAAGGGACATATACAAACGCCTGAGAAAAAAGAAATGCGAAGAAATGCGACTGTGGAGACGATGACTTTTATCGTCGATACGTACATTCCCTTGACCAAGGTGAGAAAGCGAACCATAACGCTTAGCAATTGTTGGCAGCTTGTCAAATTCTGCTAATGGCGTTGATGCCAATGTCTGGAATTGCCTCCATTGAGTGACGAAATGTAATTTCCAAATTCAAAATTATGACAATATATAAAATGTAAGCAATTCAATTAATTCAACTAAGTTTAATAAAGTCTATACTGAATCATCACTTACATAATTTTATGAGTGTGACGAGTCAGGTCTATTAATACATTGCGCACGTAGTTCTGGCTTTGGTTTCCATCTGGACACTAACTTCGATCCAGTAATTCGCAACAAAGCTTCGACAAGTTTCTACAAATAAATTGATTTAATTTTTCCGATCATTACGCTATGGTATATTTGTACAAGGGGGTCACACACACCTCGCCATTTCACCCGCGCTCTCCGAGGTGTAATGCAACCATTGCAACCTATGCATCTACGAGAAAGCACTTCCCCGCTCCCGATCGGCTAACTTTACCAAAGAATTCTCAAGTGTACATTTTTAACATTTTTAATCTAATATCAAATTGAAAACAAATTCTCCTACCAACATAAATGCATTAAATGAGTCAATAATTGATAAAGTGTGTACGTTTCAATAACAAGCGAAAATTCATTTAAAATACTTTGCAGGGAGGCAGACGAAGATAGAATTTTGGTATTCCTGAAGACTCTCTCCGTCGCCGCGCAGCGCTAGAGAGCCACCTGTTGTTGCCAAATGTTAAATGGAAGGGCCAACGAAGTAAATAGGCAGAGTAATGCAGCAAGTTTAGAGGTGGTGCAATCACCTGGAAAGGCACCAGACCAGAGACGTGGTGGACGTCTTTGGTTTCAAAAACGATTCGTATACTCGATATTGCTGCATATCTTGAATTTGAATGCCATTAAAAGAAATGTATATTCTTGAGATATTAAGATATATTTTTTTCTATTATATTTGGGGGTTGTCGAACCCTAAATACGAGCGCACTGGAATTGTGATAAGCATTCGAATTTTTAGGCGATCCAATTAGTACAACATTATTGACAACATTTGCTGAAACAGAGATGTATCGACAGAAAAAGCTGCATAAGCAATTCTCTAAAGACAGCTCTTATTCCATTTTAATGTCGCTTCGGGTACGCTGCTCCATCATAAGTGTCCAATACAGTGTGTTGGCAGCGAGAAGCATTTCTTCAGTTTGTTTTACTTCATTGTATTTTTTTGCTGGGTGAAGTGATTAAAATTAGAAGCCCTTTTTTGCGTTCTGCACACAATAAAAGATAAACTGTTAACTTCACCGCTGCTCCCAAGATGTATGGTTTCATGAACTTGACTCGTCAACACGATTGTTAATTATATTAGTGACTCAAAAATATTATATATTATTCATTATTATTATATTATCTATACTTCATTATTATTTCTACTATTTATTATTCATTATATTATCTATTAGAGCATAAAATATTCAAAAACACTAAATACACATGATTGTGATAAATGTCTGAACAAAACAATAAAAATTACTTTTATGAATTGAACATATAACATAATTTCAATAAGGGAGATATTTAGAAATAGTCCTTCCCA
>BOPP01000007.1:8112901-8131810 GCA_017312745.1 Gryllus bimaculatus
CAACTTCCGGTTTTGACTCCCGGACGTTTCTCTACGCACTTGACAGGAACAAAACAGTCTGACTCGATCAATTTGACTCGCATTGATCCGTCGCAGCTCGGTGGATCACACGGCAGTATCAGGAGTGTATTTCTCGTCTTGGTCGTCTAGCTATTCTCAGTTTTCCGTGATTTTTTAAGAAACACTGTAGTTGATTAGATCGGTAATGGATATTACTTCGTTAAGAGTGAGATTGCGTAATATTTGTTGAGCAAACGTGTTTTTAAGATATATTGTAAATAAAAAAGTTAAGGTTACATCAAATTAAGGTTAGACCTTCTCGGTAATTAGTAAAATTTAAATTAAATATTTTTGGCTTCGAATAATAAGAGATTAAACAGAATGTAATTAGTAGTAACTAGTAAAAAACATTAATGGTACGGATCATTGAACGTGGGGACAGTTTTATTGAATACTTTTTTTTAGTGTAGTAAACTTTCAAGTTTTTGTTCTTGTTAGGGTAAGTTGTGTCGTGAAAATAGATTTATGTTTTCCGATGTGACTCAATAAATATTATTATATATTAATGAAGTTCATTGAAGATTTATTTGCGGAGAGACCACACGAGTAATTCCACAAAGAGCGTTATTTGAAATGTGAGTAAACTGAGCATTAAAACATTCTTTGTATTTACTCATTAAGCTCGATAATTTTATTTTACATGGAGAAAATTAGGGTCGTACAGTTATTGCATTATTTCCACGTCAGGTGAATCATCATCGCGAACAAGAACACCACACAGACGGACGAATGAAATCAAAACCAACTCGTTTTCTCAGCTGACGCGAGACTACCACAATGCATTGCCAAAATGTTGCCAATCGCGCATTTTCGACGACGTGCTTCACAATCGATCGGGAATCATTAACAACCCCGAGTAGGAACTACATCCAGTGGACATACAAAAATACTGTGTTATGAGCCAGAACTTCCCCTGACTCCCCCGCGTCACGCTAACTCTGACATTATCACCGCTCGCACCCAGCCTGAACCAAACCACACCGCACTCTCGCGAATCCTAATTCCAGTCTACAATCGCAAGCCTTCTCCACGTAACACCACTATCTTCATTATCATTTATATACTCATGTAATAATAGCTTTCTCTCAACAACTAATTTATTTCTCATAAGAATGCATACCTTGACTCCGCTTCCACATCACGATGTATCCGGACTGCCCGAACCACGACACCAACCCCTCTGGCTTCGTGACGAAAGTGCGCTGCATCTGGGACGGCAACGAATTCAATGACCCATTCATCCCTCCTATCATCTCGCCTCCTTAGTGATAACCACCCAATCCGTACCCTCAACTTTACCTACACCACTCTAACAAGGAATATATCCCTGTTAGAAATATAAAACGGTAATATATGTTGTAGTAAAAATCCGGAGAATCTTTTTTTCACCTTCCCTACATCTGCGACATACCTGCAAAAACCCTCATATTCTCAGGCTTCGAACATCAACAGGTAAATTTCACCCTGTCTTCGTATGTTCCATCCAAACTACTTGCCGAAGCGATCCCATCCCCACATACAACAACTACCGATCAGATCTGCTCACCCACCCGTGTCATAGCAATCTCCTCTTCACGAAGTATTCAAGCTGGCTCCTTTACTCCACTAGAAAAACACAATACAAAGAAAATCCAACGACTAAAACGAACATTCCGCCATAAGACCAATATACGCTAACACCCGTTATTACCAAGTGATGATATTTTAAGGATATCCATCTAATGTAGCCTCATTCTATCGATCATTTCAAATATATTATGAATCTTTAACCCTCCACACCCACTCAATGCACACATAACAAATATCTCTCCAATAGGATGAAAAGAGTAGCTCTTCTTAATTTACAAATTCCCTTGTTACAGCCAACCAACCTAATGTTTTATACAAAAATGTAAGATAAATAATATGTCCAAACTGCTATTGACTATATTGTCGTGAGTTTGATCATCAGTTCCGCACAACCATAGAAAATATCTTTACTTGCTGTATTCAGCAGCAAGCCCGCCACAAGCTAAATACTATTAGTTCCATGAGAAGCCCCTTTATACTACTCATAGATTTCAAATAATATCCCATGATCATTACAATGGAGAAGAATTCATTCATACCGAACCTCACCTGCTATGAACTTCCCGAATAAACTCTACGAGTCACTTGCTTACCGGCCTCGAGTGACATGAAAATGCTGTAATAGCCCACTCCCATGAGATTACCCAAAACCTGTCCAATTCAGATCTAGCAATTTAACCTTTTGCCGGTAATAATGTTTACTTTGAATAGATGATGGAATCTCTTTTCAATTGTGTGTTTATGATTTTGGCATTCATGTAATAATTTATGTTCTTGATGATACTAATTTTGACATTGATTTATAGCATAATGCCTTGTGCAATCCCTACAAAGAAACACACGATCTCCACCGTAATCATATCATGTAAATTATAAAAATTATTACTAACCAATTATCTAGCGATATTCCCTCCGCGTCCCAACCGAATGTATCACTGCTAATATTAGCATCGCGCAAGAATTTCTCTTTTCTACTCTAATATGATGCATGATGAGAGTGAGAAAACTCCAAATGAGTACAGATCCCAGAACCCAATAGCCCCACAGCAGCGCTTTATCGCACCTGCCGGTAAACCATTAATTACCAGCCCATACTAGTCGATAAATCTCAAATCCCAAGAGCTATTCCGCTCACCAATTCATGAACGTTCCGCCACCCTTGGCCATATGACGGCGTCCAATTTACCTAATCTGATCAAACTACCACTTATTATGCCCAAGAAAAACCATAAAAAAAAATCGCAAGCCACACTGAACGGCACATTGATCCTAGACTCGGGCCGTACTCCACCCGCCAAGACAACCCGCGCCGTACTCCGACCGTACCGCCCGGCAGGTAACCAAAAAATAGTTGCCGAATTTTTTTTTTTCGCCAAGATCCGTTTAGACTATCCACCTATTCTTGCCAAAGTGGCGCAACAAGCCCACCAGGAAAGGTGACTTTCTGGTTAAAGCGCCCTTTGTTCATCAGCCAACATCTCCATTAAACCACAATTTTCCTTCCCATCAAACCACAAGCTCACGACACACAATCCAGTCTAATTTAAAGCAAATAGAATAAAGAAAATAATAATAAAACTGGACCACCCAGTCGCTGTCTGCCAGCCCGCTACCTTCCGTCCGATCTCTACTCCTCTAATAGTGGAACCAGACATTGAGACTATCGCCATATAGTGTCTCCAAATAAAGTTGGTGTGAAACGCACCATGACTCAAGTACGCCTTGACTCCGCGGGTGCTTCAGGGATCACGTATCCGGCCACTCACTATCCACCGAACTTTGATCTTTGGTTGGATAAACCCCTGGCCCCCTAGAGTGTTGTTAATAATTGTCAAACACCCTAAATGTAGAAAAATTCCTCCTAGCAGCCACCAATGGAGCCTCCGAAAAAGTGCGCGCCGATGCTCACTTGATGTCTCTCCACAATTTCTGTGTGCGCACAGGAATGGGGTATTACCGGCAGAAAGAAACGTGGCTTGCAGCCAGAGGATCACTGAACGATCATCCGTATTCTAGCACAATGACACTCACAAGAAGCTCATCTACAAGACATATACAACTGACCTGAGAAGAAAAGAAAGGGTAAGAAATTGCGACTGTAGCATACAGATGATCTTTGTCTACGTCGATACAGTACCATTCCTTGAATTAGCAGGTGCAGCAAGCGAACCATTAAAACGCTTACGCAATTTTGCAGACTGTCAATTCCTGTAATGCGGCCGATGCCTCATGACTGAAGTTTGCACCTCCAATTTAGACGTCGACGAAAGAATTCTAAAATTTCAAAATATGAACATATAATTAGCATGGATATAAGCAATTGCAAAATTATTAAGGCATCCGTAAGAGTTAAATAAAATTGCGTTAGCACCCTGAATTCGTCTACTTACCCCATACAGTGAAATGAGAGTCTGACGCAAGTGGTGATATATACACCTTTGGCGGCGCGTGTTCTGCTCTTGGTTTCTCACTGGAACTAAGCTTCGACTCAGCACATCGCAACCAAGCTTCGACAAGTCTCCCAAAATAAAATTATTTATTTTCGAATCAGTTATCCCTGAAGTATAATTTTAGTAAATCAATGGTTCCCCCACACACAACTCACCAATTTTCACCGCGCCTCTTACGATTGGTTGTCACGCGAACACACTGCAACCTGTCCTACTTGTATCTATTGCGCAGAAAGGAACTCCCGTTTCGCACTCAACACAGTATCGCGCTGCTACACTTCTAGCACCAAAGATATTTCATCAGTTGTACATGTGTAGCACTTGTAACACTGAGTAAATCATATCCCAAATGAGCAGCGATATTTCTCTGACAGATCGGCAAAGCAAAATGCACATACTATACGTTGAGCTCAAGACTTCCGACCAAAGTTGAATAATTTCCTACTGTCCCAATAACCACTCAACAGGCGAAAAATTCATAATAAAATTACTTGCAGGAGGCAGACGAACGGAAGAGATTATTGGTCATGTCCCTGAACTCTCCTCGTCGCCGCGCCAGGTCCGCTTCACGTCTCCGCGTGCTCCACAAAATGGTGTAATGATAGAAAAGGTCTGCCAATCCTCAACTAATGCAGAGAGTTAATGCGCGACGCACGATTTCAGAGACGTGGACAGTGACAATGGCTGAGAAAGGCACCAGACACCTAAGGACCGAATTAGAGTGATCAGGCAACAAGAGTCACTCACGCTTTTCAACACTGATATTCGAGAACCATCAATGTTCGCTATTCTGTACCTTGTTACATCGAATTGCTGCAATATCTGAAATAGTGATGCCATTTAAAAGGAAAATGGAGCGTAATTCTATGAGATATTAAGATATATTTTTCTATATCTGGGGTTGTCGACGCCTAAATACGGAGCCACCACTGACAGTTGTTGACAATAGCACTAGCCGAATGTTAGGCCCACACACTGTCATCAAATTATTTGACAACCATTGCTGAAACAGAGCTTTGTCGCGAAGAAAAAGATGGCATAAAGCGTTCTAAGACGAGCTCCATGGTTCCGATTCCTTAAATTGAGTTGCCAGCCATAATTACCGAGGCTGACGCTACTTGCCAATCATAAGTGTCCAATCAACAAATGTAGTGTTGGCAGCGGAAGATTTCTTCAGTTTGCTTTATCTTCATTGCTTTTTTCTTTGCCGGTGAAGTGATTAAAATTAGAAGCCCCTGTTGCTTTGGCCTATCTGCGACAATAAAAATAAACTGTCTAACTTCACTCGCTTGCATCCCAAGATGTATCGTACTATACATAACTTGACTCGTCACACACGATTGTATAATGTATATTATGTGACTTCAAAACAACATTTTATTATTATTATTATTATTATTATTATTATACTATTACTATTCATTATTACTTACATTACTTTTATTATGTGTTCATATATAAATTTCTATTAGAACGACGTAAAATATTACAAAAACACTAAAATACACATGATTGTTTGATAAATGTTAACAAAACAATAAAAATTACTTTCTATGAATTAAACACTATAACAATAATTTTCATAAGCGGAGAAATATTTAAGAAAAAAGATATCCCAAAAAATCCATGAATTTTTGAGGAAACTCCAAAGGGATTAATTTGACAACAAACTCTCTTATATGGAACTTTTAGTAGGAATTTTGTTGTACTTTAAGTTTGATAAATAGTATAAATGTTGTCACTACGGTTCGCGATTACGGTATCCCTACATTTCTCTGTGAACTGACGGAATTCGCGACAGTAGTAGATTAGAACTATGCTCGCTGAGTCAGTCCCAAAAATCCCATGAATTTTTGAAGGAACTCCAAAGGGCATAATTTTACAACAAACTCTTATATGAACTTTTTATAGGAAATTTTGTGTACTTTAAGTTTGTAAATAGTATAAATTTGTCACTCGTTCGCGATACGTATCCCTACATTTCTCTTGACGTGACGATTCGCGACGATAGCAGCTCGGGTTAAATTACGCGCACTTCTCACGAAGGCGCCGGTAGTATACTTGGATCGGGAGCTTGAACGACAGCAGTGACGTCACTGGTGACGTTCAAGCTCCCGATTGGATATCACCGTAACAGCTGATTTACGTCAAGGCCCACTAGAAGTACATCGAAGTATATAATTTGTAATATATCTGCGACAGACAAATATTAAGGAACTGAATTGTAATTTGAATTATATATTAATATTCACGCCACAGATAGCTTAGGCCCTAATTCACGTGTGTTGGTTTACTCATTTCTATGGTAAATGTTTATTTGACAAGAATCAATCTATATAATCTTAATTATTTTCTTTCTACAATGTGAATTTAATTTATGAGGGTTTCTGAGGAATAAGTTTACGTCTATTCGTTCCAATTTACATTCCTTTAAGCATTGAAGTGTATTGACTTTACAAGTCGAGTCAAATCTATAAAATATATTGAAAATTAAAGCATAGTGCAAATCCCTTAACATCTAATTCATAATTCCAATAAAGTAAAACAATTTTTATTAAAAATGATCAAAAAACGTGCAAAAATATGAGAATTTTTTTCTCTCATTTAATGGTAATATATTTGAAAAAATTCATCACCTTTTTTTATTTTGACATTTTTGAAAATTAAAACAAAAAAAATTAAAAAATTCTCGATTTAGGAAAACACTCCCAGAGATTTCCTGTTTTTTCCAGGACCGAGAAATATTTCCGGCTTATTCCCAGTCACTAGACATCCTGTTCCACACAATTCTACACATGTGGCAATGAATTGCATTGCATGATAAGTACTTTTCAGTCAATAAGAAAGCCAGATTTGAACTTCAAAATGAAGGTTTATGAGAAGCTGCTTTAGGTCATCAACAAAGAGAAAACATAATTTTATGGAAGAAACTTGATTGTAGTAGATACAGCATATGTTTCACTATTTTTCCACAAAATCCTGAATTACCAAAATGTTTTGAATTGTTTCTCCTGAATTAACACATTTGCCATACCTTGGGATTAAAATTTATATCTCTGGGTTAGGTACCAGTTTGAGAGCCACCTGCAACTCTGTGGCACTGTGACTCGGGGGAGAAATCAGAACTCTAGGGTAGATGCCATACCACTCAGTTTCCACACAACGTAACTTCTGTAGATGTTCAGCTGGGAAGTGTTTGGTCATCCATTCTATAGTCTGGATCTTATCCCCAGTAATTTCCATCTTTCCTTGCATCTCAAGAAATTCCTTTCCAATAAGCATTAAGCCTATGACAGTGATGCTGAGTAGCAGGAGGCTGTCAAATATTGGTATTTATCTCACATGGCAGACTTCTGTGATACACAGACACAAATGTTGATCCCATGATGTGACTAATATCTTAATTCTGGTGGTGATTACAAGAAAAAATAATGCAAAGGGTTCTCTGCTACAATAAAGTTATTTTCCATAAATCTGTTTTCTTTTCATTGACAACCTTGAGAAATTTACTTCCCATATGCACCTTGAGTAACACTAGTAATTTCGTTGCTTTTTCAACAAGAAAGAACAATATCACACACTGTGTCAAGCTAAAAATAGTTTGTCATGTAGACTTAATCATTTTTATTAAAGAATGTGTCTGGAAAAATTTGAATTTTGCAAAAACAGTCTTCGCGCTATGTATACGGAATCATTTCTTATGTACACTGAATCATTTGAGATAGAGATCAAATTTTTTTGCCACTTCCTTTACATAGTTCCCCTTCAGCTACTCTCACAATGACAGGTCAATGTTGAAAATAGTTCCCCTAAAATCCATTTCAGGTTCCCACATAGTGAATGTTAATTTTTCCTTGGTAAGGATACCCTTTATTCCCCCTATTTAAACATTAAAAAACGGCTGATTATAATTAAAATATAACACAAGAACATAACCACAAAACTACACAATCATATGACTTCCAAAACATATTTGGAAACGAATATCCAACTGAGGAAGGCCGAGGAGGAATAGCATTAACTGAGCCATGATAAAAGGGAAATGAAGAAAAAGATAGTCCAAAGTCTTTAAAATATATAATCTGCCTTGTGCTTGTGTCATTCAGCAAGTTGCTGCAACTTCTACTAAGCTGATACTGCTAGTAATAAAAATGACAATAATAACATGTGGGATAAAGTGGCACTGACAATGAAATGCAGAAAACAGACAAGTCTGTAAAGCCAACACTCAATAGATAGCTAGAACTACACACAAATTATAAAACATACCAATATAGAGCACAATTTAATAAAATAAATTTAATAACCTACAAGTTAAATTTTAATAACCAAAAGGTAAAAGTTCCCAAATCTATCACTCAACAACAACATAAACCCTAATGAGAAACATCATAGGATATCAAATCATTTTACAAATTTATATTAATACTACTTGATAAAGGATCATTTTGTATCCAGCTTCATGTTCTTTATATCTCTTCTGCTCATAACCCTCATGACAAGGACGTTTGGCAATTATATCAACACTTTCACCCGTTGATTTTCTGACCTCATTATTAAGAACAAAATCAAATCATGTTGACAGACGAAGCAGGTATAGAAGAGGAGCAACAAGTGCAACTTACTTTTTCCTTCAGGATGAAAATGCATGACAGTGGCCGGACCTCACTAAGGAGACGAATTTCCTTTTATTTATGAATGACTTTCAGGTTTGTCAATTGTTGTAATTGATAAAATTTACTACAACTATCCACTAGTGATTCCAACTGGTTTGCGTTTGGTGGTGACACTTCGGGGGAGGGGAGACATATCGAACGAAGTCGCCTCAGTATCGATCTTTCCATGGCTTGAGCATCGATTCATTGACCAAGTTCAACGCGCCAAAATTCAAGATACAAAAAGCGTCAACAGCGTACATTAAAGTAATCTTATTCTAATTTAAAACGTAAGTGAAATGTTTAAAACGTTACTGATTAGGAGGAACGTTAAAACGTATTCTAACACCCAAGGAAATATTTAATTACGGCATGTTCTCTTATCTATATCAAGTTCAATTTCATTAATTTATTTTTGTCAAAAAAAAAGTACATACTGTATGAGACATGGGAGACATATAACTTGCACATGTTTGCTTGAGTTCCAGAATATCTACGCCACCTTTTACTAAACACAGTTGAATAATACGATTTACAAAGCATGGTTAGGAACATTTGAAAATGGACATTTTCACCCTGTTAATAGAAAACTTATTTCCATCAGAAAATAAACTATATATTTGATTTTATAGTATTACTGTAAATACATATAGTGTGGTATTATTAACAAAATAGCACACAAAAATTCTCGCCTAACCTCAACTATCGAAAGAAAACTTCAACATTATGTGAAAAGTAAAGTAGGGATGCAACATTTAGATCCAAATGCAAAACAAGAGGTCGTCTCAGTATTGCTCAATGAATCAAGGGTTCTTTCCACCATGAGGGAAACTAGATGGAAAACCTGATCAAAATGGGAAGTCACTTACCCAGAAGCTGACGTACAATACTAGTTATAAGCACATCGAGTCATTTGGAACTACACAGGGCAAATAACTAAAGCATTAAATATTGTTGTTGAAATAAATATAATTTGCTTTTTTGGGTCAGTGTAGTCTCCAAAAGAGCTGAGGTATCTTTTTTCCCTTCCTTCCAAACAAAACAGTAGGTAGCAGAAAAGATTTTACTTGAAACTTAAACGTGTGTATCAATATTGTTTTAGATCATCTGGCTACGAGATGTAATGTAACCTATATAAGATTAGGATTTCTTGTAGTGAGCTTATACTGATGACGTGTGTTGTAATTATAAATATCTGTATTCAAATGGAACCCATGGAGCTGGAAATTAGGGAAATTCACCTCCACCCTCTCCAACTTATCACTAACTATTAATTGTAACTTGCCACGAAACTTTCAAGAAAAAATATTTTTGGATTATCATTAAAATTAATAAAATTGTATTGCAGCATGAGCTGAGTTTGGTCTGCATCATTCTACTTATATGTAATGTAACACATTTGACCAAAATATTTCGATGAAAAAAAACTGTATCTTAATTTGCCAATCACTCTCAATTCATAGTTGGACATTTATATCCCTACGAAAGTGAAATATAATAGCACTCACAATTTCCTTCTTTTCTCGTTAGCTAAATTAAGCTCCAATCAACAAAAAACTTTTTTTTCCCCCAAGAGACAAAAAAGATAAATAAATGGATCATTGTCATCCTCATATCGTGTATCTTGTAGCCGAGGACTGCCCCTGAATAACGTACTTGTGGATAACAAAAAGTAAAAGTTATCTCTTTCCCTTTTCTTCCAAACAATACACCCCCTGAACTGTCCTTACCCTTGTTCCATCCACATATAAACCTGTTAACATTAAAAAAAATATTCAAACATAGAATCATGCATATTGTCAGTACAATCACCTTAAAATACAAAATCATGTGATTGGACCACCAAATGCAACAAAGGGTTACTAAGGGATTACCCGAATACCTCTTCAATGCTCAACAAATAGTTTTTCCTGCCTTGTCCTCATTTCTGTTTTTCAATGAAAAAGTGAGTTACATCTTGGCATGTTTTAGTGTACGGAAAAATATGGTCTAATATTCCAACAAAGTTATAAGTAATATCTAAAGAATCAAAAAAATTTAAATAAAAAAACACAACTTTTTTTTTGTTTTGCTTACCTGTGGTGTATAAAATATATTATATAAATATATTATATAAATGTTTCCATCATAAGTCATCAGTTTAGTCAAAAACTAATATTCTTAAATTAACAGGCAACACAAAAAGTTGTTTAGCTCATGCGCTCTAATAGCTAAAGATTGTACATTAGTTTTCAATTATATTTATTTACAGACATTTCTGAAAATGCCACAATATTACAGAAGAAACTTTTTGCCCATTCCATTTGTAAACATTCAACATTTTGTTCCCAATACAGAAAACTCTTGTTACAAGAGAATCTTACTTTAATAATGTAATATGTCAAATGATTAGTTAGCTCATTTACCCTCATGTAAAGTACCTGTTAATAAAGTTTCCCCACTAAATCGATTAATTTCTACAGGCTGCTCAAGTCTACATTTCATGATACTTGGTTTTGAGACATAAATTAAGTACGATATCAAATCAAAATCAGATGATTCATTTTTAATGTTTTCAGAAAAATAACTTAGTTAGTTTAATAATATAGTAGTATAGTATTAATAAATATTAAATCTTTCAAATTATTGCAAACTACTATACTTGGGTTGACTGTTTAATTTCACCAATAGAATATCAAAATTGTTTTCTTGCTTAATTGTTGTGTCACACTTCATTATAATTCTTGAAGTAAGATCATACAATCAATTTCTCTTATCAAATTTATACAGAAATAGGATATTGTTGTACGACTCTATAGAGTAAGTAACCAATCTCAAAACTATGTTGCAATTTCCACATAGTAAGGTCTATTAGGTATAAGGGGTAGTTTCTTTCCATGCAAAAAAATTAAGAACTTGGGTTAATAGTTTACATTTTTTATATAATTCTGCATATATGAGAGGAAACCACGATACATAATAAGAATGGTTTCTAACGAAGATCAGATAAGTTCTTAATTTGCAAAATGTCAGTAAAGCCACTGTTAGATAAAACTAAGCATTTTATTAGATTTAATAAAATAGTTTATAAATTTGTGGATTTATTGCTTCTTGCCTCAACAAATGTTCAAGGGGATGAAAAGGATCATTAATTATACCAAGACAATATATATATGGTAAATCTAAAGCATGGGTCCAAACATTTGCTTTAATTTTACATTTCCTACATAGAATCTATTTAAAACGTCCTCTGCCATATTCCTGTAGGCGGGAATTTGTTATAAATGTTATTGAAACAATAGTAGATTCTCCTAGGCAACAAGGCAGTATCTTGTTAACAGCAAAAAACAATCAAAGAATGCCTTTAATGGATATACATTCACTAAAATGAATTACAAATGGAGAGCAAAAGGTTTAGTTTTTCGAGATATGCATTTATGCTTAGCACAGCAGTATAGAACTAAAATCAACATCACCAGAGTCTCTAATAACATTTCAACAATGTGTAGTTTCATTCAGAAAAAACTTAGCTGGGAAGATGAAAAATACATTTGCTGCATTTTTTATTACTCAGACTTTCCAAGCAGAAAACTACACTTGTGAAAACCAGGCATTTACAGACTGATACAATTTACACATTCTACCATTCTTTGGGCTTGACAGTTGGGCCACAGCAGAAGCAGCTCTTTATTGCATGATCTTTTACAGGCAATCTAATGCGAATAGTAGATTTCATTCCTGAACTTCTGATATTTTTCAATTCACTACTTGTACTGTCTGGATTCTTTTAATGAAATGAAATTTTGTTGTTGAGAATCATTAATGCCTGGCAGAAGAGTTCAGATGGTACGAAGCTTTATCCCCTTCATGTATTCATTCCGAGTTGGTGGCAACAAGTGTACATTAAGTCACTGAAAAAGCTACTGTGATTGGACATCACTAGATAATCCAGAAAAACACTGTAAGCATCATCACATAAACCCCGAACATCAAAGACAAAGAAGTGTGGTACAATATACAAATATACATTAATGAATTAATCATTCTCATTATTTCACAATAATGCTTATTAACTTTCATTTAATTGAATGACAACTAGATTTTCGGAAGTTTTAAGCAATACTGTGTGAGATGTGTGGCCTGTCTCTAGGATGCTGATGGGGCCTTTCTCTGCACACCACCTGCTGGGATAGCTGATGTGGCCAGCCGCAATCCAACACCTCTTCCCATGTTGCTTGGATTTGGGTAGGTTTTAATACCACGTGTGCTAGGCTGGGAAATGAGGAAAAACTTACCTTGGATTTTGAGATAAATTAACATTAGACTTAGTTTTGAATCAGCACATTGTTTCTTGACACAAGGTGTGGTGCCCACAAACACATTGACTGCATTCGTTATAATTATGTTTACGTGCAAGAGCTGTGGCAGGTGTGGCAAGGAGGATCCCTGCTCAAGGCAGAGGCTAACGGCCTTGCTTCTCTGACTGAGGTTTCCACTCAACTGGAAGCATCATTAGTTCCATTAGTGTAGTGTATTGTGATAAGTGGCAGTGTTCCTCCCCCACTATGCTGTGATTTTCGCAACTCTGCCCCTGGCAAATATCAGATATTGATGGTTTCATCCAATCGGGAGCTTGAACGTCATCACAATGACGTCATTATTGTGTCATTCAAGTTGCTGTTTGGATAAAACTGTTAACGGCTGATACCTGTCAGGGCAGAGTTCCATAAATTGCTGTACATATGGTAAAATCTGGCATTAACCTATACAGTGTGCGGGGCAGCTCTTTAGATGACTCCAACAGCAGGGCACCACCCCAGCTGGTACAAGGTGTACGCTCCCGATTGGTCTCCCAGGATGTATCTTAGTGTAATGCACGTAAGCGTGTGTGTGAGAGGGGAGAGGATCAGACAGGGAAGAGGAAGGAAAGATCTCGTGTGATGACCCGTATGTAAAGGTACTGCTCTGGCATTTGCCTTGTATTAACCAGAAAACCCACGGTAAACTACTGATCAGAGCAGTCAGCAGCTAGAATTCTTCTATAGAAAATGGCTGACTTTGACTTAGTTACATACGGCTGGTGTTGAAAATCTGCTACTGCCAGAATGTACACATTAATGTAACGTTAATTGAATAATCTACATCTGAGGGAAAATAACTGGCAAGATACCCAAGGTGATGTTACGAGATTTTATGGAACACATTAAGCATTGTCTTCTTTAGGTATGGTTATGGATTAAACATACCAAAGGAACACATATGAAACAAAAAAATTTGTTTCATATGAACGATATTTCACTATTTAGTCAAATACAAACACCAAAAACCACAAAGAATATGATTTTATAGATCCCAAATTAAGGATGAAGTTATTGTGGCACAACTGCCCTCTAAGCAAATTGTGTATTAATAAGGATTAATTAGTGATTAAAAATTAAAGCATTTTAAAAATAAAATTTAAAATAAATGTTAGCCAAAGGAGCATTTACAAAGTAAAATTTTAATGGTCTGCAATATAAAATACAGCCAACAAATGGAGAGACACTTCTGAAAAGTGTAATAACTGATTCACTGCCTTTACATAGTTTGAGACTCTTACACTGAAAAATACACATTTGAAAATGACAATAACAATTTAAAAAAGAGATTTCATTTTTTAAACAATTTTATTAGAATTTTTACTCTCACAATGAACAAATATGATAGGATGTTATACTCAAGACATTAAATATTCAATGGTAAACATTTTAACTTAAAATGTTATGCTATATTACATAAATAATACGTAATTTACTTTGCATTCATTTTTAAACTTTCTTTAAACAACTCCAAATTGCATTTCGTCGAGGTATCATTAATTACAAATACATTAAAAAATTGAATGAGTAGCACCAACCCTGGTGGTCCAAGGATTTGGAGCAATGGCAGATTCAGAACAAACAAGGGCTGCAGTTTCATATCCTGAATTAAGCAAGAATGTTCTCATTTGGAGTTAGTGGCAAAATACCACAACTTCGGGTATCCAGTACATATAATGTATTTGGCTTTTCTGAACAATAATATAGAGAAGAATGACGATTTGGAAGATTACATGGGATAACAATGGTTTCAACCCATCATCCCTGCCATAAACACAACGCAAAAACTCATCATGTTTTAAACATCATTCAACTCTCGCCAAAGGGTGGATATAGACATCTCGACTTTTTACATTTCACTGAACCACACCAAAGAGATTGTTATCTCATGAGAATGGGCATTATTAATATATACATTGAAAAAAAAAACAATGCTTCTATGGGACCATTCACAAAATGTTTGATAGTACCGAAGCAGTAGAAATGATCACATAATCACAAATCTATTCTGCTTGAACATCCATTTTAAAAGGTTCTTTAACTTACACTACACCCTTTATCTTGCCTTTTGCTTTAACAACTGCTGCTTTTAGCTTCCGGCAAGACTTCTTATGATCTCTCAGGTACCTTGATTTCTTGTAACAATTACCACACCCTTCACACCTGAAAGGTTGCTCCCCAGTATGCTCGCGGCGATGCTCCGCGAGGAAATTCGACCTTGTAAATGTCTTTGAACACTGATCGCAAGCAAAGGGTTTCTTACCAGTATGTGACCGCTTGTGTTCACGCAAGTACCTCGCCTTCATGAATGACTTTTGGCACACTTTACAAGTGTAAGGTGTCTCACCCGTATGGGTTGCCTTATGGGCCCGTAAGGCATCTGCCCGCGTGAACAAGGTATTGCAGACATCGCACGGCACTGGGTGCTCCTTGGAAGGAAAGTGATGCCTCTTTTGTTTGCTGGCTGCTGCAAACACAGCACAAGACACATAATACTACTTCACATATTAAATTTTAACACAGGTACAAAGCTACAACATGGAGCAATTGATCACTTACATAAACACTTCACCAACATCATCTGTGTTTTGTATTGACAAAAATAGTACATCTTTAACATTTTGCTGACAAATACCTAGCGAAGAGCACCAAGTCAAAGATATATGTTCTTTTAGGAAAGCTTACAAATGTGAAAAATTATGTGGTGAAGGCAAAGATCATATCATAATTCTTGACTATGGAGAGAAATGCATATAACATATGGTCCTAATTGTGAGTGAAGCCTTCAATCAACACTAAGAGGTTTGATATTTCACTTAAGAGCTTGGGAAGAGGTTTATCTACACATCGGATCCTAATGCCTTACAACTCACCGGAAGTGCAGTTTAGAGCAAAGTTATTTCTATTTCTTTGAAGTGTAAATGACACATCTAAGTCAGCACAGAGCAAATCAGACGAGAAGCAATGAATATTGAAATGATAATAAATAAATGAATTCTACAAGCAAGGCATGCATGTAAATTGTTACAGGCATTACAGTTCTGACTCCCAAAAAGCAAATACTCCCTATCATTGGCTGAGGCATTTGATTCTAGGTAACAAGAGTCATGTGTAAATGTCTTTCTTTAAATTATTGCCTCCAAGAGTTCATTTTCGTTAAAAATATGGGAAATAAATCTGGTTGACAGTCATGGAATGGTATTTTTTTCTTAAAGTTTCAATCAACAGATGCACAATCCACAAGCTCACCTTTTTTCCCAGTCTCCTCTGAACTATTTTCAGCAGCATTCTTTGAATCCCCGTCTTCTTCAATCTCCTCATCCTGTTGGTGCATTAAAACAATTATTAATTTCTTTCTCAGTATGTCCAGATAATATTAAAAACAAATTTATGCACAATCTATCTAAAGTTCAACATAACAAAATATGTCTTCTAACAAAAAACACATGACTATTTTCAGTGTTATAAATTACTCATATTTATATACAATCCTCAACCATATATTTATATACCATCACAACAATTTAGTCAATATTTCAGAGCTATTAACTATTTCATATTGTTTCATACATGCTTTTCTCTATACCTAATATTATAATCTCAGTAAAGTGAAGAAATTTATTGTATGTACAAATGTATTGATGATGCTAGTACAAATGATGCATGCTCTGTCACTGTATTGTTAACAAGCATAAATAAATAAACAAAATAAAAATAAATATAATCTTGGTGGTCACATGCTGTATTAATTAAATTATGGCATATATTGCTGTATATACGTGTGTGTGTGTGTGTGTGTGTGTGTGTGTGTGTGTATGTGACTGTGTATGTGAGGAATACCACTGATTCAAAAGTAAATAGACAAAACAGGGTAGTATTCTAAGTTCAATAAATAGGTTTTTATTATAGTTACACTTCAACCGAAAACTGTACTGTGAAACTTATTATAGTATGGTATTTTTGTACTAAACTGCGAAACTTGTAGTAGGGCCTACTGTTATTTAAGGATGAGAGTGCATCAAGTTATCTTTGGTTGTCCCTAATTCAGGGAAAAAACTGATTATAACCATATGTACACCATTCACATCATAACAATTCCACTAATGAAACACTGTAGAACTTCTTTTCTATGCATCAGAAAAGTAAACAGAACATCAGTGACAAGTGATGCCTAAGATCATACTTGTGAGAATCAAAGATTAAAATAGTTTTAAATAACTAACTCGGTTAAGGAAAATATATACAAAAATGTATCCCCTAGAGTAGAAATCGTTAAGTATCGTGTGCTTCAAATATTCCCGACGTTTAGAAACAAACAACGTTTAAAACCAAACTACGTTTAAACCTACTTTAACCCAATAAAGGAATTAAACGAGCCTGCGGAGCCACGCGAGGAAGGAGGAGGAGTGTTTCGCGACGAGGACGGCGTCAGCGGGTGTGGACGAGCGACGACGACAACGCACGGATGTGAAAGGTCGACGCAGCAGGACGACGAACTCCAGAGACGAGGAGCAGCGGTGGCGGTGGACCCCGCTAAGCGAGCCCCGAGGGAATCCCCGAGAACTTCGCCCACGGCGGCGTCCTGTTCGCGTCCAGGGCGGGCGGCTTTCGACCTCGTTTGGCTGTGTCGTTTAGGTCAGGCGCGTCGCCAGTACTCATTTATGGCGCTTTCTTGCGCCTAAGGAGGAACTGAAAGCTTTTGAAGCGGAAAGACCAACTTAAATGGTTCATCAGAGATCGATCCAGGACTAACATCACCTAATCAACACCTAATTTTCTTTCTCTCAGCATACGAGAGTGAGGAACTCCAGGTTGGGTATAGATGATGCCGTAATGGATCCATTAGCAAGGGCGAGGATCAACAGATATAAAAATAGGTTTTAAATAGACTTACTCGGGTTAATGGGGAAAATATATACAAAAATGTATCCCCTAGAGTAGAAATCGTAAGTATCGTGGTGCTTCAATATTCCCGACGTTAGAAACAAACAACGCGTTATAAACCAAACTACGTTTAAACCTACTTATTACCCAATAAAGGATTAAAAACAATCAAAAATGCTTAAACGTAAGAACGTGTTTCACAGCTTAAAATAAGATGACAATGGTGGGGGGGTGCAACGCGCGCGATGTGTGGGTGTACAAATTATAGATCCAAACAGTAAAGGTAAAATAGTAAGCTTACTCAGACTGCACATCATCAACGATTTCATTATTCATCACCATCATAGTCGTCATTTCTGGGACGTATCTTCCATCGTCACCATTCCAATCATTTCAGATACAGCTCTTCCTCCACACGTGTACCATGGAATTATTGTTTATATATAGCAAGAGCACCAACAACACAGGCCCCGGCAATCTCTATAAAAACTGGGACAAAGCTCGAGGTTGCTACATAGGAAGCGCTAGTGTGCCAGGGGTCTCAGCTGCGCATGTTAGGCTGCCAGAGACTCTCTCGCGCGACAGTAAGCAAATTGGCTGAATTTGTCTGAGACAATACGAAAGTTCTTTCAATGCATTATCTCATTAATCCGTATCTATAGAAAACCCTCTGTGGGAAATAGGCCGGGATTATAGAGGCGAACGTGTGATATTCTTCACATTTGTCAAGACATTAGCTGAGGCTTGCGACCGGCCGGTACTACACACAGTATGCCGCGGTACAGTCTGTAAAGGTAGTGAGAGGTAGGCAGTCAGATGTAAAGAAGCGGGATGCTCAGGCAGACGCTGCTGGCGCACCGGTAAGGTTCTCCAACCACGTTATATGTGGAGTTATAGGCCACTCGAATCAGTACCAACAACCACCTACCTATCAGATGGTGTTGGTACATAGCA